>CAIGQV010019951.1:15669957-15709183 GCA_903798115.1 Danio jaintianensis
ACACACACACACACACACACACACACACACACACACACACACACACAAAAACTGAGACAACTACACAATCTTTCACATCCAGATCTAGCAGCCACACACAATTCTACAGCGATCCACACAATAATCTATAGCCTATACTGAAAGGATAAACCCTGTCATGAGCAGTACATGTTACTAAACACCAATCAGTGCAATAATTATGTTTTCCTCATAGAAATATGTTACTGCAGTTTCAATGAAAAATGGAAATATCTAAGGTGATTGATACAACACGCGCTTCATTTCACATCTGACAGTGACGGCCTGGCCTCTTCTTCTTATCGACACTGAGCGTATGTCATTCTCCTCATTATTTTGGCTAAGTGGGCAAAGGGGCAACTTCTCCCTCAGGCAGACCCCAATGTTCAATACGACAACGCGAGCGGTCACTTTAATTAGCAGACATCCGGCGAAGACCGTTTAAGACCTTTCTACACTCCCATTGATTCTCGTCTTGTATTTTTTGGGATCGGTTTCACCACATCGGAACACCCGGGGTTTAGACGTCTCCCGCAAAGTCTGCTTGTTAGATGCTTCCCGGCATTTATCAAATATAAGTGATATGAAAGCTTGTCTTGGAGGCAGAGGAAAAGAGGCATTTTAGGATTACCGCTGACTGCACTGGAGATGGATATTGACATGAGAGCCGACTACTTGTGAAACGCCACACTGACTTGATCTCAGCGCCGGCAGCGAGTAGGGACCATTGGGCCTGTTGGGGGCTTGTTCTACCAGGCCTTTTCATTACAGGGAGGGGAAGGATAAAGCGGGGGGCATTTTGTACATAAGCAGAAGCGAGTGCTGGGAGACAGTCAAGGGCTGAAAAAGAAATTCGGAGGGGGAGGTTAGGATAACAGACTGATCAAGCAAGGCTATTTTGTGAGAGCAGCGAGATGCAAGGGTATATGAAGTCTTGTTTTTATCAGTGGTGCTGTGCTCCGGTGGTAATAAAACTGACAGGATTCATTCTCGGTGATATACAGACCTCTTAGAGCGGAGACAATGGAAAACTAGCTCTTAAACTTACCTAAGGGACCGAGCACACAGGAGGGGAGGGAAAAGACTAAAAAATGGAACATTTATTGAATCGCGCCATTTTTCCTCAAAGGGAGAATAAAATTTGTTTAGCTTCTTTTGAGAGTTGTGCTTAATTGGCATACTGTATGAGTGTGGCGATGCATACTAATGGTCCAAAGATACACATGCACTTGATACAAGCTCAGTGACCATACTGTAGGTTTTATCACTGTATGAATACAGGCAGTTTGGGTTTAATGGTAACAAAAATGACAGTAGAGCAGAGGAACAGATTGTGTGTATTTAAAAAAAAAAAGTCTGTCAATGACTGCGACTGAAAACTTAGGCAGCTCATGGGTTCCCTATTCTCTACCCTATTAGCCAATGACTTTGCAGGCACCATTTGCACATGAAGAATCCTCATGGTATACTGATTCTGGACAGAGTTCCAAGGCAGCATAATATTTGAATAATCTAAAGCAAAATAATGAATAGTTGATTCCTAATATTAATTACTCAATAAACTCAATAAATTACATCACAATTGGAAAAAGTTGGTGAAAACACACATTTAGTAACAAACTGGCCAATAATTGCAGCGTAATAAACAAAACTGTCCAATCCTGAGGGAAGTTCACACACAGAAGTTCTGCACATGCAGTGGTTAAAACAAAATTGTATTAATTCAGCTTATCTGCGTATCAAACCTATAGACCTGTGCCAAATATGTTTATATATTACACTCCCAGTGTTCACTCATGCCATTTCAAACCAGTATAAAAAATAATAGGATATTTTAATGACAGCTGGAGTTCAAAACAACACTGGATCTCATTGACTCATTGCATGGCTTAAAGCACACATTTTTTTTAAAATATATATCTTCTGTCTGGTTTGTAATGACATGAGAGTGAAGTAGTTTGTGTGTACTCTTGTAAGGTTTTATTAAACCAACTAAAATGAACTTTGGTGTCATTTGTGTGAATAAACATAAAGGCTTGCATCCAAACCTTGGTGCGCACCAAACATGCAGACACAGAACTCTAAAAACATGACCCATGTGAAAAACAGTGACCCATGTTCAAATTGAACTCTGATGTCGTTTCACTGAAATATGAATGTAACATGGACCGAATATATCTAAATATATCTAAATATATATATATATATATATATATATAAAAACAGGACGTCACAAAATATGTGACCACAAAAGGAGAGAAAGCTCTTGCATACCTGTTTTTCTTCATCAAAGTTGCAATTCTGCCCATTATAATTTAACCCGTCAGCAAATCTCTGTTAGTGTGCATGAAAGATCAGAATTTCTTGTGCTGTTTTGACACCTTAACACATTCATTAGCTCTTCACAACATCCTTTTACATTCTTCGCCACAAAATATATTATAAAAGCCATTTTATTTGTATCTTTACCTTCACATTGAAAAACGACAGGGTGACTTGTAAGCAATCAGGCCCAAATGTATCAATTATTAAGCAAATTAGGAGCATCAAACTACAAGTGTGAACACACCATGAACGATTTATCGATTTTGGGAATCATCTCCCTTAAGCCATTGAAAGCAGATGAGATTTAATGAGTATGTCACATATGCATTCCACTTTACAAATTCTTTGAATCAGATAATAACATCTCCCATAAAACTATTTGCCAATTGCAGGCCGTGCTGCAATTAAAGATTACTACAATTAGAGACTACCAAAGACACTCATTATATTTCTACCGGACTATGTACATGTCACTGCACCGAGAGACATTTATTAGAGCAGGTACTGGTCATTAACAGACAGGCGATGGCATTTTTAACACTAGCGTGTGAAAGAGCTCGACCTTTTGGAGGTCTATTAAAAGAGCATGTGACAGGTGAAAAAGGGGGAAAAAAAGAAATGGTGGAACGATTAAGCAACAGAGAGGACGGAGTGTACATTAGTATGCTTTGAACAGAGCTTCAGACTAAGATTTTGGGAATCAACATCGAAGCTGATGGGCTATAAATTTAAAGACTAACAGCACAAGGCACATTAATGATAAGAAAGAAGACATGGAGCAGCTAAATCACAGATGATGTATGACCTTAGTGTCATATTTTAACTTGCATTAGCAAGGCAAACAACTCATTATTCAACAAGCACAATAAAAGCGCCAGCAATAGTGCATCATATCCTTTTAACAAATCTCTTCGTATGTTTATAGACCTACATGCAGTGATTCCATCAGACAGCAGAAGTTATCTGACTTATACAGCATAATAATTAGAAGTTATTATTAAATGATGTGCAATTTTTGAACCTGATGACACTAGGCCTTTTTTTTTGAGGGTGGGATTTGACAGGTAAAAATCTCCTCTATGAAATGCCTTCAGTTGTAGCAGATGCTGTGATACAGTGGCTAAAGGCACTGATGAAATTTCTACCTGAATCTCATTCAGTGAGCAATATACCAAATTAATAAAATAAAAAATGAATTTGGCCTCATTAAATATTGAAGAGGGCACAATTTTAATCACACCACTAATCTTTTCTATCTGTTACTGAACAAATGAATTATTACTGCATTCCTCAAAACTCCATCTAGGTTTACTGTAATATATTGGTGCCCTCCAAAGAGGATGAATATAGGTTTTTAATTCAAATAAACAAAAAATGTACTAATCCTACATTAAAAGGCAGATCCTAAATACAAGTTAAGTCAAGTCAAGTTTATTTATATAGCGCTTTTCACAATGTAGATTGTGTCAAAGCAGCTTAACATAGTTCTAGTAAAGTCCAGATTTCAGAGTTGAAAACAAGTCCTTTAATTAGTGGCATGTTTTAGTCTAAAATGTTTTTTGTTTCTAAAGTGCTTGTTGTAGTCAAGATCTTTATGTAAGTGTAATTTAAATATAAATGTAAATATAAAATATATATATAAACGTTTTTAGTTTAAAACAGTTGTAACTATTTTAATGTCCATTAAAATGTCAAATTTAAATAGCAGATTACAGATACATACACATTTAAATATATATGTATTAATGTAACTAAATAGATAAATTTATGTTAATATAAGAGCTGTCAGCTTCACTATATATTTACTGGATTTATTGGGTGAGTAAAATGTAAATTTTTTTTAAATTCTATATATTTCTGATAACATTTTTTCCAAAATTCAAAAGGACAACAATGTCATTTAGAGTATTTTTTGTTTGTTTGTTTTTTGCAGAAAAAGAATTTTAGTTCAAATATAACATTATTTACAAATTATTGCAAACCCCAAATATTCCCAACATCATCTAAAGTTAAAACATTGGTATTTTATGGTGTCTAAAATATTTCTTTTATTTTAAATAAAATATGAAATATAATCAGTAGCTAGAAATTCTTTTTTTTTACAAAATTGTTTTCTCAAATGCATAACAAAAATTTTATTTTTCCATATCTATATAAAAAATTACTTCTAAAAACTTCCCAAAACTTACACTAATTGAAGAATAATCCCTATACAAAATAGAAAGATTTATATAGTTTTAAGTCTTGCTGACCTGTAAATTCGCCATAATTTTCCACCTCCATCATTTCCATTTCAGACAAAACCAAAGGATGCAAACTAACAGAGCATTCGACAGTGACAATCCCACCACACTCCTGGGACACTTTAGCCTCACATGTCTGAGGTCCGACAACGAGCCGACCATCACAACTTCACCAGCCGCTACCAAGAGACCAGCTTTCACTAGCTGTCAAAAGCAGCGCGCAGACAATGATCAGCCAGATGGTCACAGGTACGACAACATGCAAGCCACACTCTAGAGGATACTGCAGGTACTTTTTTCCCTCTTAATTAGCACCCTAACATTCATAGAGAGTCATAATCAGCAAACAAATGCTAATGTCAGCATCCAGTGTTTTTACCGAAAAGACGGCTTGTTAACCCGTCAATCCATGACACGTTTGGCGCCTCTCCATCTGTCTTTAGCTTTGTAGTCATTTTTGGGTCCATGTGTACAAGCCTCCCAGAAGTCTCGTCTCTCTGCCCACTGTCTGCAGCTTTCTATTAAGTCATCTGTCTTCCTTTCCTCCCCTGATCTTTCTGTCAAGCATCCTGGGCGATTCTGCCAGACTCTTAACTGTCATGGCTGCCCTTGCGTCCTTCTCTCAGTCCGTCTCACAATTCACTTGTGCACTTGAGCTTGTGGGACGCCCACTAGGGTGCCATATTGAACATGGCCTCCAGAATGAAGATACAAGATGACGGTGTCAAGACTTATTTTCAAGATGGGAGATTAAAACTGAGATATATTTTGCTGCTCTGTATTTCATCTAAGGGTGTTCACACTTGTAGGTTGGTTCTTTTAGTACAAAATGAAGGTGAAAGTTAATGAAGGTGAACCATTTTATAATATTCACTCAGCAGCAATCACACTTTCTGTAACGTCTGAAACAATGCTGTTTGCTAGGCTAAACACTGAATGTTTGTGTGTACATTGTGTGTACGGATGGATTGTTGCATTTATATTTTAGTTTACACAACTTCTGTTCTGTTAACTACACTCTAAAATATCTTTAAAAATCTCGAAATCTCTTATCTCTAAAATATCATAACCCAATGTGGATCAAATATGGACAAACTCCATGGATTTTGTATAACTCTATGGATTTGTTCATGTCTGGCTCAGCATTAGGTTAAAACAACCCAGCATTTTTACAGAGAAGGCTCGGATGGCAACTTTCACCAGAGTTTGTTTTAATCAAACTAAACCTGTCAAGTGTGAACACACCCTTAGGCACTTTGGGCTTTTAGAAATCAATTCCCTTAAAACCCTTTAATTAAATAAAGTTTAATAAAAGCAATATTAGCATCAACATGATTTCTGACATTTTACAATTTTATTTAGGGTCATAATTTAAAATTTAATATTTTAGGATGGGTTGTTATACTTTAGCATTAAAAACATTCTGATCTGGAACACACACACATACAGTACACACACATGCTAAAGGGGAAAAAAACACAAATTAAGAAAAATAAATGATTAAAGGAAAATGTTTATTCCCGTGATTATGCTACTAAAAATGCCATTAAATTTAATAAATAAAATAAACACATGTTCTTTGCTCAAATCTATTTACAAAGAATACAATAAACAAAAAAAGAGTAGTGTATGTGATTCAAAATATATATGCAAATCAAAAAGCAAAATATACAGAAACTGAAAAATGATGTGTATGCCAGACCATTGAACACTGATGATGCTGCATTTTATTTAAAATGGCTTTTTTCAGAAGACAGATACTTTTTAAATTTATGAATCATCATTTTTGAACGTCTTATTTAAATTGAGTGATTCAGTGCACAACTCATAGTGAGAGTCACTTACATTCATAGCAATGTTGAAATGATTTGATCACCAGCTTGATAGCTGAATCATTGTCTATTATAAATAAGATTGCATGAAAGTTTGAACTGAAGTAACAATGAACCTTTTAATAATGAATCATCCAGCTCTACTTTACAACACTTGACAAAAAGAAAAGAAGTTATAAAAACCTGTTATAAATAATCAGTAGCCTATAAGTGCCATTGGATGAAGCAACGCCCTTATGTTTTCCTGTCTTAAAACCTACATCCAGTCATAAATAAAATGACATTATTGATTCTCCACTCCAAAGCCTTTGGGAAACTGCCCTATAATATTCAATAGGTTCGGCTGTTTGAACATCATTTTGTCAGCATTCAAAAATAACCTTTTACAAATTAACATAAACCTCCTAATCCCAAAGGACCATTGTCTGCTTTCAGATGACACTTCTGAGAGTTCCAGTCTCTTAACATCTGTCAAAAAAATCTAGCATTCTTTTCACTTTTCCATGCTCTGTACTTTCAATTAGGCTGCAAAATCCCCATCCTATGAGCTCTTAAAATCTTATAGGCAATTGAGACTTGCTTTGCAAATGGACTGTTGACTGTGCGCTCGGGGAAGTATCAAACAATTCCATCTGCAGTTTATTTGGAGTAGTGAGCATTAACCTGCACACTTCTCCATTACATTTCAGACCCTACAGAAGAGTGAAGCAGAGCCACCTGATGTGTTCGAAATGGACGTAATTGAGTGGACCGAAAAGATAATTAATGAGCAATCAATGGACATGCAATAGAAGGCGGGACACGTACAGCATGCAGGGGATTCAATCTAAGAGTTATGAATGATTTAACAGAGGAAGCAGACTTGCATGACAATACAGATCTGTACAGGTCAGACCAATTTAATCTACTATCACTCTAATCACATTTACAGGTGGTCTACTGTATTAAAGCAGAGTTTTTTAACAGAATAACGATAGGCTTTCATTGCACAGTCAGATACAAATAAATATTTTATGGTGTGCTTACGTGAAACTGTTTGTAAAAAAAAAAAAAGCTACGATTTCCCCGTCAAATAAAAAGGTGCAAGAGTGCGTCTTGATCCACAAAGGTCATACAGTCACTTAAAACCACTACAGATAAGCCCTTTTTTCCTGCTCATTTCCAGCCTTCAGAATTTAATTAACATCAAGGGAATGAATGACTGAGCGTGGAAGCTGTCATTTTTTTTGTGCATTCATTATTTATCTGATGTACAAACTGGCACCAGACCACACCATGGCAGCATGACTGCTGAGTCGTGTGACACATTTTAGGTGATGAGTGAGATGTAAATGTGCTGTTTGTTTCAGTTATTAAATTGTTAAAACATATGGAGAGAGTTTGGACACACATAAATTAATGTCGCCATTTCTGATCCACCTTGTGAAACAACTATGTCCAATTTGCATTGATGTTATTTAGTATGTTGGTAATCACTTGTATAATTTAAAAGTACAAAGCTCATAATACAAGTATTCTGACTCATGTAGATAAAAGTAGATGAAAATAATCATTGGGCATTTCACCCAAAAGATAAATTATGTCATTTACATTTATGTTGTTTCTTGAGTGTAGCAGAACTTTTGAAAATTGTTTCAGGTTTCTAGATTTATAATGAAAGTCTATTTTCTTTCCAAAAAAAATCTTTCAAATATCTTCTCTTTGTGCTGCAGAAGGTAGAAAGTCGTACATGTTTGGAATGGCGTGAAGGTGATTAAATGCTTACAACATTTTTTTAACTTTGGGCAATTGAGCTTAATATTTCAACTTTTAAAATCCATGGACACTTTTAATTCTACTAAAGGTTTGTTTCAGAGAACATAAATGCTCTTTAGACTATTAAAATGTAAGAACAGGTTCTTTTGTGGAACCCAAAATGGTTGTTCTTTGGCATCACTGTGAAAAACCCTTTTTTGGAACTTTTTTTTTAAGAGTGTGAACAACGATAAATGATTCTTACCTGTCCGTTCTTCTTGAGGTCTGCCCACATACTGGTCCCATCTCCTCCTCTCATCAGGACATGGTACGTGAAGAAGTAGATACCAGGTAGAGGGCATGTGAATTTTCCAGTGCTGGGCTCATAGTAGTTGCCCACATTGGTCACCACATCATCAAACTTGAGCACATCAGTGCCTTCATGTTGCTTGCGCAGCCCTGCGTAAAAGGCAATTTTAGGACTGTAGAAGGACGGCACATAACCGCCAGGCCCAGGACCTGGGGGTCCTTGTGGACCTGGCTTTCCAGGCTCTCCAGGTGGTCCTCGTGGACCAGGTGGTCCTGGGATCCCCGGAGGTCCCCGATACCCAGATTTCCCTCTCCGGTTTGGAAAATCAGGAGGTGCGGGTGAAACAGCGGTTAGCTCCTGGCCCTGAGATGTGGTGTAGGGGTCACAAACCATCCGACAACTTCCTAGCATTTCATAATGGCTTCCAGAGGTACCGGCTCCTCCTCCTTTTGTGCTGTGGACCAGTAAAGGGATGGTGACCAGGAGGATCAGAACCATGGCCACACCCACAGCCGCTCCTATGACACGCTTGCGACGGCTGAGCCGGGAGGCAGCAAGCGTTAGAAAGTCCTCCTCTCCCTTGGGTGGAATGGTGCCCGCCAGTGTGAACAGAGTTTGAGAAAAACTCGCTAAAGTGTGAAAGCAAATATGTGTTTGGGTACAAAAGAACAGACACACCAGAGATATCTATAGAGGAATGAGGCCAGTGGGGAGAAGGATATGAAATGAATTTATGGATGAGACAAGGAAACCAAGAAGAGCGTGGAGCATACAGAAAGGAGAGGGTGCAATGGGACCTGTGCTAGGACAGAGTGAAGAGCAAAAAGAAGATCTACAAGAATGAAAAGGAACAGTGGCGGCTGCAACGGAAAGGTGTCGCACAGGAAAGAATAAAAGATAATAACAGGAACACAAGGTGCCTCTTGGTCACCTTTTAAATTTGGACACTTGGAACACAACGCAATACAGACTGTTTAAAGTGTTGTCATTTCTTGGCTAATAACAATACTGATCTTCTGATGTACCTCCTTGTTGTTTAACATTAGATCTACAGTGAATTCTCCAATGCACAGAAGATGCGTTGAGTTTCTGTTTTGCATGAATGACAACAACCCGTTTTTGTTTTTTTCTACTTCAAGTTCTCATCCACAAAATATGTGCAATTGAACAACTCTGAAACCAGTTCATAAATGGCTAAATGTAAAAAGAAATATATGCTGCTAAACAAATTTCAATGTCCAGCTAAACAATGGACAGATGTGTCAAAAAATAAATTGATGCACTAAAATGCTCCTTTCACAAATAAATTTGTCCAACACTTTGCACAGAAACCTGATGAACTACAATGTATTGATCCTTTGGATTATTATTATTATTATTATTCATTTATTATTTTAGGGACATATGGAAGACCCCTGTAGATGCTCTGACGGGACTGGGGAAATTCCACAGAAACAGAACTGGAGGAGGAAAAACATGAAAAGACAAGGGAAATTTTACGTCAAGTCCACATTACAACTACATTTGTCACAAGCACATAAACCGTGTGTATCCTATTTTCTAAAGTTATATATGAAATTGGGCAAAATTAAAGTTTTTTTGCAATAGCCTACACAAAGTGCATCTAAAACAGTCTCTTTTATTTTATATTAGAGTGACCCCTAAGTGCCATAGTTGCTATTAACTGTTTTTTGTATTTTTGCCTTAAACAACAGATATATGTATACACACACACACACACACACGTAAATGGAACCCATAAACCAATTAAAGAAGCAATGCTTCAGTTATTCTACAGTTATTTTAAATAGTTAAATAACTGTGAAAGTGCACTTAAGAGACACTTACCCTCACTTCGGTGTCAGTGAAGATATTTACGATAAAGAATATTCTTCCTGTGTTGTCGGTCCTTACATTTGCTGAGTTCCGGAGCAAATTAGCGGTGAACGAGGTACATGTGCATCTTCAGCAGACGAAGACTCCAATATTTATTCCAACACAATGTCGTTTTTTTAGACGCTCTAACCAGACAAATAGGTAAGTTAACTTAAATAAGTTGCAACTATCTCTTCTGACCTTTATTCCAAAGGACTGTTACTTGACTGAACGCGTGAGGGAAACTTCCGCTTTAATCGTTCGTTTTGTCGAGAGAAATGATACAGCAACAGCGCTGGACTTCTGACTCCGACACCTGTGAGATTTTCACACACACGCACACACACTGTCCCCTCATTCCTCCATCCGGTCGACTCCTCCCTCCCTCCATCCCATCTCATCTCGTCTCATCCGCGCTCCTCTCACTGGCTCCGTCTCAAACACCGCTGTGCTGCCTAGCAAGAACACGCTGTAGAATAAGACTTGAGACGCAGCCGCTGTTTTCCCCTTTCTTAATCATCATTTAATGAGGGAAAGTGGTGTGAATGTTACTCGTTTATCATGTCAGCAACCCCATATAAAAATAAGCAATTTTTTTACACACACAAAATTGTTGTGGACAGCACAAAATAAATGACTCAGTAAAGCATCTCTATCTGTTTGGGTTAAAGGATGGAGCAGTGTGACTTTTCGAGGCCATTGTGTGTGTGTGTCTCAGTTTCTCTCGCTTTCAGAGCTCATTAGTGAAGGACACTGAGACCATTGTGCTCTCCCTCGCTGCTTTCTCCGTTTCTATATTTATTCCTATCTATCTATCTATCTATCTATCTATCTATCTATCTATCTATCTATTCAGTCATTAAATAATAAACTAACTAATATCTAGATGGATACAAATTCATATTTAAAATGTATATCAATAGCAATAAAATTAAATCTATAGCTATCTATCAACCTGACATGATTGCAGTTGATCTATTGACTAATAAGTGGAAACAAATCTATATCAACAATTAATCATCAGCAATTATCTTTAACATTTGAAATAACATAGATCTAAAATAGCCAACCCATATCTATAAAATAGTCTCATTTAGATCACATTCATACAGACCTCATTGCAGTCTGTTGAAGGCTAATGCTAGCAGTGTTTAAATATTAGGTCTGGTGGCAGATCCATTGAGAATTCAGAGTAACTCATCCCATCTTCCTTCCTGTCAGGCTTAATCACACATCTGCATTTTTAAAGTTTAATGGTGGAGGTGGTAGTGGGGGGAATACATATTGGCAGCTCTTTTTTTTTTTTCAGCCACCCCTCTCCACACCTCTTTCACCGATATGACCAGTGTCAGGGGAGAGAAGAACAAAAGAAGTGGACAGAGAAGAGGAAGGACCGGAGAGGAACGTGCAAAGCCCAAGTAAGGATTATGGATGAGTTATTACAGTGTTGAGTTAAACACTGTGTCATTTCCACTTTGTGTGTCAGTCAGTGGCTTCCATTAGAAATACACACATACAAACACACACAGAATGGGCTTAACCACAATGGATGTATAATCATCGCTGCGAGACATAGGCAATATAGTGAGAATTGGATTTTTAGTGGCTGTTAAAATATTACTGAGATGATTAATATTGAAAAATGCACATGTCTCTGAGCTGTCTGTCTTTCATTCACTGTTCTTTTCTGGTCTCGACCCACCATTCTGTCTTTCTCTTTCCTCTCTTTCTCTTCTCTCATCATGTAAGGGAGAGTTGGGTGAGTTGTGTTTGCACTGGATTTTGATTTGTGAATATGCGACTCTGCTGACACCAAAGGATCTGACACTATTTACCCCATAGCAACAATTTGGTTAAAACAAATCTTTCTTTAAAGGGTTAGTTCAGCCCAAAATTAAATATCCGGCTGTAAACAAATTAGTCGATAATTTAATTATTTTAATATGGTCTTTTTGGCCTAAACAGCATTATGTTACAGTAGCAATGCCAAGGCCATGGGTTTGATTCTCATGTAATGCATGAATAATAAAATTATAACATGAATACAACGCGATATGCCCTTTTACAATATGCAATATGCCTTTTTTTACCTTTTTGTTGATAGGACAGTGGAGGAGGGTGGTTTCAGTAAATGAAAATGAAAAGACTAAATCTATTGGTCAAAAAATAATTTTATTAACTGAAATAAAAAAAATCACAATAAATGATAAACTAAATGCAACTAACAGCAGTCACTGAAAAACTAACTGAAATAAAATAATAATTAGCTAAACTAAATAATTGTGTTCAACCATACTAAACAACAGTATCCGCACTGACTGCTTTACATCTTTAAGTTGAATCCAATTAAAACATCAAGTTAAATCTTGTATAACTTAAAATTAAGTTGAAACATAATGATCTTATTTTGATAAAGTAACATAAAAGCTTATGTGGTTATGACTCAATGTCATTCTACTCCATTTAGAAATGAAGTCATCTTTGATCTCTAAGATGAAAATATTTTTCATTTGATCTAAAAGATTTCTGTCCCTTCACTGATAATACGTTCACTCAAAATTCAAATATAGATTCCATATTAATTGACCAGCTAAAGAGACACAATGACTTTTGAAAAGACACACTCTTTTCCTCTGCATTTTGCACAAGATCACTGCATACATCTTGGAAAACATTGTACAATTCTGTGTGTGCACCACACAGGTGAGTGGGTGTGTCAAACCACCTGTAGGAGACACTCTTTCTGCTGCTCTCTGCTGATTTGAAGTGCTTCCTTTATCCTCAATTGTAAGGTGTCTGCTAAATGAATAATTGTAAATGTGGACGAATAGATTTATTTAAGGCTTTGATAACAGCTACAGTGTTTAGAGGATTCAAATTTGGTCACGGAAGTTCAAGCATGATTGCTTGATGCTTAAGAGTCAATGAGGTTCATTCTCAAGATCCTGATTGTGTCTCTTTAAAAGACTTGGATTGGTTCATTTGTTACATTTTACTTTAGTTTTGTAAGTAACATAACTTTTTCTGAGCAAGTTTTATGTCAACAGGCTTTAGATGGAATGCAGATATCTAAGGTTTGACTAAAAATATCTTGCCTTTGTGTTCCAAAAGTCCTATTTAGTGAGACAGTTTTTCTAAACAATGTTTGAGCTACAGTTCTTTTCACCTGCGATTGCATGCATTGGGAGCTCTGTTATATTGCATTGCATATACAGTAGTCAACATTTGAAGTAAATAAAAACATTTAATCAAAGTTGTCCCAAAACTATTGAGAAACACCAATTCTTGTCCATACTTCATTTTAATATAATGATACACATGTAAGTAAACCATTATGTAATTTAGTCCAGAATTAAAAGTGTGTAATCTTACCTGATGCTAAAACTGTATATCCATTCATAATAGTTTATGCAATCTAGGTATTTATTTTATATTTGTTTTGGGTTTTTTGTTTGTCTATGTGTTTTCTGGGAGAAACACATAGACATCCATAATGAATGGCAGAAAATGTGTGCTGTAGTAAGTGCATCTTTGATTGTTCATATTGAACAAAACACACAAGGAAACAAATTGTGAAAAATATTGTCAGCATTCACGTTTATATTTCTGAGGATCATTAGTTTGCAAATAAACAGTAGGACATTTGTTCTGTAATTAATACAGAGGTTAGGGAAGAAAAAGGCAGACTTTGCAGATTCAGGCAGGATTAAAATCACCAAGGATATCTGAAATACACAAATATCTCTAACGACCCCCTGAAAAACTAGTCCCATCCTAATAGAGCTTAAAAACAAATTAATCTCTTGTAGTTTTTAATATTCACACAGCTACTTCAGCTACTCTTTTTTTTTTAAAATCCTGATTTGAGTATTGTTGCATCTGACTCATTTTAGCCTTTAGGTGATGGCCTTTAGTCACCGATGATGACTCAAGCAAAGTGTCGATGGTTGTTTCAGTATAATGTGTCTGTAGATCTCAGTTTGGCTTTCATTGACTGCTGCATGACTTCAAACTGTCAGGATTTGTGTTGAATGACATTGGTGATCCGATCTCTGAACGGCTTTCTTAGAACAAACTGTTAGTCTTGTTTTAGCACAGTGTTGCAAACATGCTGGTATGGATTAAGCATGAGAATGAGATAGTGTGCTCCAGTGGATGTCGCACTTCAAGGTCTCTCTTGATTCTGCAAGAGAAAGACATCATGAGTTGACATTACCATTATGCAAAAATAAATGGTTCAAATAAAAATCTGTTTTGTTGAAAGTGACATAGATGCATTTTGTTGAAAGTGACATAGATGAAAGTGACATACATAGCAAAGATGGTAATAAATGAAAGCTTTTTCCTCCTAAAATGAACAAATAGAAAAGGTAATTGTGGAATAAAATATATTTTGAAAATAATAGAATATATTTCATTCATTCATTCATGTTCTTTTCGGGTTAGTCCCTTTATTAATCTGGGGTCGCCACAGCGGAATGAACCACCAACTTATCCAGCATATGTTTTACGCAGCGGATGCCCTTCCAGCTGCAACCCATCACTGGGAAACATCCATACATAGCCATTCACACACATACACTACGGACAATTTAGCCTACCCAATTCACCTATACCACGTCTTTGGACTTGTGGGGGAAACCGGAGCACCCGGAGGAAACCCACGCCAACACGGGGAGAACATGCAAACTCCACACAGAAACGTCAACTGACCCAGCCGAGGCTCGAACCAGCGACCTTCTTGCTGTGAGGCGAACGTGCTACCCACTGCGCCACCGTGCAGCCCTAGAATATATTTGTAATAGAAAATATATTTCTAAAGGACTCAATTTTCAGGTGTCAATATAACAATCAAAGCAACCATACATACAAAGAAAACAAAACTAAGTAGTTCAGAAATTAAGTTATTATGTGTAATAAAATAAACTTACACAAGGAAAAAGCATTGAACACATGAAGAATGGGAGGTGTAAAAGATGGAAAGCCCAGACAGCAGCTGAAATCCCTGCCTCTCGTCAGTGTAAATTAATATTAGTCCCAATGCCTACATTACCAGAATGATGAAGATGAAACCAGAATAAACATTTCAGCAAGACAATAATCCCAAACACAGCGAAGGAAACTCTCAATTGTTTCAGAAAAAGCAAATAAAGTTTCTAGAATGGTCCAGTCAATCACCTGACCTCAATTCAATGGAAAATAAGAATGAAAGATTACAGTTGTTGAGCAATGCATGCGACTCCATTCTCTACAAGAGGACCAAAAAAGCTTTGTATACAAAGTATTAAATACATTTTAGTAGTTCAGTACTTTCTCCTTCCGTCATTCCATTGTTATTATACATATACATAACAGATTTTTCAAAATTATTTTGTTTGTTTTATTTGTAAGTTTGGATTGTTAGACTTTTTACCAAAATCTGGTGCAATTTCATGTTAACAGCTCATTTAAAAAATACATTTACCAGAAAAAACTATAGAAAATATAGAAAATGAGATTGGTTATATGTTTTAAAGACATAATTTAATGTCTGCTTCAAATAAAATTTACAAATAGGATTTGTATACATAAAGATGCAAAAATCTAATTTTATGTTTCAAATAAAATAAAAAATATAATAAAAACAATAACTTACTATAAAAAAAAATTGGTGAAGTAATATTCCAATCATCAATCAGTGTAACAGATATGTTTATGTAAAAATTAAACGGCATCCTTATTTCAAGTGTGGACATATAGTGGAACTAAATATTGTATCTCGCAGGACCATGGTGCTACATAGATAAACAATCTTAAATATGTAAACAACACTAGACGTAAGAGTCCAGTAACATACTGGAGCGGTAATCTAACTATACTAACTATACATATACTATAAATACTTAAACTATACACATAACCTAAGACAGACTATACATATTGAGAGAAGAGCAATCCTTATTGAAATTTATAAAATAATATTTGATCATTCATGATTCATGAATGATTCAATCATTGATTATATTTTAAATGAAAAACAATTATTGCTGACAAATGGATAAAACCTAGTAGTTTACATGACACTGGGAGCAAAGTATAAATATTTAAACTGACAATTAATTAGTATTTTGGGGTTGCACACCCTAACTATAATCTAACATGTCATCAAATTAAGTTTATTTGTAAACTAATTTCAAGAGGATCACGTGCTTATGATTGCTTGCGCCTGATCCACATTATCCAATTTACGATTCACCAATCAGACGATTCCTAAGCCACTATAAATACCCTAAGTTCCACATAACAGCTACCTTCGTTTTTGAAGAATCCCCCCCTTCCACCCCTACTCCTCCTCCTTTCCAGGACGGGTGACACGGTGGCCCAGTGGTTAGCACTGTTGCCTCACAGCAAGAACGTCACCGGTTCTGGCCCTTGCCGGGCTGGCCGGCGTTTCTGTGCGGAGTTTGCACGTTCTCCCCGTGCCACGTGGGTTTCCCCCGGGTTCCCCGTTTTCCTCCCACCGTCCAAAAACATGCAACCTAAGTTAATAGACCAATCCAAATCGGCACCACAAACACGAACTAGCAATAGTCATCTCTTAAGAGCAAACACTATCTGTTCACTAGCTACTACAGCAGGGGAGTTCTCGAGATCTACCTGAGCTCAAACTCTCCTATCGCCTTGCAAACGTGAGAGAGCCCCGGGCTCGAGGATCTTATGAGCTCAGGGCTCTCTCCCGGGACAGCATGCCAAACAAGCTTTATAATCAATTATCAGCTAAGTGTGAACTCTTGAAATGATACTTATTCTAAATATACATGAAGACTCTTTTGTATGTCAACTATTGTTATGCTATGAATCTGTTGAATCTGTTGAAACAAGACATATTCTATTGCATGCAACATTTATTTAAATCTGTATTACACTTTTATTGTTTTGATGCTTAAAAAACTATTTTCTTGTTTTACAATTGCTTTAAATGGTAGCCAGAGCATTTTGGACAAGTTTTGAGTTTAAAATAAAGGTACATGAGCTGTCACTGGGGGAGTACCTTTTCAAAAAGTACACATTTGTAACCAAATAGTCCATATTGGTACCTCAAAGATGCATTTTAGTACCCAAAATTTACCTTTGAAATACCATGGTGGACATTTTAAGTACAAATATGTACATTGGAAAAGGTACTGCCCCAGTGACAGTTCCTGTACCTTTATTTCTGAAAATGTGCACAATTAGGCAACAGGTAAAATATTTTGGGCATCAAACAGAAAAATCAACATTGAATCCAAGTACAGGCTATATACTACATACCTAGTACAAGTATTCTGATAGTTATTTAAATGAAATCTCTCCACGATCTGCATTTTCACTAGGTCTCCAACACTAAATTAATGGAAAATTACAAGAAAAGGACTATTGTAGCACACATGAACACAGACTCACTAATCATTAGCAGACATGAGATCCCACGAGACTCGCCGTGACACTTATTGAAACATGGATTCTGCGCATAGATCAGCTTGTGTCACCGAGTAGGGGAGAAGAATGATTTATACGCCATTATTTATGTTACATTTTGGATAATGAGATTACCACTGGGCAGTAAAAAGAAATTAGGACATGAATTAACACTCGGTTAAACAGGAAATATTGATGGAGTCTCCCAAACGGTCAAAGGAGCGCTGACCTGACCTCTGCCCCGAAGGAAAACAATGGATCTTGATCTGAAATATAACAGCCTATAGATCAGTGCCTTGGAGGGTTTTGGTGTTGGCGAAAGATTAATAAAACATGACCAAGTGCTGAAACAAAGGCCTATTGGACTCTCCGTCTGCTTCAGGAATAAGGTATAAGTGAGGAAATGGATTCATACATTAGACTGAATGCGCTTGAGAGGATGTAATTACCAGAGGCTGATTTATGTCATGAAGAGGCGCTTTGTGTATTCAGACGTCAGAAAAAAGATGACAAATAAATGTCAGGTAAATATCTGTGTTTCCTGAGAAGAAGGTGTGAGACGTTAAAGGTCACCGACAGAGTCAGCATGTGTCCATATGTACAGTTTAAAAAAAATATGGATTCTTGTCTTGTAAAATTCTTATATAAATCATGGATAACAATACAAGTAACCAAAAAAGATTTTTAAATGAATTAATAAAGAAAATTAACAGAAACATTATCTTGATATCAAAATATTTCGAGATGAGATTCAGTTTATATTCTTTAAACATTCTGAAGATCTAATTTAAATGTAATACAATTTTGAGTCTAATGCCATTGTAATTTGATATAAATATAATTGCTTAAGTTTACTAAAGCTGTGGTTTTGTCATTTTTATTTTAGTTTTAGATATTTTGAGTACATCAAGTTAAGCTAAATGAAAATGGGAAATCTACCTTTGGCAACTACACTGAAAAAAATGATTCAAAGATTATTCCTTGGATTTACTTAATTTTTTAAGTTAAGTGGTTGTAAACCATTTATTTTGAATTTAAGTTGAACATTACTTAATTTAATTTGTTTAAATTCAACACATATAAATTGTTTACAACAATTTTGCAGAATTGCTTTTTTTTATTTTATTTCAGTTAACTTTTGTTTCAAGCTAAACAATTGTAATTAATTACAATACATTATTAAAAAAAAGCACAAATAAAAATCAGCACAAAATTACCTGTACATTTTTAGTTAAATTGAAAGACATTTCTTTTACATTTCAACCCAATAAATTCCATAATTTCAAATACAGGTAAAACATCTGCAAAACAAATACAACCACACTGGCCCATATTTTACTGACCCTAAAGAGTGTAACTTTAATTTAGTCATTGTGTTAGATATTTACTGAATGTTATTTTCCTGAACAAAGATAAAAACACTGATTTAATAATATATCTAAAATACATATGTTTTTGCAGTGTAGGACAATGTATGTCTGTTTGGCAGAGAAGGGGAGATGTAACAATGTAGGTGAACCGGTGTATATGTGTGTGTGTTTCTGTTGTGCTGTTTCATTAGACTCTGATCATGGTGCCTGATGCAGAGTGACAGTGTGTAGATTGAGTTGCACAGCCACTCTAATTCTCTCCATTAATAAGCATCGTTCCACACTGCCGTCCCGGACCACATTTATTAATCACAATTTGTCATCTGCCTTGCGCTCCACCCCTTCTGTGTCTCTCTCTCTCTCTCTCTCTCTCTCTCTCTCTCTCTCTCTCTCTCTCTCTCTCTCTCTCTCTCTCCTTCCCTTTTGTGTCTCCCTCTCTCTGTCCACTTATCCCTTGCTTTCCCTCTATCAAACAGAGAGACATGGTCAAGCATGCTGAGAGTCTTTCGTTAAGTCCACATTCATCTTCTTAGAGGACTCAGGGACTAATCCAAAGCATTTCACACAAATGTTATTTATTTGCAAAAGTCATTATTGGAATCTGTATTCTAAAGGTGATGAGACTGATCTAAAATCCATGAATATAAAAAAAAAAACACTCTTTCGTTGAGTAAAAAGACCACCTTTTTCTGTACACGACCACTGCTTTTTAAATTATGGAATGCACATCTGGTTTGATCTGTAGCAATTCATTTTAAATAATAAGGGTATGTGATAAATATTCTGGGAAAAAAAAAACATCTGATAAAAAATATTCAGAAGCGCATTTGTAAAATGCAATAAAATGGATTGGTGGTTTTTGGTGGTTTTCCTCAGTCAACTGAATATTTTGGAAAGGAGATAGGTAGTTTATTAATTAATGGGGTTTAATGGGGAGTCGTTGTGTGAAGTCAAAATGTACAATGTTTATTTTGCTAGTGCACATTGTTATTCTTTAGTTTATCCGTGCAAGTTAATCCACTGAAAAAAAAGTTTGTTTTGGTGATCTTTGATCAAATCTGACTATTTGTTTCCGCGTTTGGAGTAGAGGTTGAGTTCTTTCTTCTTCAGCCACAATATTCTTAACCAGTCCCCTTTTACCTTTAGTTTACTATGAGGGAAATTAAAGCCCGGCCCACTACTCAATATTCCTTTTCAGTTGAAAGTACATCATAAAATAAAAGTCATGAAATAAAACATTCGGTTCATGCAGACTTTCACAATGAAACAGTTTGTGGAATATTTCCATTTGATTATCCTGTATTCCCTGAAAAGACAACACATAAAAAGGCAGGCAGTATTAATGCAGTGTATTTTATTTAGTTTTCTGCTAATCTTTTTTGTTTCAAAGACATTTGTCATTATTTGTCATTTGACGTTTTCTTAGGCTGTGCTGTTAATAATACATAATCATGACATAACATTATGCTTTGCGTTTTAGCATATCACAAGCATATTTTTGTTCCTCCAGTTTATTTTCTCTTTGCATTTTGCTACAGGATGGCAATATTCAACATGTCCATAATACTGCTTTTAGGCTTTTAGGGTTATTCATGGTCTGCTAGAAGCAATTTGTTAATAAATTGCCTTTTAATACTCAATGGATGAACTTTGAGGAGAATAATGACACCATTGTACCCAGTTTTTTTTTTAAACGCTTCACTGATTGTTAACAGTTTAATGGAAGTTACTCCCATAATTCTTACAAAGCATTATAGGGCATAGGAAAAAGGGGGATAGCAAAAGCAGCATCCTTCAAGTCCAGAATACAGGAGCTGAAACACAAATAACAGCATCTTAGTTACATTTCACCCTGTACAAACTGCCTATTGGTTTTATTGGCTCAGAGGATTAACTAATTGGACTTGGTCTCATTACCCTGACACTCTGGATTCGAAGACTTGTCTCAAAGGTAATCAATCCATACACAGGCAAATATCTGTCAGGCTGCATAAACCCCAGCCTGAAAGAGGAGGAAAATATCAGCTCAACACTAAAACTTGGTATAAAATACTTGCAAATTATTGGAGGATTTAAGGGGGTTGTAGATCACAAATCAAGGCTGTAACCCCAACACAACTAATGGTAAATCAAACTGCTGAGGGATGCTGTGCGGTTAAACAAGATTGATGCTTATTATATAACAATTGTTTCATAAGATTTTATATAATAATAATAATCATTTTTAAAAATCACATTTTCACCTTCTGCCAAACTGACCTTTGCAAACCGAATTTGTGATTAAGGAGGTAACTATAGCAACAGTGTATCGTAAGGGTCAGTATTACATTGGTAAAATAGTTCTAGAAGTCATTATACATGGGTAAGTTCAAAAATTGCGTAAGTTAAAAACACCATGAGCGCATTAATAAAAAAATATATTTTATCATATAAAGCGTAAGAAATCATGCTGACTTTGCTATGCTGATTTTTATATTTAAAATATACCATTATTATATACAATATATACAAAGTAATTACTGTACTTAGAATGTACGGTTACTTATAATGTACTTGCCTTAAATATTGTTCATAAATCCACAGGTCTGTATAAACTAGAGAAGCAGAACAAAATAACTGTATTCGTTCATTCATTCATTCATTCATTCACTCATTCAATCATTCATTCTTTCAGATATTTTGCATAATAAAAAAAAATTAACAAAAGGAAACACTGAACTGAGACAGAAATTAATGACAAAATTAAACATGGTCATTACTTTAAAAACATTTCATGTTTTGATCATTATTGTAATTGACTTTAAGTATTAGGTTTTTAAAATAAAGGTAAAAGGGCCCATTTGACTCAAATGTAAAGAATTAGAAGTTTAATTTCTATGTGTTTAGATTTATAGGGATGTATTGAGTCAAGTAATTAAATTGCTTATTGAGTAAATAAATTATTTTCAGAATAAGTAATAAGAAAAATAATTCAAGTACATTCATTCATTCATTTTCCTTTGGCTTAGTCTCTATTTCAGAGATTGCCACAGCGGAATAAACCGCCAACTATTCCCGCATATGTTTTACGTAACGGATGCCCTTCCAGCCGCAACCCAGTAGTGGGAAACACCCATACACTCTCACATTCACACACATACATTATGGCCAATTTAGTTTACCTGTAGTGCATGTCTTTGGACTGTGGGGGAAACTGGAGCACCCGGAGCAAACCCACACGGACACAGGGAGAACATGCAAACTCCACACAGAAATGCCAACTGGCCCAGCCGGGACTCGAATCAGCGACCCTCTTGCTGTGAGGCGACAGATTCACACAAACACTTATACGCTATGGCCAATTTAGTTTATTTTTAATTTAGCAATTTTCTGTGGCGTATTGTTGGTAATGTAGTGACATTTTGCATTTGAATTAAATATAAAAGGAAATCAATTAAATCAATGCAAACTAATGCAAATTAATGTTTGTTCAACATAAGCATATTCAATCGATTAATAAACAGAACTGTCTGTAAAGGTTTATCATTTACTGTTAAAAAATCTATTCTGCTTGGAATAAAATGAGTTCTTACTTGATTGTTCCACTCTATTTACATCAATGGAAATCCTAACAGATCGCTTTTGCTAACAGTACACTTTCTTGATGACCTGCAGATTTATGTATGCAGATGGAGATGTTTTACCAGAATGATCATTATTAAAAGCTGCTATTTGCATGTTTAATACAGCTGTTCAGCCAAAGCCTTCAGATCCATATGAAAGATGCCTTTTAAAATCTCCCGAGGCCGTTCTCATTGGCAGGCCTCGTGCGGTGTGTTCACCGGATTGGGGGTTCTGTCATTACAGTACCTTGCCCTCCATCTCCCCGCAGAGGCCTTGCACTGTTTTTCTTAAGCAGCGCCAGTGTTCGAAGGGGAAAACCAAGCCGATTTTCATGTGCAAATGTCAGTCAGTCAGCTCCCAGCAATCACAGCCTCGACTCCTCCCGAGGCCCGTGCGAGACGACGGCTGAATAATTTAGCAGCTCGGTGTCACTGCGCTCAGGGGTCACAACCTTCTAAAGTGATGACAGAAAGCGCTCCCCAAGTCCCTCCCATTCACTTCCATTACCACTTATTTACCGCCCCTGAATCCTGGCAGACAAAGACCAAAGCCTCGCGAGGGATGGAAATCAGCCGCACAGCCCAAACAGTGTCATAACACATGAAAAAAATAAATACACAACAACATTTTCACAAAGAATGCCTCTGGAGGCCACGTTTCTCACATACACACACACACACACACATTCATACATACGTAATAGCCGGACGGAGACCCAGACTCACCTCTTCATAGAACAAAGGGAGATTTTTTCAGCTGAACTTTGGCTTAATTGTGATAAAGAGCAGATAAAAAAAATAAGATTTGATTTAATCAGGGTGAGGAGGATTCTGTGGATACGGGTTTGAGGGAGAAGGGAGGGAGACGGCAGACGGAGGGAAGGATTGATTTCTCCAGTGCCGCAGACACATTCTACCTTTCTATCAGTCACATTGAGACATTGTGTCATTCTACGTGAGGACTCATCTTTCTTCTCAGCTCCAGATGTGACAGGAACATGACAAGGGTGCGTGGTCTGTGGGTGAGACAACCGCACACACACACACACACACACACAGGAAATGCTGAGACCTGACAAACCTTCCTTACAATAATATTGTATTTCTTGCTAGTAGGAGAAGTTATTTTGAGGCTGTCCATTAAACATCTTGAAACTAAATGAAATGATATGCAGAATAATCCATATATCAATATTTGAGGAAAGCTACCAAGTAAATACAATTCAGATGACATTTAATCACTGTTATTTTACAGTTCACTATTATTTCTAAGCAAATATAATCATTATTAATATTTGTAATTTTTGAATTACACCAAAATATGGCTGTGCTTGCTAGTATAACTGTTCAAAAAACACAGTAGATGTATAAATATAGCATAATATTCAAATAGTGGTTCAGTGGTTAGCACTGTCACCTCACAGCAAGAAGGTCGCTGGCTCGAGTCCCAGCTGGGTCAGTTGGCATTTCTGTGTGAAGGTTGATTGTTCTCCCCATGTTGGCGTGGGTTTCCTCTGGGTGCTTCGGTTTTCCCCACAGTCCAAAGAATTGAATAAACTAAAATTAGCCGTAGTGTATGTGTGTGAATGAGTGTGTATGGATGTTTCCTAGTACTGGGTTGCAGCTGGAAGGGCATCCCCTGTGTAAAACATATGCTGGATAAGTTGGCGGTTTATTTTGCTGTGGAGACTCCTGATAAATAAAGGGACTAAGCTGAAGGAAAATGAATGAATGAATATATATAACTGATAACAAAAGCTTTTAAGAAACATCAATTAAACAAAATACAGCAGGGAAATAAGTGCCATGCAGGGAATCATGGTAATGTCAGTTTACATTTTGTTTTCACTGTAAATTATAAGATAACTTCTGCAGACATGCAACGCAACTATGCTTTGGGCATTCCGAGATCGAATCCCAGCTCACAGAATTTTCCTGATGCCACCCCCCTCTCTCTCAATCCAACTTTGCTTCCTGTCCAACTATACAGTCATGTCACAAAAAAAGGCAAAAAATGCCCAAAATAAATTTTACATTTGCTTTTTGTTTTAAATAATGGTGCATTTAACAATGTTTACTTAAAAATTGCAACAACAAAAAAAGATAATATGTTTTGGCTAACCTGTGACATCCTCGCATCCCGTCTAAATCTGACTCCAATTTTTAACTATTTGTGTTTATAATTGCTTTAGGAGTTCAAATTTGTGATTACATTAAGGGCCTTTACATTTATGAGAGTTTGAACAGTCTTGGTTATTCAGAACGAAGGGCTTTTTACAAACCAAAACTCTTGAGTATTTCATACAGACTGGGCCTGGAAGCATTTTTAAACGTTAAACCAAATGAACCTATTCTAGCACACCCAATAAACAAAATAATGACCTTTTAAAATAGCTTAGCTTCTTTAAAAGTTGTTAAAGGGACAGTTTATTTAAAAATCTAAATTTACTCTCTATTTACTCACTCTCAAATGGTTCAACACCTTTATGAACACAAAAGGTGATATTTGGAAGAAAGCTGAAAAATCTAACCTCTGACTTCCATAGTAGGAAAAATGAATACTATGGAAGTCAATGTTTGCAGGTTTCCAACATTTTTCAAAATATCTTACATAATAGGTTTGAAACAAGTAAAGGGTGAGTAAATGATGACAGAATTTTCATTTTTGTGTGAGCTATCCCTTTAAGTGTTTAAGTGAAGCAATTTTTGAAGCTGATATGAAATTCTAGATTCAGCTTACAAATGTGATCTATAAATGCAGTCAATCTACTCACATATTTAGATGAATGCTAATTCTTTACCTCCACCCACAGCCACAATGTAATTATTTATTTGCCTCTTTGTTTTTATTCACATTAGATTTATTTTTTCCCACCAAAGTTAATTTGTACATTCAGACAAATGTTTCTAAACAGTGCAGTGTGGTTTGTTAGCTGTGTGCTGGGATGTTCCCATGGAGATATCAATACCGCGCGCCCTCATTAGAACTCTTCCTGTAAATGCATGAGCATCGTGTTTTGGGCTGAAAAAATCCTTGCCTCGGTTTCACACCGATAGCCTCAATTTTCTAGCTTCTCTGCCATTCTGTGATTTTTACAACTTGTGTCACTCTTGAAAATAGTACACCAATAAACAAGAACACAAATTAAAGAATTTTGATATGCAACACCAAACTCAACTGAAGATATTTTGACAATCTAATCACTTTCCCTTCCTGATTTGATGTCAGTTCAGTGTTCAGCCTAATAGATACTGTGCTTGCTCATCTATACAATATAACGCTAAAATGTTTGTTATCAGAGATAATTGTGGATGGCTGTACTATATCGATTTATTTACATTCCATTTATGTTTGACAAAAAAGAGAGACATAAAGTGAGAACAAAATGGACTAAGCCCTGAGTTTATGAATGAACTGTGTTTTGACTTCTATGCTGATATCTGAGCTAGATAAAAAGAACAAGGCACAGCAAGGTGAAGGGGACATGAGTGATCTTTTTAAATTACCGAGAGCGATTATTTGGTGACTTATGGTTGCTTGCTGTCAGGGATTTCAGGATAAATTGAGGCAAACAAGAATTACACTTTCTCCCTTACCCTTCATCCATCTCCCCCCCCCCCCCCCCCTCTCCCTCTCTTTGCTCTTGCCTAGTTGCGTGATTCACTAGCTTGCGATTCACTTTTAATTCATGACCTCTTTCAATTCACACCGCCATAAATAAATGTAGTTTTGTCTGTTGATTTGTTTGAGTTTGCTTGTCTTTGGTGAGCTCTTATTTTCAGAAATATTCATTTAGAAATGTGGTTACAATTAGTAAATTAAAATAATGTTCATTTACTGTTGGATAGATTTTTTTAATCATTTGAGTGTGCTCTTTAGAATAGAAATATTCTTTAAAATGTTTTTTCAGAATATGATATGATACATATTTTGTTTTTTAATGACAAAATAGTAAGCACAGCAGAAACATTTGTTGAATTAATTGATTAGTTCACTTTTTTTTTCTTTAACAAAATCTACGCAGCTTGCTCCAATTTAATTGACATTCTTTGTTGCATAATTTTTTCTAATTCAGTAATCTGGCATCGGGATTGTGCTTGGTTTTGTGTAAATGGTGTGTGAATTATTCATCCTGTGCCGTCAGTATGAGAATGGTTGAGAGATAGGATGGCTAGGCCTCAGGCCGTGAATAATTGATCATATCTGATTAAAGTTTGCCATTGATTAGTCCTTACCTCAGAGTTGATAAAAAGACACACCTGTGTTTGCTTTGCTTTAGCTGTCTCTGTTCTGCCTTTCCATCACCTCTGGAAATAACACTAAGCTTCTTTTATTTTAAGTAGTTTTCATTTGTGTCAGTTTTGATTGTTGACAGCCATTTTTTAAAATGTAGCTAATTACAGATAATGTTAAAGAATTCAGGAAAGATTTACTCTTTTTCCTATACAGAATAAAAACCATGACATTTTCAATCAATTCAAAGTGCTTTTTTCTCATTCATTCATTCATTCATTCATTCTCCTTCGGCTTAGTGCCTTTATTCATCAGGGGTCGCCACAGTGGAATGAACCGCCAACTTATCTAGCATATGTTTCACACAGCGGATGCCCTTTCAGCTGCAATTCAGTACTGGGAAACACCCATACACTCTCACATTCACACACATACACTACGGCCGATTTAGTTTATTAAATTCACCTATACCGCATGTCTTTGGACTGTGGGGGAAACCAGAGCACCCGGAGGAAACCCACACGAACACAGGGAGAACATGCAAACTCCACACAGAAATGCCAACTGGCCCAGCCGGGACTCGAACCAGCGATCTTCTTGCTGTGAAGCGACAGTGCTAACCACTGAGCCATCGTGTCGCCCAAGAAGGTTTCAGTGATTCTTTAAAAGCGTAAGTGTTTAAAAGCTTAATTTAAGTGTGACTCACTGATTAAACTACATAAAATAGAATGAATTTAAATATGATTCACTCACTGATTCAAATCACTTGATACAGTATCAGCCATTCTTTTTAGGAACTCACTAGAGGGAAGATTGTTTGTGTTATAGCAAAACTAAAATGGATTAATTACAGTTTTATCAATATATAGAACAAACTTAAATGTGATTAATGACTCACTGATTCAACTACATTAAATAGAATGAGCTTAAAGTATGATTCACTCACTGATTCATCTTACTTCTTTTTTAGAACTCGCTATAATGGGGAAGATTGTTTAAAACTCTTCTTTTTGTGTTATGGAAAAGTTATTAATTTTTTTTATCATAAACATATAACAAATAAACAATTAAGCTTATAGTACAACGAAATCATATGATTCCCTTACCCAAAGAGCACCGACACATTAATTACCCCTGAAGCACTTTCGATTTGATTTCTGAAGCTTAAAGTACAATCCAATCACTGATTCAACTAACTGACTCAGTACAGTTTCAGTAATTCTTTAATAAAAATTCACTAAAAGAAAGACCTTTAAAATGTTATTTTTATGTTAGGAGAAAAATGCTAATTGCATTTTTATCTTTAATAATATGAGTTTAAAATACTCACTGATTCAACTCACTGACAATTCAATACAGAATTCTTGGTCACACTTTGCAATAAGGTTTCATTAGTTAATGTTAGTGAATGTATTTACTAATGTGGACTAATAATGAAAAAAAAACTTGTACAGCATTTATTAATCATAGATCAGCATTTACTAATGCATTATTAATATCCAAATTTATGCATGTTACATTAGTTAATGCACTGTGAGTTAGTATGAACAACTTTATTTCCATTAACTATAACAATACAAAAATGAATAAATACTGTAATAAAATCATTTATTCATCTTAGTAAATACTTTACTAATATAATCTTATGTATCTGTATCTTTATGTATTATGTATCTGTAAAGTAATAACTAATTTTCTTTTAGTGTTTAATGTGGGGAAATTTGTAAAAATTATTTATACATTTTTTTAACCATCACCTTAAACGGTAAACTGCCCCTTTAAGGGCTTCACACACTCCCCACCTTGAGTTCATGCAACCCTATGAGAAAGCATGAAAGAAAACTCAATTAAAGTTGACCACAGTAAGGTTCCCAACTAAGGACTCTACATGATTTCCATCATTACGAATGCTTGTTATAGAGATGTAAAAGCACAGGTACATCTTTCCCACTGCTGCTGAGCTCCAGCGGGTTCTCCTACTGTCACTAACCTGTCAGCTCACCCTAAAATAGTGTCCTGGATGCAAATAGGAGCCTAATGTTAAGTGACACGCTGATGGATATCCACGTTAATTCGGAGCCACAGAATGACTGTCACTTACACCAGAACATTTAGCCACCTCCTGTTCCATCCAGTGTTTCCCTGTCTCTCATGCGACTCTGCTGTGAGATCACCCCTATCCGCTTGTAACCTTCAAAGCCCAACTAAGGATGGCACTTTGATCTGTCTTCCAGAGCTTAGGAATGAAATGCATGACAGAGGAGCGAGAGAACGAGGTAGGGAGTGAGAGTGACAGCTAATGACAGTGGCTACACGCGCTGACCTTTAGAGGGATCACAGAAGCATGACGGCGAGGCTCAAGGTGACAGGGAGAAGAGGGAATTTGGGGGTGGCCGAGAGTTTGGGGATGAGCTGTGGGACCGTATGGCTGGAATCGATGCGTTGGGAGTTGTTAAAGTGAAGTGGCTTTTGGTGCGGTGTGGAATATACAAACATTTGCTGATGGAAAAGCTTGTGAGCTGCATTTTTGGACTGCTCTAGATGTGTATTGACAACTCGAAGAACTATGTACATCAACTGCACCAACAGTAAGGCATAAGTTTACCTCTTCATCAACACTAACAAACAAATGCAGGGTTCCACACAATTCATTCATGTTGTCCCAACACAAATTGCTTAAGTTAAAATAACAAATTTAAGCAGATTGAACATAAAACAATTAAGTTGTCTTTAAGAATTGTGTCGTTTCAGCTCATGTTAAATAAGTAGTTTGAACAAGTAGCAAAAATCATTTTTGAGTGTGACAAATACAAAAGAAACCATCACAGAATTAAATTTGCTTTGGGTATATTGGGAATTATTTTGGTTATAAAATGCAATGGAAATTGTTACAATAATGGTAATTTTTGGCCTTATATTGGTAACTGCTGTGAAGAAGTTACTTAAGATGAAGATTCTTTAAAACACTTTTTATGATAGGGACAAATAGGCTAATGAGGACAAATTAGCTAAATACATTTTTATCAATAAATAGAACAAGCTTAAAGTACAATTCACTCACTGATTCAATTACATTAAAAAGAATGAGCTTAAAGTACGATTCACTTACTGATTCAACTCACTTCTGTGATTCTTTTTTAAATTGTCTTTTCGTGTTATGAAAAAATAAAAGATTAGTTCATTATATTTTTCTTTTTAAATAGAATAAGCTTAAAGTACAATCCAATCACTGATTCAACTCACTGACTCAATACAGTTTGAGTGATTCTTTATTAAAAACCAGAGGTAGGGTTCTTTAAAACTCTTTTTGTTCAATTTAGTTCAATTCGGGTTTATTTGTATAGCGCTTTTTACAATAATTATTGTTTCAAAGCAGCTTTACAGCAGGTGCACATTATTGCACTACAATTAAATTAAGTTAAAGTTACACTCAAATATAAGTTATTATATATATAGTTAACCTGCAGTTTTATAGCATATAGGTGATGTCTATGTGTACATGTTTAATAAAGTGTATTTGTGTATTAAGTGTATGTGTTGTCCTGGAAGTCCTCAATGGTTGGCATCATCTCTTCGTATTATGAGAAAAATCAATCAGTGTTATGAGAAAAATACTAATTCAGTTTTTATCATTAAATAAAATTAGTTTAAAGTACTCTGGGATTCAACTCAACTTTTAAAATGTGACAGAGAGTGTAACGGCCCCTCTACTGGAAATTACTGACCTTCTATCGATAGCAACAAGACATCACGAGTCCAGAAAACATTGTCAAAACAGTCCATGTGATTCAGTGGTTAAACTATAGTCACACAAAGCTCCAAGAACACTTTTGTGGAGCAAAAAATAAAGTACTCTTTTGACCTTGCCAGGTCAGGGTGCGCATTTACTATGGGCAAAACCTATTGCCATTAGAGTCAGCAGCGCAACACCCAAGTATTTGATTTCCTGCAGTAAATGCCCACCCTCATCTGATGCAGACGACATAGGTGAACAAAGTTGTTTTTACAGTTTTTTTTAAATACACAAATTGAGTCAAAATATATGGCAAAGCAATGTTTGGTCTAAAAGGGTCTCAAAGTATCAGTTAAAATTGATCTTCACACTCTCAGAGGTTTGGCAGATACACTGAGCATTTTTTGAAGTAGTAAAGAAAACATTGATTATTGGAGCAAGTTTATAGTCTGCTATAAAATTGCATGTGTAATACTTGCCATTTCTTTGTAATTAATCAAATTTACTGGCATATTCAGCATGATCACTTTAATAACAAAGTTACAAAAAATATTCTAAATATAAAGAAAATGTCAGAGAGGAGTTGTATTGTTAAATTAACTTTCAGATTTTTTTTAAATAAAAAAAACATAAAAACATTGACAACCAAACAGAATCCACGCTCAAAAAAATGATTTTTGCTGCTTTTTCAAACGACTTATTTAAAATGAGTAAAAACAACGCAATTCTTCAGATTTTGGGGGGACCGCTTAATTGTTTTATGTTCAATCCGCTTAAATTTGTAAAAACGATTAAGTTAACTTAATCGATTTGTGTTGGGACACATGAAAGAATTTTGTTGAATGCAGCATTTATTACAGTGCACTTATAGCTTTAAAAGCTTGAACATTTAAAGTAACAGACAGCAAAACTGCCACATCTTCATAACAAACTGCAGAATATTGTGCATTGGTGTGGACTTTGATAGTTATTGTTATAGTTATCTTATGGTATGAACCGCCCTTAAAACATAAATATATATATATATATATATATATATATATAAATATAATTTGTTCACAAATGAAAATCAATTATGCTGAAAATATATGAACTTTTTATCATGGTTGCAAAAAGATGACCAAAGAGTGTAATAATCAGTGACAAGGCACAAATGCACAGACATAAAGCGAGAGAAAACGATGATATGAAGAAAAAAGCAGCGAGGAGCTGGAGAGGAGACAGGGCTTGTCCAGCTGAAGTCCCCGGTGAGGTTTTAAGTCGCTTGGCCTCCTGTCACTTCTGACAGCCTCGAGCAAACACTCCCCTCCCTTTCCCCTCTCCCCAGCAAAAAGCCCACCGCCCCGCTGCTCTCCCGCTTGGCCCAGGCCTCAACAGCAGCCCAGTTGTCTGACCGAGCCTATAGAGGCTTCAGAGGAAGACGGCTGGAATACTAAGAGAGCGAGCATAGATTTTCTGCTGAAATGAGAGGGGGGGTGAGGATGAGGGGGAGATTGAGCTCGGCTCCCTACATCAAACTCTCCTCTTCTTTTTACTCTCCTTCTTCCTCTGCCTGCACTCTAGAGGGACCCTCTGTTTGTCAGCCAACCAGTCGAGCGTCTCCCCCTAAACCCCCCTTTTTCTCCCTCTTTCTCTCTCTCTTCTTTAATCTGCCTTCACTCTTGTTACGGTTAACGGAGGAAACAGCCTGTTGATAAAAGCGGTAACAGAAAGGGAGTGAGAGACTCTGCTTTGTGAGACGTGATAGAAGCTAAAGGCTCCTTAACAGAGTGAGCGGCTCCGCTGCTTTGCGGTGCAAAAGAGAAAGAGAAATGGGCACAACTAATTGCACCAAAGAGATGTTCCTAATAAGACAGACAAAGGGTGTGTAGAATTCCAATGAGAAGGCTGATGGAGAGCATGTGAGGGAAGGGGAGGAGGATGTAACCTGTGACTTGGCCGCTTAAATAAATGCAAAGTAGTAGAATTTAGCTTGAAAGGATTTCGTTTTTTTGTTAATTATTCAATGTCTTTTACAATGTGATATATTTCTAATGCTAAAGTCAAATGCGTTGTGCACTCATTGTTCATGAGATATTGCTTAATATATAATGTTATTCAATTTTAAGATACATGAAATAGGACATATAGAATATATAGGACATTATAGTAATAATAAATATAGTATAGGACATTATATAGAACATAATAGGACATTTTGCCCCAATGAATTTTAGGGGCCCACAACTTAGTGTGTCATTTTCTGGCATCATGTTAATCACCTATCAACTGTATGAAATTGAGATGACATATGTAGGGCTGCACGATATTGGGAAAAAAATCTAATTGCAATTTTTTGTTTTTATGGGATATATATTGTTATATGAATACGATTTCCCCTGATTGACTTCATTCATTCATTCATTCATTCATTCATTCATTCATTTTCCTTCGGCTTAGTCCCTTTATTCATCAGGGGGTCGCCACAGTGGAATGAACCGCCAACTTATCCAGCATACAGTATCTTTTACACAGCTGCAACCCAGTACTGGGAAACATCCAAACACACTCATTCACACACATACACTACGGCCAATTTCGTTTATTCAATTCACCTATAGCTAATGTCTTTGGACTGTGGGGGAAACCGAAGCACCCACACGAACACGGGGAGAACATGCAAACTCCACACAGAAATGCCAACTGGCCCAGTCGGGACACGAACCAGCGACCTTTTTGGTGTGAGGTGACAGTGCTAACCACTGAGCCACCGTGTCGCCCCCAGATTGACTTGATTAGCTCTATTTGGTAATAACTCCTTATTTTAGTTGAATTAGGGTGCTTTTTAGGATAGCGAATGACGTATAACAATTTACAAGGAAAACTAAATACAACAGAACAAAAGTACTGTACAAATGAAACAGTATAAATGAAATAGTTTTCCAGAGACTTAAATGCTACAGAAATAAAATAAACAAATGTAAAGTAAGACTTCATTGTTTAAATAATTAAATACAATTAATCTTTGTTAAAGCTATAAACATTATCACTTCTTGTGCACAAACTCTCTTGAAATGCTCACACAGTCCCAAGTCTAAAAATACACATGTAAATGATAATCTTTCACTTATTTAGGGTTAAACTTTGCAATCATTTTGCAGGGACTCCACAAATCACAAATGTTCTGAACGGTGCTTCAGTCAACTATAATTCAGAGTCGGCATTGCAGATACTGTGTTGTGTCTATTGCAGAAGCACACATTGCGATATTGATGCTGAAATGATATGCATCCCTACTTACATGAGTCTGTGTGTGTGGCAGTTTTTTTCAACCATAACTAATAAATGAAATAAACAAAAATGTATGCATGTAATAAGATCATGGGTTATTTTGAATACAACTAAATTTATTATGAAAGTAAACGGTCAGTTTCGATGTTTTAACATGTTAATGTGATGACTTATAACATATTAATTTCCTGTTCAAACTCAAAGTCTTTATATATTAAGAAGTAGCACTGAGGAACTCTCCAATTTCACATGTTGATTTTTTTTGTCTTTCTCTCTGTTTCTTCTTTGTTTCAGGCTCTTTCTCTGGTTTCCTGCACCTGTAGCTGTCTATGTTCCCTCCCTCTCGTGCACTGAAGTGAGCATAAACGTGAATATCAATGCATGAGTACATACACATGCGTAGTGAATTATGGATCCGCACGGCTCTAAGACTCTGAGGTAATGCTTCAATGCCACTCCTCATTTATCTCTAATCAATTTAATACATGCTCATAATCAACAGAAACCAAACCTTCTGTTTTGTTTTGAGCATTCAGAAGTTTAACGATTGATCTCCTGTTGTCTTAAATGTAAATGTTTAGTCCTGAGTTTTCATCATCCAAAACTAAAACCATACTGAAATCGGACAGTAAATGATTTGTTTTCAAAGCTTTCAAAGATGTATATGGCCAGGCATTTTATTAGGATGCAATGCTTGATAATGCAAATACCTAATCAGCCAATCCAAAGACAGCAATAAGCAATTACATTTACTCATTTAGCTGATGCTTTTATCCAAAGCGACTTACACGTGACGATAAAGAAGCACTTCAAATCAGAATAAATGATATGATAATATATATATATTTTTTGCTTATAAGAAGGTGTCTGGTGCATATGGAGAGGAGAGAGTGCTTCACCTACGTGTGATTTGTCAATTTGGTTTGTATATGTGGTCATTGTAATCTGCTGAAGCTCAAACCAAGCTTCAGAATGGGGAAGAAATGTGATTTAAGTGACTTTCAAAATTTCATGGTTGTTGGTGCCAAACGGGCTGGTCAGAGTATTTCAGAAATTGTGGATCTACTGGCATTTTCACATACAAGCATCTCAAGGGTTTACAGAGAATGGAGAGAAACTATCCAGCAAAATGTCCAGTGAGCAGCAGTTCTGTGAAAATTGACCAGCCTGGTCCAGAATGACAGAAAGGCCATATTATCTCAAACAAACTCTCATTATAAGATTAAAATATTTCAAGGTCTGCAGAAGAAAATCTCTGAGCTCTTGAAGCAGATGAGCTACAGTAGCTGAAGGAGAGCATGCTGGTGCCACTGCTGTCAGTGAAGAACAGCAAACTGAGGCTACAATTTCTATTATTTTCTATTTCTTCTGCAACATTTAGATAGAGTTGGAATGTGGCATGAACAACATAAAATCATGGATACAACCAAGCTTTCTAAAGACTTGTTGAAAATCATGAAATTAAACATTCCGTCACATTACTTCAGTCTTTTTATGGCACTAGTCATGTTTCCATCCACCTATTTTTATGCTCAGTTTGAAACATCGGATAAAAAGCATAATGGATTCCAAAATTAAAATTTACATTTTGATAATGTGCATAAAAAACCTAGGCACACAACTTTTTATCTGATAAGAACAAATGTGCATAAACCACAATGGAAACACATTTACTGAATAAATTCCAGCATGCACAGCAAAAAATCATGTCAAAAAAGAGTGCGATGGGGCAGCATTCATAGACAAACCAAGCAGACGACCATGTTGTAAAATATCTGAATGTTATTTCTTTTGGCCATTGTAAAATCCCTTAGACAAAGTCTGTCATCAAAGTGCTGTGGTATTATTACCTCCCAGAACTGTCTGGAGCAGCTATAAAAGCCACCGCACATTCATTGCATTTCATCTTCGTCTTATGAGGTGCAATAAATAAATTACAGTATTTAAGTAAAAAGGCCCACAGTGGCTTCTCCTACTGCAGCAAATTCCATTTTTCTTTTTGATATTAGCAGCTAGTTCATCAGGAAGTAACGATTTTGTTCTCTTTGATACAATGGATAGAAACGTTGCTTTATTCGCAAATGTTTTATGCAATATTCCAGTTTTTCTGGAATTCGAATCTTTAGATGGAAACATAGCTACTGTCACTTTATTGCCATTTCTTCCAACTCCAATTGTAAATCTCTTCACAAACAGACTTTTATCAAGTTAAAAAATTTGACAGTCTGTGAACATCATTAAGAAGGCAACAAGGGATCGCTCATTCTTAAGGAGAAACCTCAGTAAGCGCAATCGAAGGCCGATATTAGACATGAATATCAAAATTGTGCAATTGGAATTCCGTCATGGTTTGACAATCCACAGAACTGGCTTACTTGACCCTGGCCCTCGAGGGCAGGAGTGCCTTAAGATTTTTTCCTCCGGCAAATCTGCGCACCACTGAGATCAATCGATAATAATTTGGATACAACTCATCTAGCTGAATCTCCTTTACACGCAGTATTGACGTCCGGAAGCTGGTGAGGGAGTTGGAACGCAAGAGACGGCAACGAATGATCACGAAAGAGTCAAAACCTTCGCTCCTCTCTGACTTTTCATAGCACATACACTTTGATTTTCCTCGCACACACACTTTGCGTTTCAAAGATTTATATATTCAAATCTGCTCCTGTGGTCCCTCTCTCCCCATCAGCCTCAGAGTTTCTCTGACAGGTTCGGCTGAAATCCCATGCATATCCTGCCAACCTCCACCTTGCTTCCTCTCGCCTTCCTTCTCCAACCCAGCAGCCCTCACGTCGATCTCTCTCTCTCTCTCTTTCTCTCGCTCTTTCTCTCTCTATCTCTCTCTCTCTTTCAGAAGCTGTGGTCTGTGTCCAGCCGCCCACTGCTCGCTCCACGCGCGTGTGTGTGGGGGGATTAGAGGGGCGAGTGGGCCTCTATCGATTTCTGGAGCTGTTATATGACAAGTCAGGTCTCAGCTCTGCCTGTTTACAGCACATTCGCAGCAAGCCTTCCCACTTTGAGCAATATCAGACAAATTGTTTGTTGTGAGGGCGCGTACATGCTAGAGTGTTTGCGTTTGCTCCGAGGCATCCGAGTGTGTTTTCTCATTTAAAAACAGTCCACTGTGCTTTACGAATATGCTCAGGATTGGTTATTTTACCTCTAATTGTAGCCAGTAAATGCCTTCTGTTGGGGTACCCGTGAGAATACGCTTGAGTTTGTATCATGTTTACTTGCCCATGCATGATGCGGGGGGAGTTTGTGCGCGCAATCCTGCCGACAGATTGGACTGGGTGTCTAAACGTGTTCTAAGAGTTATTTTAGTGAATGCAGTGCATCTGGGGGAAGGCGTCCACCAACTGTAGCAGGTGGATTGGTGACTGTGGGGCGGTGGGGGTCCAACATGATTCATTCTCGAGCGAGCCACACTTGCTTGGGCAAGCCCCCCCAATGCAAACACACACTCCATTGTTTGAAATGCCATGGCACTGAGACGTCACCCGGGCCCGTTTGGCAAAGATTGGAAGTGACAATGTAGCTTCCCCCTCTGCCTTGATCAATCAGCCAGTCACCAGATCAGATCTAATTCGAACTGAACAGTGTTAGCTGGAGTGAGTTGTTTGCACCCTTCGTTGAGGGACTTTGTTATAAAAAAAAGTAAGTTGTTTTAAGGCAAGACATTCCAGATAAAAATAAATTAAATAACAGATTTTCCTATACCTCCCAAAGTGATTGATTATTTTAGTAATTGTTGGTGTATTATGAATTATATAATTGAATTAGGATTGAATCATTTATTTGTGTGTTGATGTGTCCTCCCATTGCATATAAAAACTTTTTTTTGTGCTTTTACCTTTTTAAATTTCTATTCTAGTACATATTTGTACAGTGGTCAACTACTCTTGTGTTTGTTGTGCTTTAAAAATGAAATTAGATTTCCAGATCTACATATTCAAAACACAAATCTGAATACTGGATAAAACCAGATTATTAAAAATGTGTTTCTTTTTGTTGGCACATCAGAGTCAAAGGTTTACACTGAGAATTTTGGATATCTCTCTTCATAAATAAGAAACTATTCTCAGCAGCCAGGAAAAAAATACAGTTTTTTTGTTTAGGAATAAAACGTATGAAATCAGTCAAAGGCTATATGAACAAACTCAAAATACAGATAGATAAAACCTTTAAGTTTGGTGCATGTAGCTATACTTAAATGAAAATGAGAAAGTGAATGAGTAAATCCTATTGAGCTTTAAATATATAATTGAGAACTACAGACACAAAGGGATAAACTACACAAAACTTACTTTATTTGTATTGAGGAAAGTCAAGGTTTCAGTCAACACAGGGTTGAGTAAATATGAACAAAATGGTTTCTTTGTACACTTTTTGTTCCACACAATTTTGGTGTACACTACCTCTTTAATTTTCTTGGTTTGTTTTATAGTCCATCTTTTCCATTATTCATGATGCCTCAGTAAACTTGTAATTAAACAGCGGTGACAGATTAAAGGGAACCTTCGCATGAAGACATTTTGGCATATATTCCTCCGCTCGTAGCTAATTCGTGTCTGAAAATTAGCTGGACCACAGGACACAAAGTTCAGTCTTTTATTTCTTCTATAAAAATTCCTCAGCCCCTCAGGCAGTGTATTCAGATCTCCACACACATCACTGTTCTTGCGGCTCCTCCCTGGGGCTCACATGTGAAGTGCATTTGATTGTCAGGTGCTCTTATTCTTTTTATCAAAGATGCCATGATTTTATAATTGCAATCTTGCTTTTGAGAGTTATAGAGTGCAGTTGTAATCAGTCAGCTGGTGTTGGTTATTGTTTTGTTCTTTTTGCATTTACATTTATGCATATAGCAAATGCTTTTATCCAGTGACTTACAAAAGAGGAATAAAGTCATTTGCAAGAGATACAAGTCTACAATAGATACATACAGTTGAAGTAATTTTTTGTTTTTCAGTTATTTCCCAAATGATGTTTAACAGAGCAATTAATTTTTCACAGTATTTCCTATAATGTTTTTTTCTTACTTGTTTTATTTCAGCTAGAATAAAAGCAGTTTTATAGGTGATTTGGGTAGGCTAAATTGTCCGTAGTGTATGTGTGTAAATTAGTGTGTATGGATGTTTCCCAGTGATGGATTGCAGCTGGAAGGGCATCCGCTGCGTAAAACATATGCTGGATAAGTCAGTGGTTCATTCCGCTGTGGCGACCCCATATTAATAAAG
>CAIGQV010019951.1:15718988-15744928 GCA_903798115.1 Danio jaintianensis
CTGTCTGTCTGTCTGTCTGTCTGTCTGTCTGTCTGTCTGTCTGTCTGGATTTTAAATGTCGAGATAGAAATGAATATTGAGCTTAAACAAAGGTTTTCCCGTTTTTTGGTAGTGTGCATATGTTGTGTTATTGTAGTACAGTGTCACTGTTCATTTGTCTGTTTTCATCCATCTTAGTGAAAGTGTGTGATGAGTAATGAGTGTGTGTGGTCCAGCTGAAGTCAGCTATGCTCAGTTCAGCATGTACCTCGCAGGCTCACACACTCATCACTCCTGTGAAGGACTAACTTCTCTCGCCAGTTCTACAGCATATCAACAAACACCTTGATGTTTGGCTAAGAACATAAATATAAATGTACCGCTGTGAGCCGATGGAATACATCATGCAGGGAATTGGATTCACTTGAACTTTTCTCTTCTTACTGCTGTTTTTATTTTTTCACTCACAGGTTTTAACTTTTCAAAGGGATTAGACTTTTAGACTTGAAGGCCTACGGCTAATATAGGATACAGGCAATTATGCTTAAAATAAAAATTATATCTTATTAAAGTTGCAGTGTTTCTTTTGACTTAAGCAGATGGTGGCAAATTCTCTCTCCAGGGGTTAGACATTTTCAACTTCCAGATGACAGAATGTCAACGAATCATGACTTAAGAATGACCCAAATTACTCTAAATTGAAGGTTCACTTAAAAATGATAAGTCATTGATGATTAAATTTTTCTTTTTTTAAAGAACTAGTATCGGTATATCCAGAAACTCTCAGTTTTTTCTGAATTCATTAGGTATGGGTTTGAGTTACGTCTTAATATTTATTTTATTCCATAAAATGTCTATTTATTTTCATTTAAACAATATATATTTTTAAATAAAATGGCAATTGGCCAGAATAATGTTTTATTTGTTGTGATTGAAAATGAGCGTTATTCCATCCAAATACTGATATTTTTTTTAACTGTTAAAACATTGGAATTTACAAAAAAATGTAAAGATTGCTCCTCTTTTTAACATTTTATGCCAAAAATGGCTTAGCAGTTTACAGAACTAAAATACCACAGTATATATACTGATAGCATAACTTATATTGTCTGGGTTCATAATGTATAGGTTTTATGGGTACATAATCTATTGAAAAATGTGAAGCAAATAAACATATCAATTTTTCCTTCACTTTTATTGAAATACAAAATGCTTTAATTCATCACAAGGGATTCAACATATTTTCAACATTATAAAAAAAAAATACATTTAAAAAAGCACTATAGTTTTACCTTAAAAGTGATAGTTCACCCAAAAATAAAACTTCTGTATCATTTATACATCCTTGACTTGTTCCAAACCTGTATGAGAAAAGAAGATATTTTGAAGAATGCTGGACTTCCATAGTATTTGTTTTGGACGTCAATGATTACAGGTTTCCAACATTCTTCAAAATATCTTCTTTTGTGATCATAAACTAAAACTTGTTTATAACAAGACAAGGATGAGTAAATGGCAGAATTGTCATTTTTGGGTGAACTATCCCTTTAAGCCCTCACCCATAGCAATTCAGCAACTCTCCCGAGAAGCGTTGTGGAAAACCAGGAGTTTATTGTGCCAGTGAGTGAATGTTATTCTGGTACATCGGTCATGGAAAGAAAACATCCAACTCTCCAATAGCAAGAGGGCAGATACACTCACAAAGGCTTTCTCTTACATCCAAACACCACAACAACAATGACCATCTCATATAATGCTGGAATCACACTGAAATAAAGAAAGAAAACATGTTTCAAATATGCCCAAATTAAAATGAATTCATTAATAAGAGCATTCACATTTAAAGTTATGCTTTGACTGTAAATCAACAATTAACCGACTGACCTGCAGAAGGCAAAGATCCACCAGTAAATGCTGCAGGTCCATTGCTCAAACATGAAGAAAAGCAAAGCCACAGAGCCACTGCTGTGACATCCAATTGCTGCAAAGTGACGGTTAAATAAAATTCTGTGCTAATATTATGATGGCCATATTGTTAACAAACCAGACTATTGCTATCATTCTACCAGTGAGATTGTCTATAATGTCTGTCTAATTGTATTGGTTTTTACTGCGTTCAGTTTTTGATAGTAATAGTAAAGATATCTTTGTTGTATTTTATAATACGAAGCTGTTGTATGCTTGACTCTAATTGGCTGGTGAACTTTCTAAGTTGCGGATATATTTTTTTAAAAGGAAATTGTATGGCTCAAGTATACAAGGCAGGTCTTGACCGCATTACAGCTCCATATCAGTGTACATCCAATGATTTCAGGTAACTCACAGCCTACAACTGTCAAAAATCAAATCCGAACAAAACAGAAGGCTTTGGATGAGATGTGTAAGAAACTAGTACTACACACACACACACACACACACACGGGAGCTGTTTGCGTTAACCATGAGTGGAATTTTTGACTCCGGTCCATTGAAATATTAGAAAATAATACACAATTTATATGCATCACCACCTATATACATAACATATAGTGATGATGTGCAACTGGTAAGGATACACAGAAGAGCTTGATTATAGTTGAACATAGAGATTCCACAGAGAAACCCAACCAATTCGATGGCTAACAGGCCCAGAGTCACGGATAATGCCACCACAAGCCTGCACTCCAAAAACAATGGTTAGAACAGATTCATGAACAGGACTTACTATATCTAATTCCATAACATTATTCTCATCTACATATAAATAAATAAATATTGTAGAATTTAATTTCAGCCAAACAATAATATACTGTATATGGGTCAAAAAAAGAAACAAATGTAAAAGTATTTTGTTTCATAAATAAAAAAGTTGTCCTGTTTTTTATTTTATAATCGAGGAGCAAAAAATTATTATTGTACTTTACAGAAAACACACACTATAATGTCTATAACTGAAGCAACGATTGTTTATACCCCAAAAAACTTGTATTTTTGTTTGCTGACATAATGACTTTAAGTATCACAACAAAGATAGTAATTAATTGTTTATTTAAATCTTTATGCTTTGACGCTACTTCCAACCACTAGGTTTCACCCATTTGTCAACCAAAACTTTTTTGTATAATTTAAAATATCTTGACATTTTGTATGATCATTTGTTTTTAAAATTCAGAATAAATATTTTGTTTACTTTTTGTTTATAAATGTATCTGTTACATTATGACAGTGGAAGATTGTTATACACCCATTGATTTTTCCCCACGAAATGTTTTACTTTTTTAATAACATATTTTATTATATTTCTATGTATATAAAATCCCATTATGGAAATCTGAATTGATGCCAACACCACAATGGGATGTCTCATCTTTGCCTCATTTTAAAAGTTTGTGGTCAGTAAGAACTATTTTAAGCCATTAATGCATGTATGCAGAAAGCATTAACAGTAAAGATTTTTATATCGCTACAAAAAAAATTTGATTTCAAATTAATACTGCTATTTTGAATTTAAAGAACCCTTGAAAAATGTATCATTTTTTCCACAACACAACTGTTTTCAAAATTGATAGTATTAAAAAGTGTTACTTGAGAACCGAATCAGCATATTAGAATGATTTCTGAAAGATTATGTGACACTGAAGACTGGAGTAAAAGATGCTGAAATCAGATGCAGTCTGGTGGAAAGAAAAAAAAAGCTGACTCCAAATATTTGGTTGTGTGTATATATATCGCGTACATTATGTTCATCTATTTCTAAATCCCTGATTGTAGTACATCAATCTGTAAATATTACCCATAGTTTTCCATAGCACACTTGTAACTTGTACCTATGATGCTTTTGCAATCCTGGTTATACCCAAACTGCATTTTGTTGCCTTGTACTTGTACATGTGTAATGAAAATAAAAGTTAATTCTAGAAAATTACTATACTGTCTCACTACATGGCTGAAAAAAAAACTACGAAATATATTATCATTTATCCACTGTGAAGCAATACAGAACAGAGAAAGTGTGTTTCGTCACCGTGTGTCCTCTGCAGTGTACTCTTCATTAGTGTAGTCGAGTGGTAGACAGGCTCGGACACTGTACTCCTGTAGGTCATTCCAACATTTAAACACACAGCTGACTGCAGTGGTGTTGTGTGATATAAAAATAATAATTACACACAAGAGAAGTTCTTACCCGAGACCAGAATATGATTATCACTATTACAAGGTGCGCGATGAGAGTGAGGAAACGGCCAGGCACCAGACTGCTGACAACCGACATTGAACACTAGGCACAGAAGAGTGAAATAAGAGATTTAACTGTGCAAGTGAACCATATGACTAAAGGTTTAACGTGTTCATCTTCACAAAACGTGTGGTGTCTCAAAAAGGGTATATATATATATACGTACCAGCTTTCTTAGGTGTTGAAACCAGAGATTTCAGTTGGTGAGCAAAAAAAAAAGTAGATATGTTTCTAATACTGTATATAAGGCTACCATGCGTCTAAATTGTATAAAGCTTGTGGACAGTTATCGCTCGATATAAGCTTCGGGTTGCTACGACAACATTCTTCTTCTATTTGGCTAATGGGTTATGGTCAAAACAGACCAACAAGTAGCTCAATGCTGCCACCTGCTGGAAGGAGTCGCTTTCTGACTGGTCTTTAACTTGGTTTTTACAGTGTCTCAAAATGTAGTGTATTTAAGTAAACTAGGTTGCATTTTATTTTACAGTGTCCTTGTTACATTGTAACTATACCATAAATAGCTGAGTCGCATTACTTAACTACTCGTATGTACTGTGGTAGGGTTTGTTGCATGTGATTATGCATAATTTATTGGGATTATAGTAAGTGCATAGAACGTGTGTAACAAGGGCACCTTAAAATGAAGTCACCATAAGTTAAAAGGGTAGTTCACCCAAATATGAAAATGTGCTCGCTGTTTACTCACCCTCAAGTAGTTATGAGTTTCTTTCTTCTGCTAAAAACAAAAGAAGGTATTTTAAAGAAAGCTGGAAACCTGTAACCGTTGACTTCCATAGCATTTGTTTTTCCTACTATGGATGTCAATGGTTACAGGTTTTCAGCATTCACGAACAAACGAATGAATGAATCATTAGTTTTTACTGTAGCCTACAGCCAGGCATAGTTGGTCTAGTAAATAATAAATAAATACTAACTCATTGTTTTGCTATCAAGGGCAACCACTGTTCTGGAAGGGAGTAAAATATTAACCTTAGGGTTATGAAATTGAGAACAGCTCTGATTAACTTTTTAGATAATTTTAGGATAACTTTTTTAACATTATGGTGACAATATTTGTCATTTGATATGCAGAGTGTGACATTTTTGAACACATCTAAAATCAAGAAAACAAAGTTGGAACACCATAGATACAAAAGCATAAAGAAATAATTATTTAACATTTTCTTATATACCTAAAGTAACGTTTTGAACTATGTGGCTGTTGATCATATTTTTTTATGCATGAGCACCCTCAGAGATTTTAATGCAAGATATCCCTACTTTACTATTAAATATTCAATAATAAGACATCTCAAATGCAATCACTTGTATATTGCTTCTTTCACCCGTTTTCCTTCTTCGACACAGTTCTGGGATCACAACTGGAGCTGTGAATTATTTATCGTACGTAAATACACTTTATTACACCAAATACGGGTCATATTTTGTATGATTATGTTTTTTTTTCTAAGAGGATATCGCTGCAGGGTTGGCCTGTGTGTCTATAGCATGTTACTATTGGAGCAGAAGAAGCCATCTGAAATATCGCGAGATTTACATCCCCACTCGCTGCTGTAAGATGGAGAAGTTATGTTGAGGCGCAACCGAGGTAAGAGCTTAAATTAGTCTTTGTCTGGTAGATGGAGACGTCTGTTGCTCATTCTACGTGATCGTTAATAGTATCAGATGGGTTTGCTTGCGAATTGTACGTGTATGCTGTTATTAAAATATGTGTTTTGGATGCAAAGACCGGACACTTTGCTAATATAAACCGCCATTTTTAATTTGCGGTCGGACTGACGAGCATTGTGGTGTGTTGAATGCATGCGCGATGTGCGCGCGCGCATAGAAAGACAGAAATGATTTACATTCCGCGAGCTGAATATTTCAAATGAAATAGAATTCATCGTGCAAATATCGGGGAATTGGGGGATAACACTGAATCACGGCTGAAAAAAGGACGTGTATGTGATATCGCGAGCCTATGTGATGAATGAGATGCATAATTTGAGTTTTTGCAGAATTTACGTAAAGTTTTGTGTGTTTACAGTCCTCTCGACCGCATAATTAGGCGTTAAAACATTGTGTGTTGTGTATGGATGCTCATGCCTACATAAGTATGCTGAGTCGTCAAGTTCAGCAACAGTCTTGACACCTAAATTCCTCTTGTCTGGTCTTTAGGGGGTTGCATTTTCCATCTTCAGTTTTATACCATGTGGTCCACTTATAATATCACAGAATAATTCACTGTTTATATTAACAAATGCACCCCCAAAATCTGTCTTGTATGATTTACTGTAGAGATCACTGCTGTTAGGTAATATATGACTCTAACATATTATAGATTTCTATGTAAAGTATGTATTTGTGAACTTTTTACCCAATCTGTGTCATTTTACATTTTTGTACACTGTTGGTGGTGATAAGAATTTGGAAAACTAATTATGCCAAAACTACAGTATTTAAAGTTTTGCAAACTGTTTTCAATCATTTAAGAAATAAAATAAATATCGTATTATAGTCCAACTGTAAGTATAATTTCTTTCCAACGTGGTTATGTTAATCAGTATTATTAAGAAACCATATTATTCGATAAATCTATATTTAACACAAAATTCGCATATCAAATATTTATTAATGTAATCCATTAACTAAACAAATATCCAGACTTACTGACTGCAGACATTTTAGACTGCTACGTTTATTCCATCATATCTCAAATTTATTACATATCTAAATCTCCAAATGTTATGGCATACAAACATATATTTTGTGGACTTTTAGCATCATGTGTGTCACGCTAACAGTTACGTTCTCCCCAAATGCAGCTACGCACAAGTGCAGCAGTAAAAAGTGAGAAATCGAGCCGTCCACTGGAAATCAGTGTTATGGTAGGCCCGAGTAGGGAATGATTCAGCGAGATATTCTGCGTTTCTCAGCTAACCAACCAAACCAACGCATGCACGAGCATCTCATCAGCAGCCACTGAGCGCGCTTCGCCAGCCACAGTTCACCGAGACGGAGCGTTTGTTGAAAATGGGTGATAATATACGCTACGGTACGATCGTGAACGCGGTGACAGACGCTGTTTTTGTGAGCTTGAGATCTGAGGGGAGTGAGCGGGTTTGCCGGAGCAGGCCAGGCTGAGCCGGGCACTAGATTATCGTTAGACCACAGCATGTGTGCAGTCCGCAGGAAAAATATGGACCGGTATAGCTTCGCTTCTGGCGTGTTCTGCTACGCTCGATGCTTGAATTGACGATTTAGAGTGTTTGTTGGAAAAGAAAGACACTTGGGTAAAGATTTTAGCAATGAGTTGGGCGATTGCGGGTTTGTGTTGACATGTTGTGGGGAATTATGTGTTCTGTAGCTCATCATCAAAGATCGCGCGAGCGGCTAACGGTCAAATTTAACCCCGTTTCGTTTACTGTAATTCATGTACAGTTTATACAAAAATGAGGATTATTGTTTTATTTGAGGAATTAATGACGTTATCATGTTTACCCGCAAAAGTTAGCTTGCTGACTGTTAGCTCGTTAGCAAGGAAAAACTAGCTAGCATGTTAGCTGCCGTTTTCCTCAAATTGATCTCCGTTTGCCGGCTTGTTTACGTTGGAATTTAATAACAATATAGTTTGGTTCATTCTTTAGTTCCACCAGTCCTGCGATGCTTAGATTTGCACTTGCAGTTTGTTTGTTTACGGTGTTGTACTTTCGTTTACGAGAACATCTCAGGTTAGCTATGTCACTGTAATTGATGGTATTTGGTTAACTAGCTGGTTAGTTGCGCTCTCGACTACGGAACAGTTTTGTTCTCTTACAATAACTAATAATTTGGCGCCATTGTTTATTTGCTTGATCACACAGGACAATGCTTTGCTTTGACCGGGTTCAAGGTCCCAATTCTGTTTTGTTTTTCAGCAGTAGTAAATAACGTTAGATTTTTATAAATGCGACATCAACAGCCTTTTGTTTCCGAATGTGTTTATTAAATTGATGTTTTCTGTTAGGACGTGTTTGTAAAATGCTAGTCTATCCCCAGAATCTGTGCCCCATATCTGAACTAATCTGGGTTGCTTTTCCATAGCCTTGCTCTCAGACATTGGTTTCCTTTCTGCCATCCTTGATGTAATGTGTTTTGTACAGAAATGAAAGTATAGAGGTTATTTTGTTCTTTTTTCGTAATTTTTAACTTGATACATGTAGAGCTTTTGTGAAGTGAAGCTTTTGAGAAGTGAAGCTTTTGAGAGCTTGTGTTTATTGTGTGATTGGCAGAAAGTTCATAAACGTTGTGTTCATACTTGGCGATTGTTTCACTTTCTTTCTTTTTTTAACTTTAGGTTTTGCACATGAAAAATGCCGTTAAGTTGGAATTGCCAAATCATTTACCGTGAGTTTTCTGTTCTTTTTTTCCTTTTTCATAGTGTGAAAGGTCATGTAATTAATATGTAATTGTTCCTGTCTGACTCAAATGCATCTCATGGGTTTTTCACACCGCTATTAACCCTGGGTTAATGCCTTTCTAAATCCCACTTTAAGAAGCAGTTTTAGTACGTCTTTTACATTAACTGCACATTGCATTGCTAAACTTACACATTGTGAATAATTTTGGTGTTAGAAGGTTGTGGCTAGGATGATAGCAATCATCAGCCAATCACGTGCCTTCTATTTGTGCACATTAGTCATCACAAAACATGTGTTGTTAAACAGTAGTTGGTGGGCAAAAAATAATTCTTACCTTGTTTTTTGGGACCAAAAAATCTTTTCAGTGTCTTCAAATGTGATATTTCAGATGGGAATGTATAATATGAGGGTTCACAATGTTCCAGGCTTAATGTAAACAGGTCATGTCCTGCTTTTATCTAGTCAATGCATTAACACCACTAATAAGAAGATTATTTAATCAAATAAAAATGTAACTCAAGGTTTTTTAAGTGTACAGTGAGATTTATGAAGACCCAGGATTAATCTAACACTAGGTTTAGTATGAAGTGTGAAACCTGAAAAAAAATATTCCAAGTTTTGTTTAAATGGTTCAGCCATATAGTTTTTTTCCACCTGTGGCAGCGTTATGCATAAATGAGAATTATGAACTTTAACTATTCTAGTTTTACTGAACTTTAACTATTCTCCCACATTCGATTCATTCTTTGCAGGAAACGTGTGTAGAAATTAGTGACCATGAAGGTTGACCGAAGCAAATTGAAGAAAACCCCCACTGAAGCGGTCAGTAAGCAGGATGTCTGCGCATCTTTGTGTATTTGTGGTTGTGTATTTCCTCACTGTTGACATGTTTTGCACTCTTCCTTCAGCCTGCCGACTGCAGGACACTCATAGAGAAGCTGAAAGGATGCAGCGACGAACAGCTGTTACTGGAACTGCAGCAAATCAAGACCTGGAACATTGGCAAGGTATGCGCTAGCACCTGTACCATCATAGTGTTCAGTATGCATGTTCAGATCTCCATTGATGACCCGTTTCTCTTCACAGTGTGAGTTGTATCATTGGGTGGACCTGCTGGACCGCTTTGATGGGATCCTCTGTGATGCCGGCCAGACAGTGGAGAACATGTCGTGGTTGTTGGTGTGCGACCGGCCAGAGAATGGGCAGCTAAAAGCCTTATTGCTGGCGGTTCTCAACTTCACCGCGTTATTAATCGAATACAGCTTTTCAAGACACCTGTACAGCTCTATAGAGGTACTACAACCCCGGACCAACAAAACCTGCTTTGGTTAATCTTAAATTGTTCACCACAGGTTGATTTGTTTTCTTTTTTTCCTTTGTGTTTTTAGCACTTGACCACCCTTCTAGCATCATGTGACATGCAGGTGGTTCTGTCCGTGCTGAATCTCCTGTATGTGTTCAGCAAACGTTCCAACTATATCACCAGACTGGGCTCAGATAAAAGAAGCCCACTTCTTGCCCGCCTGCAACATCTGGCTGAGGTATGAACGCTCTTATTTTAGGCATGTCGTCATATGTTTTCTTCTCTCAGTTTTGATCACTGAAGTCAAGATGATTGAAATTCCAAGCAGCTGCAAATCAAAGGCCTTTGAAGTGTATTCAGCTAATTCAGTGCTTTATAAAAGTTTAGAAGTTTCATTCTGTAAACTGTTACTTTTGTAGTATGAACTTTCGAATATTTCTTGAAATTACTTCATTGGTTTTGAATGGGTTGTAACTAAAACAGCGTGTTGGCCTGGTTCTGTAGAGGTGCTTTCATGGTTTGTTTACTGACATTTCAAGGCTGATGCTTGTTATCTTTCATCCTACACCTTTTCCTGACTTCTTTATTTCCTCTTTTGTAGAGCTGGGGAGGGAAAGAGAATGGTTTTGGTCTTGCAGAGTGTTGCAGAGATCTGCTGATGTCGGTATGTTGTACTCTTCTATTATGTATTATATTATGTTGTGAAAAGGGGAAAACGTGCTATTCCTGCAGTGTTTTGTCATATGTGTGCAATTGTATTGTGTTATTGCAAATGAAAAATGTCCCAATATACTTACAGAAAAGTAAAAAATTTTTGTGTTTGTTTAGGGGTAAAAAAAAAAAAGTTAGCAATACCTGAGCACACTGCTTTGAGTGGCATTTAGATTAATATGTAAATATGGGTTGAACATTTTCCTATCAGCAAATAAACATGTAACTACTCCAGCAGTGAAAAAAAAAACAGCTAAATGTAGAATATAGAAAGGTGGATGTTAGCACTAGCAATGCAGGCCGCCACTCCAGTCAAGTCATGTCATGTTCATTTATAAAGATATTAAACGCAAGTAGAATTACTGTATTAAAGATGGAGAAAACCTCAAGGTTGTTATCAATTTAAAATCAGTTTCTACTAGCTGTTTATTTTTACTTGTGGACAGCTGACCTTGATTGACTTAAGGAGGAAATGAAAGAGAGAAAAATTCAGAGAAGGTGGAACTTCAGAGCAACAGCTACCTATTATTTATAGAGTTAGTTAAACAGAAATTAAAATGATCATTTGTTAACCCTTGCTTCTTCCAAACCTGGATGAGTTTCTTTCTTCTGCTGAACACCAAAGAAAATACTTGTTGGTAACAAGACTCTTCCAAATATCCTCTTTTTGAAGAACTCATAAACATTTGGAACAACTTGAGGGGGAGTAATTTTCACTTTTGACTGAACTATCTTTTTAATTAGCATGGACCTTTTGATAAGCTGTTTTAAACTCCCCAATCTAATTTTTGTTTTGGCCTGATTTTGTTTAATATGGCACCATGTTATGAGTGACCCAGGCTTAGAGGGAGTTTTGAGCCAGTTGATGAAACTACTAACCATATTTTACCTCATTTTTCTTTTTTCCATGTATAAACTTGTATGAATTGTTGTTGTATATTTAGGAAATGTGAAAATTTAAGTGAAGCTTTCATTACATTGAGACTGATGTAAATTGGTTTAGTATAATACAGAATTGTGGTTCACAAATCAGCAAATAACAACCTATTTTGCACTGTATTCCACCATTTTTTAAGGGCATTTCAGAATTTATAGCTATCACTGAGTAATAACTGTTTGGCATATAAAACTTTGGCGGGGGCAAGTGAACAAATAATTAAAATGTACTGTAATTCTCTTTTTTTTTTTTTTAACTTAATTTTTTTTACAAGTTTTTCTTTTTTCTGAGTTGCCTGTTTTTGTGTTGTGCAGAAATATCCACCGAGTGCCACCACATTGCACTTTGAGTTCTATGCAGAACCCAGCTCTGAGGTCAAAGTGGAAAAGAAGGTATGCACAGAGTCATGCTTCCCTTTATATTGCCATTCTCTTTCTACACCGTTTTTGTTTCTTTTTTGTTAAGCTAAACAATTCATTTTTTGTCCTTTCTTGTTGTGTAGAACCTTTTAACCATTTTTTTTGTCAACAGTCAAGCAGTAATACGCTACACTACATTCATATCGAACAACTTGATAAGGTGAGTTCCCGTGGTTTACATTTGCTGTCCTTGTGGAACAGTTAATGGAAGTGCATAGACCTTTAATAGCTATTGATTGCACTTAAATCTAATTTCTGCTCTTCCCCGGTGCACCCTCAGATTTCTGAAAGCCCCTCTGAGATCATGGAGTCTCTGACGGCTATGTACAACATACCTAAAGACAAACAAATATTGCTTTTTACACACATTCGCCTGGCTCACGGCTTCTCCAACCACAAGAGGAGACTGCAGGCTGTGCAAGCCAGGCTGCATGCCATCTCCATACTCGGTGAGTGACCCCTCTGGTGCTGACCAAAATAAGTATAGGTATTTATTTTCATGAAAAGGCACTAGGTTCTCGCTTTCTGTCTGGTGAGGTTGATGTAATTTGTGTTTTTTTTTTTTTGTGCAGTGTACTCCAACGCCCTCCAGGAGTCAGCCAATAGCATACTCTATAATGGGCTTATAGAGGAGCTAGTGGATGTACTTCAGATCACAGACAAACAGCTGGTGGTGGGTTGCAATTATTAACTTTCTGGCACTAAAACTGTGTATATGCCTACTTGTTGCACTGTTTAAGCCAAGGTCATGCTAGATTTTTTAATAGGCAAAATATGTGTCAATGTTAGTAATATGACATCACACTGTGCAGCATCAAAAATTTGTTAAAATGTGCAGTGTACTCCTGCAGATTCAAAGTTCTTTTAATTCAGATAATAGTGTTTTGACATTTTGACATTCAGTCTTCAGTAGTCAACATTTGACTACTGTTCAAAACCTTTCATCAAAGTTGTCTTCAAACTGTTGAACAACACCCATTTTTGTCTTAGGACACTTTTGAAAAATATATATTTTTAATCTACTTCAAATGTTGACCACTACATTTTTGTCACGTGTATTCAAATTCAAATGTGCAGGAGATCTCTGCATTTAGAGCAAACTTTGAATGCAGGTCAGTTTGGGAAAATTGCAAAAAAAAAGGGCACTTTGAAGTGAGCACAATTATGGCCACCATATTGAAGTATATTTCTATAGCAAAGTGCTCAAAGCTGCCCACTTCAAAGTGCCATTATGAAGTTTTATTTGTGATGCAGGTGACACAAGATGGAGCAGAAGTATGCTCCAAGGAGCAGATTTTTTTGTCTTTATCATTCCACACTAGAGAGTAAACCCATTTATGGGATAAGGGCATTTTTTTAGTGTGACTGCCCTTCTAGAGTAAATGCCAAGAGTTGACAGTATTGGACTTTCCATAAAAAATGAATAATTAAAAATGCCTGTGGCGTTTTAAAAAAAAACTGAAAAATTGCTCCAATTTTATTGATGAACCCTCAAAACAATTGTTGCAGGACATTAAGGCTGCTTCTTTGCGGACGTTGACATCAATAGTCCACCTGGAACGCACCCCCAAACTTTCCAACATTATCGACTGCACAGGAACAGCCTCCTATCATGGATTTCTGCCTGTGCTTGTTCGCAACTGCATACAAGCAATGATCGGTAAGGACATATAAACTTTCAGCTCTGATTTCTCTACTTCAGATTCTGTATTTTTGACATTTGTTCCTGTTTTAGACCCACTGATGGAGCCGTACCCCCACCAGTTTGCCACAGCCCTCTTCTCCTTCCTCTACCACTTGGCTAGCTATGATGCAGGTGGAGAGGCCTTGGTGTCTTGTGGTATGATGGAGGCATTGCTAAAGGTTGGTGATTTGCTGCTTCCTTATTTTTTCAGCATTTAATGAGAAAGGTTTATGTGTTGTCAACCCATGCCGCTTCCACATCAGGTGATCAAGTTCCTAGGGGACGAGCAGGACCAGATTACCTTCGTGACCCGGGCAGTGAGAGTTGTGGATCTCATCACCAATCTGGACATGGCTGCTTTTCAGTCCCACGGCGGCCTCTCAATCTTTATCTGCAGACTGGAGGTATTGAAACTCGTTCAGCCCCTTGTTCCTACATAGACCATTCAGCTTTTTACCCTCTGCCCTTTTGTTGACGGAATGTGACCCCATTGTTTCTCTGTGCAGCATGAGGTTGACCTCTCCAGGAAAGAGTGCCCTTTTGTAATCAAACCAAAGATCCAGAGGCCCAACACAGCTACTGAGACAGAGGACATGGACACAGATATGGACAGTTAGTACCATCTATGTTGTTTACTACAGGTGGCACCTTGCTTGGTTTATCCTTATTCAAATCTGTGTTTTGTATGCACAGACTGTTTAATCTTCACACTGGGGTTTTGTTAATGGTAACACAAGGATTATATTTTGCGCTTAAAGTCACCTTAAGGTAGAGATTTTAAAAAAAGTATAGTTTTTGGTCACTGTTATGACATTCCAAAATGCCATTCCAGATTAAAAAGAGCTCTCTTTTCATATAGAAATAAATGTAGGGCTGTGTTGAAAAATCTAAAGAACTTATATTTTATTCGTATGTTCAGTTGATGCATGAACAAAATGTCACAATGTTATTTGTAGCATGCATTCCATCCAATAAATCACAGCAAGCATTGGAATTGAGAATGCAATCTCGTCTGCTGTTTAAGACCATTATTTATTCCTATTACACATTTAAGCTAAAACTCACGATGTATAGTCTCTGGGCTTGTGCCATACTGGGCGATGTTAGTGTTTTAATTAATGATTCATAAAAGATAAATCTCCATCTGACCATCTGGGGTTTTGTCATGGAGATTAAAGTTTAGGATTATGATTTTTCTGTATTATAGCACATTTGTCATCTCATAGAGTGTTTGGACATTAAAACTCTGCATGGTGTCAGTCTTAACACGCATTTAAATGTCATTTTGTTGCTCTCTAATTTGGTGTGACAGATTGCTATAGATGTTCAGGCTGCAGTGAACCGGTCATCTCCTTGTTGCTAATAATTTTTGCTTAAAAGAATTGTGAATAACATAGAATGAATATCCATATTACTGTACTTGCTAAATCAGTGCTGTAAAACATGCTATAAAATATAAGGAATGCTTGTCAATACCTAGCCCTAAAATAATTATATAAATTAGCATGGCAATGAACAGTAAAATGAATCCGTATGACATGTATTCCAGTTCTAAATCCATTTGATTGAAGTAAGAATTTGGAATTGTTACTTTTCTATTTTAATGTCTGTTTTTGATCAAATTACTGAAACATAATTTTGTCTATGTAGTGTCAGAGGTTGCCATGGAGAGCAGTCCTGGACCATCCACTTCTTCTGGCTCTAGAGCAGAGACAGATTCGCGAGCACAGAGCAATGCATCCAGCACCCCAAGAGCAGGTACAATAAGTACACTTACTCGCAAGTCAGTGGATGTGCAGTATAGAAAAAGTGGGTAATTTAATAATGCAGATCCTTTCCTTTCCTAACAGGAGTGCAGTGCATCCCTCAGAGAGCCGCTCTGTTGAAATCTATGTTAAACTTCTTGAAAAAAGCCATTCAGGACCCTGCATTCTCTGATGGCATTCGCCACGGTATGAAACTCGTTATATTTAATGATGATATAATTTTTACGTGGTGCTTAATAGTGTTTTTATTTGGTTAAAGTGATATTTATTGCCTTTGCACTCTCTTTATAGTAATGGATGGGTCCCTTCCTACCTCTCTGAAACACATTATCAGTAATGCAGAGTATTATGGACCATCACTGTTTCTCCTGGGTAAGCACATGGAGGCCAGTACTTCTGCTGCTGTTCCTCATGTGGATATATGGCTTCAAGGTCACCTCTGCATAAGAGTAGTCACTAAAGCAATATGGTTAAAAGGGCACACTCAGCCCTGTGAATAATGTGGTATTAATTAGCTTGAATTTGCCTTTGTTTGCCTGCGTTATATACTTTTTTTTTCAGGGTTTCCACACATGTTGAAAGTACTTTGAAACAGTCCTTGAATTAAAATTGAAATTAATTTTGTCCATGGTGCTGTTTCAACAATTGTGTACTGTGCTTCTGTCAAAAACAGAAAAAAAATAGATTCTTAATTTAAAAATCTTAAATTTAAATAATTTGATAAGTATTTCAGAATTATTCCGCATTTAATTATTACCAGTATTGAACTCAAGTTTTATTAAAGTTCTTTGAACAAGACTTTTAAAACGGTCAACATTTAAAAAAAAAAATGACAACTGCATAACAATGCTTCAATATAATGGTGCTTTAAAAAGTCCTTGAAAGTCCTTGAATCTGGTGTTTATTTAATAGTGGAAACCGTTTTTTTTTCTCACTTTGTTTCACTTGTTTTGTTTCAGCGACGGAGGTGGTGACCGTGTTTGTGTTCCAGGAGCCCTCTTTACTATCATCTCTGCAGGACAATGGTCTCACCGATGTCATGCTACATGCACTGCTCATCAAAGACGTGAGTCAGCTGTTCACATTTTCTTTTATCCTTCGCTTTTATTTTACTCTCTCCTAATTGCCTAGATTTCTGTATATCTGAAATGTTGTTTGTATACTCTATATCCCTTTCTAAGTAAATTCACCATTTTGCTGTCTGAAAGTACTTTATTTTCTGGAACTAAACCCACCAAGCAATTTTGTTTAATAGACGTCTAATAGACATCTAAGCGTAGATGGCTTGGCTAAAACAAGGCTAAATTTGGGCTGTAAGTGAAAATCTAATAAACTTCTAAGAATAGCCCAAAACTAGATTAGTCATCAAATGCAGATAAGACAGACTTTACATGTGTAGTCATTCATACTTCTGTATGTGATGACTAGTCTAGTTTTGGGCTATTCTTAGATGATTTTTTTTAACCAAACCGTCTATGTTTTAGAAATTTATTAGACATCTTTTAAAAACAAAAAATGCTTGCTGTGAAGTCCCAGTACTCACTATGATTTATATTTCAAAGCGACAATTAATGTCAAGCACGCAATAAAATTCAATTAACGAGCAAACCATTGGATTATTTCCAATTGCAGAAAGATTTAAATGAATTGCATAGAAATAAATTAATACAAAAACCAATGCGACTTGCTTTCGTTTTTTGTTTTAGTCTTTTTCTCTCAATGCAAATTTGACCTATGGTGACTTTTGCTTAGCAGAAAGTATGGTTAGCTGTTTTGTGTGAGTCTTGATTCATTAGCTGCTGTAGGTAAATATCAATGTACAAAACATTGTAGTAAATAGTAACCATTTACAGACTATTGTGTTTACAGGGCTCAAAATTGCGACCGTTTTGGTCGCATATGCGGCAGAAATTTTATCTATGCGCCCTCAAAATATATTTGGGAGCATTTGTGCGAGTGCATAAAATTGTTGCCGGTTTTCACTGCAAAATGTTCACCGCATGCATGGATTTAGTAGACATTCACGCAGTTTGCATCTTTGCACCTGAAACCCGAAACGCAGCGCTCAGGAATGGTTTAAAACAGTTGTCATGTCAACTTGCTGCAGTAAATAAAGCCTGCAATGCTTGCCCCGCCTTCAAGCTCTTCATATTGGCCCACTGCTCTAGCACTGAACGCGAATGAATTGGTTAATATCAGCTGTCAATCACTCAGTCAATGCTTTCTGCCTTCAGGTGACAGGAGCTACAACCGCGAAAATGTAAAGCACTGAAGATGAGAGAATGAAAACACTAACAGATTTTATTTTAGAAACCACCTAAAGTTACAAATAATGGCACATCTGATTAGTGATTATGTGGTGAATGTTAATCCACCATTTACACTTTTCAAAGAGTGGATAAAAGACTTCCATTGAGTTAAAGTCCGCTATGAAAATGACTAAAGCATTCACTGTAAAGCCCGTGGAACGGAGTTTGCAGCAGTGTTAATTTTGACAGCAAATTTTGATTTAGTTTTAGTCTTAGTGTTTTGACTATAATTTCATTTTAGTTTTAGTCATATTTTAGTCTTCTGGATCATTTTAGTTTTAGTCTAGTTTTAGTCGACTAAAATATATTTGGTTTAATTAAAGTGTAATTTAATTAAATATTGTATACGTTTATTTATACAAAACATTCTAGCTTAAAATTAAATAAAACACATTAAAATATGAAATATAGATTTTCCATTGAAGGCCAAAAATTAGATATGCATTGTTTATTTATATCATAAATAATATGTAAAATGATGTGTTGGCAAGAACAGTAGACTACTAAAAATGTATTTTAACTTGGTAAACTACTAGTCTTTTAACCAGTCTGTTGAGCTGTTTCATGCAATTAAATCTTTAAAAGGGCTTAAAATAGTTTGTCCACTTTGCAATGTCAGTCTATAGCAAGCTTTACTGTTGTAGATTGTGTTACAGTACATGGTGCTCAGCTGTATAGCACTGAGTAAATAAGTAGAGTAATGACATATGACTGCCAAATGATAATGTGTTATCTTGTAAAATATGCACTCAGTCCCATGGCTCTGTTAGCTCAGAGGAATTATAAAGCGAAAATGTACGTAAAAAATAAGTGCGCCTCACTTCAAGGCAGTTTCGTTTGAATGCGACTTTCTGATAAGCGGAGATTACAGCACTACAGTATCATTACATCCTTACAGTAAGAAATAATCACATCGCAGAATGACGTCCTGAATGAGTAGTTTTTGTTTTGTGGTACAGGTACGCTGTTAAAGGCTGTTGTCATGACGATCGTGGCAGACGCTGACAGCGCACGTGAACCTAGCGCGAGTTAGATCAGGCTAGATAAACTGTATCCGCAGCTAAAATAAAATGCATGAGGAAGCAACTTCTCACGGAAATGTATGCCATGATCATGTTACCGATGTAATAATGTTTAATGTACATTCTAACAGAGTAAATTCTCTAAAGGTCAGCTAGAGGCTACACCGTTTCAGTTAAGCAAAAGCACACACTCGGGTAAATAAAAAAGATTGAGTTTACCGTGAAGTTCGGGATGAAGTTCGGGATGATTCCCCAGCCTGGTGTGTCGTTTTAGATTAGTTGTTTTTATCAGCTTTTTCTTCCCCATACGGTTTAGTCTTTTTGTCTTGACATCAAATGTGAGTCTTCTTTTTCTCTTAGCTGTTGCCATCTCATTATACGTAGTTTAATCAGACAGACAGATGCCCCTATGGATGATGACGTAATCGCATCCCGCGTCTGCTGTGGATCAGCGAGTGGCAGCTATATGTAAAATATAACACCGCGTACACCATCGCAAAAGGGCTTGCATTCACTGAGATTAAACTAATATTGCAGCTCATGAAAAGACCGGTATTGCTATTAAGATGACATATGCAAATAATAAGTTATATGTCAATAGCATCTGTGCAATATCAGACAGCTAAATCTGTTAATATAAAACTTGTAGTAACGGTGCTCATAATTTGTGGGTGCGACTAAATTTTTAAAGTTAGGAGCACCAGTGCTACCAAGCAAAAAATTTTAATTTCGAGCCCTGTGCTTAACAAATCAATTTTGAGTATCAAGCAACAAAAGAAAAGTGCTTCTGTTTTAGCCACAACAACTTGACGGCTAACACACAAAGCCTCATACATTCAAGCAACCTATTATTACATTTAAAACAAGGTGGATAATGTTTCGTCATTGATGTCTTTTCAATTTGACACATTCCAGCAGCTCATCACACTAAGAACTGATTTACTTTTTTTTTTTTTTCTCTTCTTCTCACAGGTCCCTGCCACCAGAGAGGTTCTGGGTTCTCTGCCTAATGTCTTCAGTGCCCTGTGCCTGAATGCTCGTGGTCTGCACTCATTTGTGCAGTGCCAGCCCTTTGAGCGGCTGTTCAAGGTGCTGCTCTCACCAGACTACCTGCCTGCCATGCGGCGCAGACGTAGCTCTGACCCTCTAGGTGAGTGGCCTCTATAGGTTAATCCATTTTTCTGCACAGTCACGCCTTATGTTTGGAGATAATGGAAATCTGTTTCTAACAGTCAGGATGTTTTTCAGGTGACACTGCTTCTAACTTGGGCAGCGCTGTAGACGAGCTTATGCGGCACCAGCCCACACTTAAAACGGATGCAACAACAGCCATCATCAAGGTAAAGTGACTAGTGCTAGAATATTTTGACACATAAAATGGCCTTTTAATCCTGGGTCATTTGCATATTTAAACTTTAAAAGTTATTCTGATTGCTTGAATTTGGTTACTGTCCTGACCTTTACCAGTTGCTAGAGGAGATCTGCAACTTGGGCCGATCACCGGAGTACATCTGCCAGAAACCCTCCATACAAAAAGCAGATGGGACCGTTACAGTGCCTCCAGCTCGATCAAACCATGCTGCAGAGGAGGCGTCCAGTGAGGATGAGGAGGAGGAAGAGGCTCTGCATACCTTTAGCCAACAGCAGGGGGAGCCAGAGAGCAACAGGCAGTTAGTGGATCAAATTAATAAATAAACTAAAATATCACATGATGATGATAATTATAACAAAATAATATTTTTAACTCAACTTATCTAAATAGATCTGTCAGTGCTAGTGGTCGTATGCTATAAATTATTTGACGGCCAGTGTGTCGAAATTAAAAGTCCCACTTTGGCTAAACACAAAAACATGTGAGCTGATACAGATAATTGGAAAATGACAAATAGGCTTTTTATGTTAGCCATATCTTCCTTTGGGATTTATAGATTGACCACTAGTCAAGGCAGGCAAGGAGAATTAAACTACTTGCTTTCAGTGCTGTAGAAGCAATCTGTGTTTATTTAGATTTTAATAAATCTATAATCTTTAACAAATTATTTATTTTTGCAGAGTGGTGGGAACAGAAGAACGAATCCCCATTCCTCTTATGGACTACATTCTGAATGTGGTATGTGCTGACTTGCATTCTTTGAGGTGTTACCTGTTTATGCTTTGTCGCCTGATTATTAATGTTCTTAAGACTTTTTTTGTTCTTTTTAAATTAAAATGAACACACATCAAGACTGACAAAGGAGTTTTTAATCTCCATATCTAAAATATTTGCATTCTTTCTTTTAGATGAAATTTGTGGAGTCCATTCTTAGCAACAACACAACAGATGATCACTGTCAGGAATTTGTCAACCAGAAAGGACTCCTACCACTAGTGTCCATCCTTGGGCTGCCTAACCTGCCTATTGACTTCCCCACCTCTGCTGCCTGCCAAGCTGTGGCAGGAGTCTGCAAATCTATACTGGTAAGACTGGCACCCATCAGCTGAATAAAACAGTAATTTTTCCCAAATCATGTGTCAGGTTTTTTTTTTTTTTTTTGTTTTGTTTTGCTGTATATGAAATAATATTTAGTGTTTAAATAATTTTGTTTGCTTATTGTGTCCTAGACTTTATCCCATGAGCCAAAAGTCCTCCAGGAGGGTCTGTGTCAGTTGGACAGCATACTTTCTGCTCTGGAGCCACTTCACCGGCCCATCGAGGTTCCTGGAGGCTCTGTTCTGCTCCGAGAGCTGGCTAATGCAGGCCATGTCACAGATGCCACACTGTCTGCACGCGCCACCCCACTGCTGCATGCCCTCACAGCGGCACATGCGTACATCCTCATGTTCGTTCATACCTGCAGAGTCGGACAGGTACGCATATAGGCAGCTGTTTGGAGCTCTTTCATTTAATTATTTATTTGATTAAACTTCTAAAAGTCAGCAGAAAGTTTTCGGAATTGTAGCTTTTTAGTGTGAATACTGATTTTGGAGCTAACATCACCTCTTGTTCCTCCTCGTTCAGAGCGAGATTCGTGCTATCTCAGTGAATCAATGGGGATCTCAACTGGGTCTTAGTGTTCTGAACAAACTGAGTCAGCTGTACTGCTCTCTGGTGTGGGAGAGCACTGTGCTGCTGTCCCTCTGTACACCAAACAGGTAAGGACTGCTCTCATCTCACAGCTGAGCCCCAAGCACGCAGTGGGCTGATCACAGGGCACATTACTGTTTCCAACTGATAGTAACATGCATTATTTGAATTATGTCGGGAATATGATTAAGAGTGTGGAATTTAGACCCTAGTTGTGTGCTACCTTTGTTTTGTTAAATAAGTCATTTGTCTTGTCTTTTTTGCAGTTTGCCTCCTGGCTGTGAGTTTGGTCAGGCTGACATGCAGAAACTTGTGCCTAAAGAGGATAAACCCTCCAGTAGCACTGCAGCTGCAGGACGGAGAACTGGTAAATACTGCGATTACTCTATTGTATCAATTCATGCTACATCTAAGCTCACGATTAAGCTCATTCATTTTCTCTGCCTCCTCATTTAATATGATTTTATATATACACTTTGTTTGGGGGTTGTTTTAGCTGCCAATTTCTCTCCTTTATTTTCTCTTTCCTGTCTTTTTGCACCTCATTTCCTTTTAGTTGCATTTCAAGTCCTTTTTTTGCTGGTTTGGATTTGCGTTTTCTTTTCTAAAGCCCTTCTCTCTCCACCAGCTGAGACCGAGTCCCTGTCTGCGGGGGTGGATCCCTCTGCTCAGGGTTTGCTGGAAGGAATGGGACTGGATGGAGACTCTCTGGCTTCAATGGAGACAGACGAGCCCACAGCCACTGACCCCAAGACCAAGTCCAAACTGACCCCTGCCATGGCAACACGCATCAAACAGATAAAGCCTCTGCTCTCAGGTCAGCACCAGTGGAGCTTTAATGAGTTATTTACTGCCTACTCCCGACTAAAACTGAATAAATTGCATCTTTTCTGTATATCCCCAGCCTCGTCTCGATTGGGCAGGGCTCTGGCTGAGCTGTTTGGACTGCTGGTGAAGCTTTGTGTGGGCTCACCTGTCCGTCAGCGACGCTCTCACCATACTACCAGCACAGGCACTGCCCCGACACCGGCAGCACGTGCCACTGCTTCTTCTCTTACTAAACTTCTTACCAAGGGCTTGAGCTGGCAGCCTCCTCCCTACACACCAACACCACGTTTCAGGTAAATACACCTGCCACTTTGTTCACCCTGTAATTCAGAAAATACCATTTGTATCTTAAGATTGTATAAGGGGAACTGGTTTTAGTCCTACTTCCTTTCTTTTGTGAAGGTGTCTGTAACTAATATCAATGTGCTTCTCTCTCCTAATCAGGTTGACTTTCTTTATCTGCTCTGTGGGTTTCACTTCACCCATGCTGTTTGATGAGAGGAAGTATCCATACCATCTGATGCTGCAGAAGTTCTTCTGTTCTGGTGGACATGATGCGTTGTTTGAGTGAGTAGAGAAGTGTGTGTTTTTTTTTTTCTAGTCTAGGGCACCAGTATGTAAATTTACATATTTAGTGAATAGCTAACGATAAAAAAAAATAATAATTTAAACTGCAGTTCAATAAAAAAATTTGTCAATTAAATGTGTAGTTTATGATATTTATTTGCGATACTGCGGTACCATTTTGCCATTACAAATGACCGTCAATTAAAGGTATAGTTCACTTTTTGTGTTGTTCCACAGAAGAAATATAAAAATGTCCAGGTTGCGCTTATATTGCTTCTATATAGCGACCATGTTTTTTTGCAACAATTTCATTCTTGGTAGCGCCACAAAAAAATTGTAAATTTAAAACTGAATGAAAAAAGCTTAATTCAGCAGTTGTGCTCTATTGATTTATTTTAGTATTATATTTATCATGATAAGAAAAATAATTGTTAATGTTCATCAGGACATTTAACTGGGCCTTATCCATGGGAGGTAAAGTGCCCGTGTCTGAAGGCTTGGAACACTCAGAGCTGCCTGATGGAACTGGAGAGTTCCTAGACGCCTGGTTGATGCTAGTAGAGAAAATGGTGAACCCCAGCACTGTTCTGGACTCCCCACACTCTCTACCTGCTAAAGTGCCTGGAGCAACATTCACTGCCCCGCAGTTCAGCGCCTTGCGCTTTCTCATCGTCACCCAGAAGGTACGAATGCCATTTATGCCAATATAAATAATAGAAGTAGGATTGAGTTGTTTTGTGAAGAATTTCTAGTTTCTCTCTCTCTCTCTTGATATAGGCCGCATTCAGCTGTATCCGTAACCTGTGGAACCGCAAACCCTTGAAAGTCTATGGTGGACGCATGGCTGAGTCCATGCTGGCCATTCTGTGCCATATCCTCCGAGGAGAACCGATCATCCAGGAGCGACTCTCCAAAGAGAGGGAGGGCACTGCTCGGCCTGAGGAGGAAAGCAGCTCGGCAAGCACTGCGCCAGCCAGCGCCCCTTCAGGAACAGCTGGTGTGGTTGGAGAAGCAGTGGCTGCAGGTGCCAATGGAAACACTGCTGGAGGCTCTACAGAGGAGGCCAGCAACTCTACTACAGCACGCAGAGAGCCACAGGTCAACCAAGCTCAGCTCACACAGGTATGTCACTTCCTGTTATTAGATCTTCCTGCTGCTTTTAAGTTATCAAAAAAATAAAATTTTCAAGGGTTTAATTAAGTTTCAAGAATCAATTTTATTAGTAGTATTTTTGTGCTTTAATCACTTATTTTCTTACCATAAAAGCGCCCTATAAATAAAATATTTAACTACGTCTTTAATACCTAAAAAAAAGAGATCTAATCAGTCAAATCCCTACCTCTTTCACAGCTAATGGACATGGGCTTCTCCAGAGAGCACGCAATGGAGGCTCTGCTGAACACTAGCACTATGGAACAGGCCACTGAGTACCTGCTCACACACCCTCCACCACTGCTCAGCGCAGCTGTCAGAGTAAGACTCTAACCAACACACAGACAAAACCCTCTGTCTTTCTCCCATACACTCATACTCACAAACACACACACACACACACATACAGACAGGATGCACACACAAGGCATAAGCTAGTGTAGTCACTCTGAGCTTTGTTTCTGTAGGAGTTCACCATGTCTGAAGAAGACCAGATGATGCGGGCCATTGCCATGTCTCTAGGTCAAGAAGTTAGCATGGAGCAGCGCTCAGACTCACCTGAGGTGGGCACTCACACACACACACATTATTTGAATAGGAATAATTGAGCAGCACAGCATAGGTCACCTCACATGTCTGCTTCTCATCTTCTTCAGAAAACTTTCTCTGCCTTTAAACTGACACTCAAATCTAACCCGTTCCTTTTTGTATGCAGGAAGCAGCTCGCAGGCGTGAGGAAGAGGAGAGGAGAGCGAGGGAGCGGGTAGAAGAGGAAGAAGCTCGTTGTCTGGAGCGCTTTCTGGAAGCAGAGCCTCTGGACACCACTGAGCTTCATGCCTTCACAGACTCCATGCTCCCTGGCTGCTTCCACCTGCTCGACGAGCTGCCAGACACAGTCTACCGCCTCTGTGATCTGCTCATGACTGCTATTAAGAGAAACGGCCCTGAATACAGAGACCTCATCCTCAGACAGGTGGTCAATCAGGTCAGTTTGCACCAATGCATCATACTCACTTGAATAGGATATTTTTTTGGGGTAGCTAAACATTGCTCATACACAACCAGTGAAATTACTGGAACCCACAAGTAGTTGTAGACAAATAATCACCAAGGAATTACAAAGTTCTGTATGGCGTTTTTGCTAAAATGGGGTCACACATTTTTCGTCTATGACATTCTGATTCTATTTTCTTTTTACATTGTGCACATTTTAGGATTTTATTTAAAAAACTTGATCCCCATTTTATTTTTGCTATATAAAATGCAAAAACCTATCAGCTCAATATCTTAAAACCACTCAGAAGGCAATATTAATGTAAATATGCAAAATAGTTGCTGTGAAATGTTGTTTGAAAAAAAGTTTTTTTTTTTTACACACAGTTTTAATAAGTTTAATGCATTTTTGCTGAATAAGTGTTAATTTTCAAGTGTTAATAACTTCAAACATGTAGCTAACATGCACTGACTTCACATGTAAGCATAGCTTTATTCCCTATCTGTTTTTTATTTACAGTACATATAATTTGCCATAATTGAAGTGAAGTGTGGTGTGGCCAAGTATGGTGTCCCATACTTGGAAT
>CAIGQV010019951.1:15765736-15775890 GCA_903798115.1 Danio jaintianensis
CAAGCAGCATAAGTTGTTTGGTTTTGCTAAAAATGAATGTACGTGAATGAGACCAGAAGTCTTGAAACATCTTAGTTCTTGTTTTGCTCTTGTGAAAATAATGTGGATAGGTCATGGCAATTCAGCTTTTTAGTACATGTGAATCAGGGAACAGTAAGGGTATTTGACATTTGGCTTAGAGTGGGAACCCTGACTGTAGCTGATCACACAAATGTAAATGATTGTGTCAAGAGCATCATGATTGTGTCTTCACTAGGCATGGGCCGGTATAAGATTCTGACGGTATGATAACCTTGCATAAAAATATCACAGTTTTACGGTATTGTGATTACACCTCTAAAATATGTTCCTTTTAAATGTCTGGGTAAAAAACAAAAACTTTTTTCCCGTTTGAACACAATATATTTTATTTTGAGAAACGTTTAAAATATATTGGAGCAGTAAACAAGTCAGGCTAAATAATTCAAATGAATCATTGACTTCTGCTATCTTCATTAGTTTCAAAAACACATATTTCTTTCAACTTAAAGGCGCGTTTGGAGATCTTTTCTGCTGGAGATACTGTTGTCCTAAAAAACTTCAAACAAAACGTAAAAAAAGCAAAAAACTTACATATACCGTAGGAACGGTATAGCAGAAATTTTTGGCGGTTTTAAAACCTTGACTTTTCCAAACCACAGTATACCTTGAAAATGGTTATCGTCCCATGCCTAGTCCTCACCAGCATTAAAGTTTTGAATTACTTGATTTGGAGCTTATTATACATGAACTACATAGCTTAATTGCTCCTTTTTGAATCTGGTCTCTTTCAGGCACTTTACTAGCTGAGTTGAGGGAGTATAATCTAGAGCAGCAGAGAAGAGCACGGGCTGATGCTCAGTCTCCTGACGCTTCTCATGACGACCCATCCATCACCACACGCCTCAAGGGCAAGATGACCAGCAGGTGAGGAGAATGTTTTTTTTTTATTATTATTATTTTTTTTTTTTAGGGGTTTTCACCTTTTATTGAGATAGGATAGTGAAGGACAGACAGGAAAGTATTGGGAGCAGAGAGAGGGAAGGATCGGCATAGGACCTCGAGCCAGGAATCGAACTCGGGTCGCCGTGAGCACTGTGGTGGTATATGTCCACTAGGCTATTGGCGCAGACGAATGTTATTATGTTAAATATAATGTTAAATATAAAAGCTTGATTTAAGTGTTTTTAAAAATGTGTCTTTACATTGTAAATTGATCATTGTAAATAGAACCATAACACGAAAATCCTTTCGCTACATAAAATAATAATTTTAAAAAATCATTCCTGCGTCAACCCCCTGCTTTACATTTTTCAGGCGGTTACTAGTTACAGAAAAGTTACAGAATCAAATACTGTTAGCTTCTGCTTAATTGATTAAAAACTGTTGCAGAACCTACCTTTCATCTGCAAATAAAGGTTGATGATAATAACAGTACTTGTCCTTTCCCTTGTGTCTGAATGGTTTGTAGGTTTGACGGTTCAGAGAGTGTGGTGATTGTTGCTGCTCAGAAGCGCACGTTAGGTGGCCGGGAGCTTCAGTTGCCCTGCATGAGCTCGCTCACTTCCAAGACCTCGACGCAGAAGTTTTTTTTGCGGGTACTGCAGGTCATCATCCAGCTTAGAGAAGACACGCGGCGCGCTAACAAGAAAGCCAAGCAGACAGGAGGAAGACTGAGTAAGTCACTTTCTTTTTTACACAAGAGGCATCCTCTAATCCTTTAAGAACATTTCCACGCTTCACATTGAAGCTTTCAATTGAGTCTCGTCTCTTTGAGCAATAGACAGCTTCTATTATGTTCACAGGTCAGTCATTCTCCATTTATTCTCCAGGTTCAACCAGTCTGGGCTCGGCCAGCAGTATTCAGGCTGCGGTCCGTCAGCTGGAGGCTGAAGCGGACGCCATCATTCAGATGGTGAGAGAGGGGCAGAGGGCACGCCGTCTACAGCAGGCCCCCCCACCCTCTTCATCCGCATCCTCTTCCGCTGCTGCTGCTGCATCCGCATCCGCTGCTGTGGCTGTGGCTGGATCGTCTGCCCCCAGTACCTCTGCAACCAACAACCCCCCCGCTGGCACGGCCAGCGCAGCCACGGTTAGCATGGGCCGCACTGACAGCAGGCAGACTGCTACTGACTGTACTCACCCTTACACACACCCATGTTGTTTATTATTCCCTGTGTATGTTTTAATGGTTATATCTCACAGCCAGGGTCTACACTGACTTGTTTCTTTTAGTGTGTTTTCAAACTTACAAAAATATGACGCATTTATTACTGATTTGGTTTCCATTTAAACTGTCATTATTAAGAAATACAAGACTGTCCTAGGAAAAGGGACATCTGGGCCCAATCCCAATTCTACCAATTAGTCCTTCCCCTTTCCCCTACCCCTGGTTTTGCGCATTCACGTGAAGGGGTAGGGATGTCCCAGTTCTCTTTCACTTGAAGTAGGGCTATTTTTTTTGATATTATTAAGAATTTTTACAACAAACAGTCATATGTTTTAATACATTCATAACGGCGTTCGTATTGCTCACTCAAAAAAAAAAAACAGTAAAAAAAAAAACACTACATTTTGCTTTTTATAATCCATAATGGTAACTCCAGTATAGTAGTCCCACAACATACTTTGGTGATTTCCTGGTGTTGTAGTGGTGTCCCATTTTTTTATGGGTAAATTTGAAGCCCTTCCCCTTAACACTCTGTTTCAAGGTGTAGAGGTAAAAAAATTTAATTGGGATTGGGCCCTGATCCACCGTATGCATCTCATTCAACACAAATCAAATATTTGGCACACTTTGTGCTTGTTTTACTTGGCTAATGTGTAGAATACATAAACTCTTTCTTAGACCCATTCGCTTTATTTTATATCACCAACAAAATTCTTCCTCATACATCAAAAATATTTCTTATGTTGCCAAGCCCTGATTACACATCTAATATCATGATTAGGGATGCTTCGTATTTTTAGTTATTCTAATTTTCTTATCCATGCATGAACCGCACATGTTCACCAGAAAAAGTCTTCTCAAATAACACACCAACACGACATTTCTATGTAGTAAATTTGTTCCTTCTACTGTGCTGTCATGGCAGCGCTGGTAAAATGACACCCCTCGACTTGTTTACTGTCAGTAAAATGTGTTTATTGTTTTTATAAAATAAGAAATAATTATTACAAAGCATTTTCAGGTTCAGTTTTTGGCAAAATACTTCCAGACGTTTAGTTTTTTTTCCCAGAATTTATATTTTAGTGCATCCCTAATCCAAATATGCAGTTCAGATGAAAAGTTCAAATCCTACAAAATACCATCTCTGAATTCTTTTCATCAGCCACCTGGATATAATTTTCAAAGAGATTAAGCACAGAGCCCACAGTTGTTTTCCAACGACAAACCATGTCATTCTGCCATTAGACCTAGCAGTGAATTTTTTTTCTAAACCACAGCTCTGTGTTCCACCTCTCTTCTCACTGCATTGTGCTGCTTTAAACACACACAGCCTGTATAGTGCAGTGTTCGAAATATGTGATTGTTGCATCCAGCTTTGTGATCCTCTCTCGTCTCTGGCTTTGTCTGTTTGTGTGTGGTTTGATTTTTGGCCGGCTGTCAATGCTTCTGTGCTTTAAGCTCCATCTCAGCCTCCTCGTTCCTGCCAGTTTCTATATGTTTTGATGCATGATACTCTGTCTCTCTAGCACTGCGTCTTGTTGTAGTCGGTGATTACACTCATTTCATCTTTTTTCCTACATTGTACACTCTATTTGTCTCTCTTCTTCTGTCGGGGGGGAAATGTACTGAATCTCATCCTGTTCCTTGGTTCCCCTGGTTCAGTCGGAGGTGCACTCTGTTGCCGAGCCGCCAGCAGCTCAGAGAGACGATTCGCCCATGGATGTGGATCAGCCCTCTCCTCTGGAACAGGACCAGCCAACATTAGGTGAGTGTCTGGGAATATGGGACAGGCTAACAATAGGAACGTCACTGGCTTGGATTAGCCCATATGAATCATTCAACTTCATATTGTTACATGCATTATTTATATGTGAACTGCTGTAATCTATAGTTTCTGTATGGTACTTTAAACAGTCTGACAGCTTTTATTTGAAGTCAAAGTATTTTGTGAACATTTTAAAAATAAATATTGTATTATGCACAAGGAAGCTGAATAAGAATGCATTAAATTGAAATTGTGTAAATTGCCATTACACAAAGAAATGACCATAGAAAATAACTGTTTTAAATTGTATTGTTATCTAATAATATTAGTGCCTTTACTGGATTTTTGATTGCATTCCTGCAGCTATGGTGGATTTATTTTTTATTTTTTTGTTGAATACATTATATTAATAAATGAATCTAATATTTCAAATGTGCTACATTCTTCATCTTCTTCATTGTCTTCTTTTCTTGTCTACTTGTCTTTCTGTCTTTTTTGTCTTCGTCTTTTTCGTTCTTTTTTGTTTTCTTTTGTCTATTTTGTCGCCGTCTTTGTCGTCTTTATTTGTCTTCGTCTTTTTCGTCTTCATCTTTGTCTTTTTTGTCTTCGTCTTTTTGTTCTTTGTCGTCTCCATCTTTTTTGTTTTTTATCTACTTTTTCGTCTTTTTCATCATCTTCTTTGTCTTTTTCATCTTCGTCTTTTTCGTCTGTGTCTGTCATTTTTTCTTTGTCTTTTTCTTTGTCTTTTTTCATCTACTTTTCCGTCTTTTTGTCTACTTTTTTCATCGTATTTTGTCTTCTTTTTTGTCCTCATCTTTGTCTTTTCCATCTTCTTGTTTGTCTTCGTCTTATTCTTTTTTTTTTCTTAGTCATTTGTCCACTTTTTTGTCTTCTTTTTTGTCGTCTTTTTCTTCATCTTCTTTTTTGTCTGTCTACTTTCATTGTCTTTTTTGTCTTCTTCTTTGTCTTCTTTTCATCTTATTTTTCATCTTCTTGTTTGTCTTCATCTTTTCCTTTTTTGTCTACTTTTTCATCTCTTCTTTATCTTTTTTGTTTTTTTCTTCATGTTTTACATAGTTTTTTTTTTTTTTTTGGTCTACTTGTTTGTCTTAGTTTTTTTTGTCTTTATCTTGTTTCGTCGTCTTCTTTTTTGTAACAATTATTCTTTGTTTATATGCTTTGTGCTGCGATAATACACCCTGAGGAAAGTCAGTGTCTGAAATAACTGGTTTATATGTGGTTTTGTGTGTGAGCAGGTGAGGAGAGCAGCAGTCAGCAGGAGCAGGAGGAGCGTTTGCCTGACCTGCCGCTGTTGAGTGAGCAGCTGCTGTTGGATGAGCTGTGGGACATGCTAGGAGAATGTCTGAAAGAGCTTGAAGAGTCTCATGACCAACACGCAGTTCTAGGTATTTTTTATTATTATTTATAAGGGATGTTTTGGAATCAAAGGAGCTACTTCATATTTTACAAATCTCTTTATTCCTGTAGTGCTGCAGCCTGCAGTGGAGGCTTTTTTCTTGGTGCATGCAACGGAGCGGGAAAGCAAACCTCCAGTTCGGGACACTCGGGAGAGCCAGCTGTCACACATAAAGGATGAGCCTCCACCCCTGTCACCCGCCCCTCTCACTCCCGCGACCCCCTCCTCTCTGGACCCCTTCTTTTCCAGAGAGCCTTCCTCTATGCACATCTCTTCCAACCTGCCTCCAGATACACAGAAGTTCCTTCGTTTCGCAGGTGAGTCAATCAAACGCAAGCTGTTGCCGGTCCCTCATGGAGGTTCAGACAGTATGTGATGAATACTGATGTAGGCTGTCCTCCATATGAACTCCCTCTCTGACTTTAACAGAGACCCACCGCACAGTGCTGAATCAGATCCTGCGTCAATCCACCACTCACCTGGCAGATGGGCCTTTCGCTGTTTTGGTCGACTACATCCGCATCTTGGACTTCGACGTCAAGCGCAAGTATGTTGTTTGTTTTTTTTCTTTCCGCTTCTTTTCCCACCATGAAATCCCTTTGTTTTGAGATTGCTATGTCAGTTAAGAACATTTTACTTTATAATATGTTTAACTTTAGTTATATTTCACCCCAAAATCAAAAGACTAAAAAAAACACGCATAAAAATTATACAATTATAAAAATTATTCTAATTGATTTTTGACAAAACAAATACATTTGCAAAATAAAAGAAAATTATATTAATAATAATAATAATAATGTTACTACTTAATATTTAGAAACAAATTTAATCCCCATTAGTGCCATGAAAATTATATAAAAATATATATTTTTGCTATTTCCTGGCCTTTTAACCCACAACTGTCCATATTTTCCCTTACTTTTAGCATTTTTTGGGGTTGAGTTTTATCTAATAAGTGTGTCTCTTAGGTATTTCCGTCAGGAGCTGGAGCGTCTGGATGAAGGCTTGAGGAAAGAGGATATGGCCGTCCATGTGAGGAGAGATCACGTCTTTGAAGATTCTTACAGAGAGCTGCACCGCAAGAGCCCAGAAGACATGAAGAACAGACTGTAAATCTCATGCTTGCTCGCTTTGACATTTTCGCATAGACATGCCATTATTTCACAGATAACGGCAACAGCAGGGCAGTCGTTTGTTCCCTTTTTCAATCTGATGCTCTTTTTCTGCAGGTATATAGTATTTGAAGGAGAGGAGGGTCAGGATGCAGGCGGGCTGTTAAGAGAGTGGTACATGATCATCTCCAGAGAAATGTTCAACCCCATGTATGCCCTGTTCCGCACCTCTCCTGGCGATCGGGTCACCTATACCATCAACCCCTCCTCCCACTGCAACCCCAACCATCTCAGCTACTTCAAGTTCGTGGGACGTGTGGTGGCTAAAGCAGTCTATGACAACAGGCTATTAGAGTGTTACTTTACACGCAGCTTCTACAAGCACATCCTGGGCAAGAGCGTCAGGCAAGCATTATTGTCATTCGCCTCCTTTAGATTGTATATAAGTGTAATATATATATAAAGAATGAGTATTTTTTTTGTGTAACAGGTATACAGACATGGAAAGCGAAGACTATCCCTTTTTCCAAGGTCTGGTTTATTTGTTGGAGAATGATGTGTCAACTCTGGGCTACGAGCTGACATTCAGCACAGAGGTATAGGCTGTGTTTTCATACCAGTTACACCTCCTTATTGTGTGATTCTGGTATTAAAGTTAGAATGACATTGAGGTCATGGTGATCTTTTCCTGCTGGGTTGAGTTTCTTGCATAGGAAAGATTTGTTTGGTGAATCTTGATTCTGTTCATTGGAAAATGATTGTATCATTGGACCATTGTCAATGGCTGTAATCTATTGTGAGTGACCGGTTGTCCTGCTGTAGTCTCAGCCTCGGGTATCTTGCCCATGGACTGTTGGCTAAATGTAATTTATATGGCATACAAAATGAGAAGTACTTACGGAGTTTTAAATTCGTCATTTCAATGGTTGAATTCTGCAGGATTTCCAGGTGAAATGTGACTTTTATTTTATTTTTTTATTTTTGTAATGGTCTGCCCTTAAACAAAGCTAACATGATGCCTAGTGGAAGAAGAGAGCAGCCATGCTTACAACTATCACAATGAGCGCTTATTAGAATCAACTAAACTTTTTTTCTTTACTTAAGTTTAACTTTTGCTTAAGACATTTTTGCATGAATAATTTATTGGTTGCACACTAATGTTATTTTTATTTATTTATTTTTTTAACTTACCTAAACATGACAAAACAAACTGTAATTGGTTGGTTTACATGTTTATCCAGACCTTTTGCCATCAATGCTATTCCCACCTTTGCTTCATTTAAAACTTGATAAAAAATCTTGATAAAAAAAAAAAGAAGAAAATATCTGTATTTATTAACAGTACACCATTGTCAATAACGAAAAAAAAATTGCTTTATAGTTTTATTAAAATGCGGCTGGCATTTTATTTATTTTTTAAAATTAAAATAAAGTGGTTAAATATAAAAATAAAAAAATCTACTGGACTTCATTTATAAATTGTTAAAATATATTCAAAAATGGTCGATACCGAATGATATGAAACATATGATAATCTTTTTTTGCTGTGTCGCCGAGCCCTAAATTTCACTAAAATATTAATTATATTAAAATATTATTTCCTTGTAATGTTTTCATATAAAGAGATGTGTGATTAATCTCTTCCTCATGTTATATTCACAGGTCCAAGAGTTTGGCGTGTGTGAAGTGAGAGATCTGAAGGCCAACGGTGCCAACATCCTTGTCACAGAAGAGAATAAGAAGGAATATGTGCATCTGGTCTGCCAGATGAAGATGACAGGTGAGTGCACACTCCAATAAACGTCACTGCTCCAGAGGAAGGGGGAGCTTCGAGAGTATGTCAGGAAGCTGAAACATCTCTGTTTCTCAGGTGCAATCCGTAAACAGCTGGCTGCCTTCCTGGAGGGCTTTTATGAGATCATCCCCAAGAGACTGATCTCCATCTTCACTGAGCAAGAGCTGGAGTTGCTCATCTCCGGCCTGCCCACCATCGACATCGACGATCTCAAGGCCAATACTGAATACCACAAATATCAGTCTAGTTCTATTCAGGTGTGTACACACAATAGGATAACGTGGGGAAATTATTATTACTTTTTTATTATTACTTTTATTACTTCATCTTTGCACATCATTCTGAAGGTTTCATGATCTTTGCTTCAATAGTAGTGAAAGTTATTTCACGTTATCAATTTTTCGGCTACCACACAGGCAAGGAAAAGGATAGGGTTGATGGATTTTGTAGGCCAACTCAGAAGTTAGCATCGCTCTTTTTCTAGTTGCTTTTTTATTATTGCATAAAATGGGTCTGACATATGTAGGATTCTTATGCATTGAGGTAATCTTCACAAATGGAAACAACTTATGAATTTTAAAACCTAAATTCATGGTCAGAAGTAAAAACACCAAAAAAAAACTAAATTTAAGGTGTAAACTGGACCACAAACGTCAATGTCACCATATTTTTTTGTGAACTAAGGAGTAGATCAGTTTTTGCTATTTTGTCATAATGACACTTTTTCAAGACACATCATGATGCATAGGCATTTATTTTATGTCGATTTTTTTTTTGTTTTGTTTAAAGGTTAAAATGTCTTACAATGATTTTTCTTTCTCTTTCGGCTGTTTTACTGTTTTAGTTTTCAATGCTTGCTACTCTGAAGCTTTACTGATATAGTTATACCACGCAGTCACTCCATAAACAAAGCTAAACAGATTGCCTAACATATGCTTAACTTTGTGGGAGTTCCTGTTCTCAGTATGCTCCAAAATAAACAATATAAGAGTATTAAGCTAGCAGTGATATTGTGTTTGTAAACATCCTCTACACAATGAATACTCTATGATCTTTTGCTTTTAGGCAGTAGGCTGACAATACAAAATTACAGAATTAATCTTTATAAAGGCATCATTAATCACACAGGACTGCCTGAATATAAACAAGTGTCTTTTTCACATTTTAGTAGAATTGTGTGTATCAAAGGTTTGTGTAGTGTGAAGTGGTTTCACTATATACTGCGTCTGTATGAATTATGTTATGCCTGTTTTTACAAATGGTGATGATAATGTTTCCTCTGACGCAGATCAAATTTCAGATAAGTAATTAAATGTAATGTTGCAGTTCAGTGACCCTAATATCTTAATACCAAAACATCTGGCTATTCTCTCTAGATGGCTTTAATTTTCTGTCATCCCTTCTCTGCGCAGATCCAGTGGTTCTGGCGTGCTTTACGATCCTTCGACCAGGCTGACAGGGCCAAATTTCTGCAGTTTGTTACGGGCACTTCCAAGGTGCCATTGCAGGGCTTTGCTGCACTGGAGGGAATGAACGGCATTCAGAAGTTCCAGATCCACCGAGATGACCGCTCCACTGACCGCCTGCCCTCTGCGCACACTTGGTAAATGCTCATCTATTAATTATGTGCCTCTTAAAATATATATATGTATGTATGTATACATGTATGTATGTATATGTGTATATATGTATGTATATGTGTATATATGTATGTATATGTGTGTATATATATATATATATATATATATATATGTATATGTATATATGTATTTATATATATATATATATGTGTGTGTTTGTAAGCGCGCGCGCGCGTGTGTGTGTATACGTGTGTGTGTGTGTGTGTGTGTGTGTGTGTGTGTGTGTGTGTGTGT
>CAIGQV010019951.1:15775900-15785900 GCA_903798115.1 Danio jaintianensis
GTGTGTGTGTGTGTGTGTGTGTGTGTGTGTGTGTGTGTGTGTGTGTATACATATATATATATATATATATATGTGTGTGTGTGTGTGTATACGTGTGTGTGTATATATGTATGTATATGTATATGTGCCTTTACTGAACACACGTTTGCAATAATACAACTTGTTTAAAAAAATTATTTCATTTTAAGTGTATATATTTTTTAAAACTGTTATCCATGATGAATTTCTGAAAATTCTTCCAATGAGAGTCACACTGAGCAAAGCAGATCTAAAAGAGGTGTAGCTCCACCCACTCCTGTGAAGCGCCATATATGCACAATTATACTATATACAGTAGTCAACATTTGAAGTGGATCATCACCTTTCATCAAAGTTGTCCTAAAACTATTGAACAACACCCATTCTTGCCTTGACAATTAATTGAATTTTGAAAAACTATTTTGATCCACTTCAAATGTTGACTATTGTATACACACAATTGAAGACACAATAATAAGCCCTACTGTGAAATTTGAATTCTTTTTCAAGTATTTTCCACGTGCTTTGTAACAGGGCAACGAAATTGTTCTCTATATTTAACTTCTTGAGAAGTATTTGTTTAAGTTTAGCTGGAATAAAAATATACATGTTGTGAAAACTGCTAAGGTGAATTATATTAGCCTCCTAATAATGTTCAAACAAACCACTGCTTTCCAATGACTTGCTTAATTAACTCAACTTGCCTAGTTAACCTAATTAAGCTAGTTAAGCATTTAAAATGCACTTTAAGCTGAATACTATTAACTTGCAAAATAACATGTAAAATATTTTGGACTGTCATCATGGCAAAGACAAAATAAATAAATAAATTAATTATAAAAATTATCTTAATTTTGTTAAACGGTATTTAGGAAATATTTGGGGGTGGGGGAGATTTGAATTAAAATTTAATTAAGATAAAAAATTTCGCAAGAGAGCTAATTATTTTGTCTTCAACTGTATGGTTACAAAAATAAAGTACACAACCCCTAAAGTCTTTTACAAATGTTATATTGTGATTTGTTCTCATAGCTGGTTGGTTTGGTGGATGTAATATAATGCTTTCAAGCTTTTTTTTAAAAAAAAAAAAAAAAAAAAAAAAAATATATATATATATATATATATATATATATATATATTATTAACGGAGGAACTACTTCTGGCAGTGCTGCTAAATAAATAGTAGGCACAGTGCACTTCATAAAGTGGCTCTAAAAACTGGTTATAATTGCATAGGAACCATGGTCTTACGAAGAAAAAAAAAATCACCTCTTTTTCTCTCTGATTGCAGCTTTAACCAGTTGGACCTCCCGGCGTACGAAAGCTACGAGAAGTTAAGACACATGCTGCTGCTGGCCATTCAGGAATGTTCTGAAGGCTTCGGACTGGCCTAAAGACTCTCCTAAACCCACACACAGATGTAGACTTACACGTCGTTAACTTATGACACACATGCATATTCACACTATCATACATACGGCCAAGACCTACGTCTAATCCACATAAAACAAAGAAATGGACGGAGAGACAGATGCGTTGACATTGCCTACTACACACAGAGCCTCTCATTGACACACCGAACTGTATTTGGTATATGTGTGTGTCTCACTTCCCTATTAAAATTACAGAGCCCGAGAGAGGATACACAGAGGATATCTGCGGACTAATATAAAAGACATTTTCTCCATTTAGTTTGGTTTCTCTGTACAAAAGGTTTGGGAGTTTATTATGTTTAATCTTTTTTGTTCTTCTCTGGCTGTTTAAAACAAACAAACGGAAAAAAAGAAGAAGCAGAGGGCAGTTTTGTGTGTGTAAAGAGGGGGGGGGTTGATTGTCCTCTGTTGCTAATGTGTGACCTCACTAGCTTTGCAAATGGGAACTTTAATTTGGGGTAGGGGGAGAACATGAAATACGGATTTGGTGAAATCGCAGACGTGCAGGGATTTTCAGAATGGGGACATTTTTAGGCAACTTTTGTGGTATTTTTGGAGAGGAACACACGGATTTGCGAAGTGAAGGACTGAGACGTTGAACCGTGGGTGTTCAGACACGTGCGGTTATTACCCAACTGCTGATGCAGCCTCTCAGCAGCTAATCAGAACGTAAATTGCTACATAAATAAATGCATAAAATGAGCCCACTGTGTCCTCTAGAGTTGTTTCAATGTATGCCTTACACATTTGCACTAACAGGAGCAAATATCATTTATATGTTAAGAAAAATATACTGATGGAGGTCCATGGAAACTAACTTGACACATGCTGTGGGGTCCAAGTATTAAAAGCTCTATTCTTCATCCTGAGTTATGTATGAGGAATTCTGTCCAGTTATTGATCGCCTGCATGAATCTCACGTTAATTGCTTTCTGGGTTTTATTTTTTGCCATTCATTTTTTGGATAGGCTTGTTTAGCCTTTGTTCTTGCCCTCTTTTTTTGCATGCGAGATGGTGTGAAGTGTAATGAGTGTCTGAGACCATCTGGAGCTTCCAGTGATGTTCATGCTAGGCGTCAGTGCTGCTGGGACACAGTTCATCACGCCTGCTTTGTCCTCCTCACCCGACAGCAGGAGTCCACTTGACTAGACAGAACATCTCTCGCCATATAAAGAGCCAGATCACAGGTGAGAGGATGGTGGAGCTGTTGTCATTTGTCTGCCTTTTGAGATGTTTATTTAATTTGAACCATCAGAATGTGACTTTTATGCAATCTAAAAAGATAACTCATTTTTTTTCTCCACATGTAGGTCTGATTTCTAGCGCGGATAGCAAAGGAAATGATGCACATGCAAAACTGCTTTATTTGCTCTTTAATTTCCTGTAACAGTTTTCTGGATAAACATGTCTAATAATACGGCATAATACTTTGAAAGTGGATCAAAGGATTTCATCAGAGTTCTCCTAAAACCAGAATATGTTTTGAGCTCCTTTGATCTGCTTCAAATATTGACTACTGTTATTAGCTAATGAGTTGCGACTTTATAATTATTTGCCTTTCAGGCTGGCCAGCAGGAGGAGTGCAGGTGATCTTAACTCCTTTACAGTAACTCTTTAACATCAAGCTTCCAGTAATAAACAATGCATCTGTAAAATGCATCCATTAACCTCTTAATGCATGCTAAATCTATATGCGGGTTTCAGATTCAGGGTCATTTGGAGCCAAATAACTATTTAAAAACTATGTAACCAACCAAAATGAGAAGTTTCAAACTTATTTGATCCATGTCATTTCTGCATTTATCTTTATTATTTAAAAAAGAAACCTGCAAATTACAAAAAACAATTTTGATTGTCTATTTTAATTTTAATCACTTTAATGGAATTTAAATTAATGTAACAATTGTATTTACAACAACACAAAACAGCTTTCAGAAGAAAAAATATAGTTTTTTTTCAATATGTATTAGTCAAAAGACAACAAAATTCTTGTCTCAAGTCTGTAAAGAAAATGGCGAATAGGCTAAATAGTTTTTTTTTGGCACTAATAGAACTTTTCTTTGCCTGAGCCCAAAGTTATTTGAACAGGAAATGAGTAATTGTGTCTTTAAAATTTGTAATAAATCTGAACTTCTTCTTTCACATACTAAATACTATTTTTCTTTCTTTTTTTTTTTTCAAGAATATTTTATGTACCTTTTTGTATTAAAATTAAAGATTTTTAATGTGTTTTGGGGGTCAATGATAATTTTATAAATAAAAAAAAGAATCCATTCGATTTAGTTTGTCAACTAATGAATGGAACCTTATTGCTAGCTATTACCCAAAAATTGTATCATTTTGTATTAATTCCTATCATTTTCTTTCAGGACAAAATGAATAATTTACAATCACATGACGTTTGATTAAACTCTGCCTTTTCTGCATGTACTGTAAGTGCCTTGGCTTACCTCATCAATAAAGCAGTCAATAGTTATGATCAATAACTCTGATGAAGCGAAGAAAGCATTCTGTGCAGGTGTACTAAACAAAGACACATCTACAGTTTTAACAATGTTTTTCAGTTTCAACATCTATCGTAAATACTGATTGAGATTCTGGAGAAACGTCTAGTGAAAGACATAAGGGCCAGTTTATTAATGAAGTATGTTTTTTGAGAGGAAGCCAGAGCACTTTTATAGTGTGCGTAAATCAGCTTTAATATTGACTCTCCTGGAGAAATGATACGTAGGAAAATAAATGGATTGCTTCATTTTTCAGGCCGACTGAAAAGGCAATTAACTTCATGCTCCTAAACGAGAATGTATATTCTAACCTTGAGTAGTGCTGGTGATAATTTCCTGTCTTCTCCGTCCCATTTAATGCTATTATATTAAGCTGTGAAAAACTTCATTGTAAGATCTAGCAAATCATATTGTTTGCAGAGGATGTTGCAATTAGGTTTAGGCTATTATGCTTATGTAATAATATTATCAGTGACTCTGTTTATGGGAAACAATTAGGAACTGCTGAGATTTAAATAAATGTGCTGATACCTTTGAGCATGTTTCTCAATGATAAAAGGAGCCCTTTGAAATTAAATGTTGATGTGATTAAAGGGATAGTTCACCCAAAAATCCAAATTTTGCCATCGTTTACTCAGCCTTGTTCCAAACCAGTTTGAGTTTTTTGTTCTGTTGAACACAAAAGAAGATATATTGAAGAATGTTGGAAACTTGTAACCATTGTCATCAATAGTTTTTTTCCCCCCTAATATGAATGTCTATGGTTACAAGTTTCCAACTTTCTTCAATATACAGGGTTCCCACAGGTTGTGGAATATCTGGAAGGTCTATTATGATCGTTGAAGTCAGAGAATTTTATATATTTTAAGTCATGGCATTTGTTATTTTTTATTTTACTTCCCACTTTTACCTTTTATTTTATTTTTTTGTCTATACCATGTCACATTTTTGCCTTTTATTATGGTTCGGCTCAGTGTTCAAGCACTCCAGCCTGGATTTTGAAGGTAAAAATGTCTGATTATTGTGGCCTAAAAGCACTAATTTTGTTGCAACTTATATTCATTTGTGGCATTTGTTGTGTTTTGCTTTAAAAATATAAATATCTTAGTTCTGTATTACTTTTTAGTCTTGTTCAAATAGGCTTTGACTGAATGCGCATTGCAATAATGTCACATGATGCATCTAAACCTAACATACCTAAGGAGAAGCGCAACACTGCTGTCTAAACTGTAAAAAGAATGCTGGCTTCCACACAATTCCTTCATGTTGTCCTACCACAAATCGATTGAGTTAACTTAAGTTTTTGACAAATTTAAGTGGATTAAACATAAAATTAAACATCCCTAATTAAAGTTAATTAACCCCCCCAAAAAAAGCTTAAAAGTTATGTTGATTCAGCTCATTTTAAAGTAGTTTAAACAAGCAGCAATTTCTTCTTCTTTTTTTTTTTTTTTTTTTTTTTTTTGAGTGTATGACAGCTTAAGGTATCACACACCAGATGAGCACTTTCTGTGCACAAATATAATGTTATTTGACATAAAACAATGCAGATGGCGCAGAAGGAATTTGAACAGTGTCCTGGCTGCCAAAATTTGCTGGAAATCTGTGACAATTAAGAACATTGCAAACTCCTTTTGAGCCATTTGCTTTAGTTAGCGTAAATTCAGCGATCTCAGAAGCACAAAATTCTGTAGAGACTGCTCAATATATTATAAGTCATAGACATTCAGCTTTTTAGTCATTGAAAGTCAAGGAATTTGGCTCAAAGCGTGAACCCTGAATATATAGTCTTTTGTGTTCGACAGAAGAAGGAAATTCAAACAGGTTTTGAACAAGAGAATGAATAAATGACAGAATTTACATTTTTGGATCAAATATCCCTTAAAATTACCCCTCACATTTTTAGTATCGTAATCTGTCACATTTCAAGTGGACCTTACAATGTATCCCATTGGAGAAGCCACACTGTCACCCTTTTAAATGTTTTGCCACCTTTTGTTCTTCTGCTTGACTTGCTTTTCATCAGTCTGGAAATGGATTGGTAGTCTTTGCTCAAATCAGAGGCTGAGAAAAGCTCTTTCCAGAAGCGCAGACAGCACTGCGGCTCGCATGACCTCATAGTCAAATTAACTTATGAACAGACTCTGCATTCTAGCAGTGCCATTATAAATCATCAAGCTCTGGCTTCCTCCTTCCTGTCTTCATCTCTGCTCTCCGCTTCCCTTTATCTTCATCTCTCTCACTCATTTCTAGAGCCTGTTCTTGTGCCGGTGCATGATAACTCGAGAGAGAGAGAGAGAGAGAGAGAGAGAGAGAGACTGCTTAACGTCATAGCTTGTCCCACTTTAGATCCTTAGAAGTCGAGTGAAACGAATGTGGTAAAACACCAAATACTGAATTAATGAAGCGATCTGTTCATTTTAGCAGATCTGAAACATCCCGCAGATGGTAGCGGCGACATTTGTGTGCCAGAGAGGTCGTGTGTAAATGCATGTTCCAACACGGGACCGCTCTTGGGGTCGCTGGTGTAGCTGGGTTATTTTGCGGCTGCTAATTGATTAATTGAATTAATTTAGTGGACGTGAGGTCATTCTGATGGTTTGACCTGATGTTAATCACCAAGTAATTGAAGGGTAATGATGGAGGCAGAGCTCAGCTTGTGGCTTCTCTCCAACTCATCAATTATTGACAGACCAAAATTCCAAATTAGTCAAATGTTATATTACCATTAGTTGATAGTTAGCGGTTGACTGTGCAGTGGGATGAAGAGTTTTGCATTCATTTGTTTTTTTATATGCATATACATACGCAGGGTCTTAATGTTTTACAGGGTTCCCACGCTTCTTGAAAGTACTTGAATTTCAGACATATGGATTCAAGGAAAGTACTTAAAAACAAGCACAAGTGCTTGAATTACATTTGAAATGTAATTTGTTTGTGGTTTTATTTCAACAGTTGTACTCAATTGTCAAAAACAGAACGAAAAAAAACAGAGAAATTCCTAAATTGAAAATCTTAATTTAAATCTTGTACTGACAAATAATGCACATTTGATCAATATTTCAGAAACCACATTTGAATATCACCAGTATTGAATTCAACAAATTTCTTCAACAAAATTTGTAAAAATGAATCTTTTTATTGTAAATATTAAGTGTAAGTGAAATGTTACGTAAAGTAAGGACTTTCATGGCACTACATATGCTGGTTAAAAATTTGTGGTGCTTTAAAACGTCCTTGAATCTACTGTTCATGAAAGTATGTGAACCCTGGTCTTAAATTTTAAAAACAAAATTTTAGGCCTTAAAAGGTCTACATTTACTGAAATATTGTGTTGTAGGTTTTTAATCATTTTAAAAGGGTTTTAATTTTTCTTTGTCCATGTAAAGCTGCACAATCAGGCTAACACGCATGCAATCAGCAACAATACATCTCAAACTTTTAACATTTAGTAACTCCATTTACCAATATTATCGTCCTCATAATAACATTTACTCTAAATTTCTCCATGTTGTTAGGAAAGACTAATTTAGTGTATTATAGTTTTAAAAACTTGTAAATTTTTTGAAAAGAAATGTTAAATTGAAAAAAGTGCATGTATACAACTAGTTTGCTCGTTTTGACATTATTTAAAATATGTGGCTGAAAAATAACTAAATAATGAAAAAAATTTTCATGAGGCACACTGGCCCAACCATGCCATTACAACAAATCCTTATATATGTATGTATTGTTTATAAATATGCTAATGTATATCATTATATCTGCGTTTATATACAGATTATGCAACTGAATGTTACGTTGGTCACACTTTACTATGATGTTTAGTTATTTATGTATTGAATAACATAAACTAAGAACGAACAGTAGTTGCACAGAATTTAGTAATCATAGTTCAACATTTACTAATGCACTGGATCCAAAGATGAATAAATAAATACTGTAATAACTGTATAGTTAGTTGTTTGTTCATGTTAGTAAATACATGAACTAATGGAACCTTATTGTAAAGGGTTACCGTTATGTTTTTGACTGTACCTGTACCACTCTCTCTGTGTATACATGTGTGTTTTATGCAGCTGCTGCAGGTTTGTTTGCTCCCCATCCATGATACAAATCTCCCGTTCCAGCACATCCCAATGACCTGGAGGCAATATGAGTAAGAAACCAGTTTGAGGAGATATGAGCTTTTTGACATGGTGAGTTATCCTACTTGAAGTAACAATCATAAGATGGTCATAAAGTGATTGTAATGGTCAGCAATAACACTCGGGTAGGTTGTAGTGTTTAAATGATGCTCCGTTGCAGTTACACAACCACCAACAGCCTGAACCATTGCTACAAGGCGAGATGCTATCTTGTTGCTTACATCAAATTCTGGTCTGAATGTTGCAGCAGAAATGAAGACTCAAAAGACCAGCCAATCCAGTTACATTTTTTTGATGTCCTATTGCGGTAAACCTTTGTGATTATTAGCCTAGGTCTGCTGTTCTTATCTGACAGTGTCGCTTCTGCTGCTGGAGCTCATCTGCTTCAAGGTTGGACGTGTTGTGCATTTAGAGATGCTCTTCTTCGTCTGGTTGTAACAAAGGATTATTTGATTTACTGTGGCTTTTCTTGAACCAGGCCAGGCTGGCTATTCTCCTCTGACCCCTAGCACCATGGCATTTTCACCCTTAGAACTTAATTTTTTCCCCCCCTTTCGGTCCATTCTCTGTTCATTCCATACTTTTTAGAGATTGCCTGAAAGCCTCAGAATATCATCAGTTTCTGAAATACTCAGACCAGCCTGTTTGGAAACATCTGTGTCACATTTTTTCAGTCATCTTTCTGATGATCGGTTTGAACTTCAGTAGATCATCTTGAATACGTCTACATCCCTGAATTTAAAGTTTCTGCCATGTGATTGGCTTATAAGATTATTCCTCTAACAAGCAGTTTAACATCAGTGTTTAATAAAGTGGCTGGTGAGTTTCTCTATTATGTATTTCAGTTTATGCATTCAGAACCGCTCCTGGCATTGTTTGTTTATTCACCTTTAATTTTAAATCCACACCATTGCCCTTGCCAAAGAAATGTGTGTCATGACACAGCAGATGCCTTTATTTGTTGTTTTCATTTACAGTATGTTTAAGATTAGCAACATTCTGATGCACTTTACTGTCTCTGTAAGGGACTACTTTTATGGTGTAACAATGTAATGCAATTTTACTTGGAGAGAGTTTGTTGTGTGGTAAGGTTTTCTAACTGTTTTATTCTTATGATGGCAAGGCTATAGCTGAATTTTCAGTATTTTTACTCCAGTCTTTAATGTTAATTAAATGAAATCACAGTGTTTTGGTGTTCTCTAAATATTTCTTGTTGACTTTGTGTGAACCAGTTATGGTTTTTTAAAATTCTATGACATTTTTTCTTTTATTTCTTTTACTCCCCAGGAATTGACAATTACTCAATACTCATAAATCCAAAAAAGTGGTCTGTAAATGTTTATATACACACACATTCGATATGACATTTTTAAAAATGTTATAACCAACAAATGTTTCACATTATTTTAGGGAAAAGAAACTACAACTTCTGAATGTGAACAGTCATGTTTCGCTGTTGCATACAACAAATAAAACATAAAAATGTAAATGAACTAAAATAAACGTCACCACCACTTCGGTATACGCTATTTTTATTTTATGGCTTGATTGTGTTTTCATATTTAAGCATTCATACTTAAATCATTTGATTTTTGTCCACAAAACCACTATGTATATATGTAGACAAATAAAGTGCAAAATAAACAAACAAGCAAACCTCTGAATAACGACTAAATGGTAAGGGCAACACAATAAAAAAGAGGATCAAATAACAGCTTCACACATTTTCATTTCCAATTTATTTTTCAGCCACTTTCACTCCATCTGTAGAGTGCTGCAATTTTCGCTATGTGATTCAAACATTCCCATAAAATAATGCTTTGATCACTACGCTGTCATTTGGTTTTTGGAGGTTGACAGCCTATTTTGTAGCCCTTGCAAATTATACTTATTCAAA
>CAIGQV010019951.1:15788400-15798239 GCA_903798115.1 Danio jaintianensis
ATAATTATAAAAAAAACATATTTTTCTGTTGACTTTAGTGCATTGATTGAAAATATGAATGCGTTTTCTAAAATTTATACTGATTTATTTCTTCAATTTATTTTTGTGGAGTTGCCCCGTCTCGTAAACAGAAACAGTCCTCTGGTGGATTCGCACTCATCCCATGCGAGATCAGCAACAGGCTCTTGTGTTTTCATCTTTAATGCACGACTGCGTATTAGTGTTGCATATGCTGGTCTTCATATTGACCTATTCATAATGCAAACATTTGTTGTATTTACTTTATTAGCATGAATACCTGGAAGTTGTTTCATTAGGTGCTGCTGCTGGAATATTTTTTTAAGGTGTTTTACTATCACTGTGACATGTTAATAATTGATGTGTTGATCTATATGATTGTTCCTCCCTCCTCCATGCTTTAGTCAGGCCATGTAATTGTGTTAATCACCCATGAGAGTATTGTGGTGTTAAGAGTACTGGTGGTCCGCAGTGGTGTCTGTTGGGGTGTTCGTTACAAAACAAATAATGATGCTTTGATTGGGCAGGCGCCAGTGGCAAATATATGAGAGCGTGAGGAGGACCGGGTGTGGCCTGCATTTATTTAGTGTGTGTTAAATGCAGACACACTCACCTGGCAGCAGGCCAGCATGTTTGATTCAGGGTGGGTCTCGCTCAGGTTGCTGATTATTAGCTCTGTTAGCAAAGTTTATGGTATGAAGCTGTTGTCATTCGGTTGCACTGAATTGAATGTTATTGATTCTTGCTAAAATGACTGTACGCTGGTGCAGTGATTATGTTCATGTTTTTGTTGTGTTATATTTCTATGATTATTGTGCTTCGAGTATTTTAAACAATTTTATCAGCTATGGAAAAAATTAAGAAACCACTTGAAAATTCCCAGCTGGATGGGTGTTCTGGAGTTATTAGGTATGGATTTGAGTAAAATGTTAATATTTGTGTATTTTATTTAATAAAGGTCTGATGAAATTTTGGTTTAAAATATTGGCATTTAGAACTTTGTTCCCCAGAAAATTACAGCTGATTAGTCACAATTTTTTTTTATTTGTCAAAACTGATAATCACCAAATATTGATTTCTTAACTCTTCTGGAATTTTTTTTTTTATCAATTGTTAGTTTATTATTATTAATTATTTATTTATCTATTTATTTATTTAAAATTCTCAAAGTGACTAAACTATTATTCAGCCATAACATTAAATATTGCATAGCCATAAAAACTCAGATGGTTATGTTTATAATATAGCATGTTAATATATAATGTATTGCAATATATTATATTTTCATGTATTTAAAATACCCTTGGTTATGTTTTACTATATACTTACAAATACTTCAAATTATATTAAATTAAATTATATACAAATACTACAAATAATACCATGTTTTCATGAAATAAAACATTCACTTTTACTTTTACAATCAAATACTCTAGTACTAACATAGTACATTGATTATATATTTATTTTATAGTATTACTATTATTTTAATAACCATGATATTTTCATCAGAGTATTACAAGTACTTTGACAAACAGCATTATTTTACTTATATTATAACAAAAGTACTGTGATAGTACCATGGTACAGTCAATATTGTTTTTAGAAGGTATATTAAAAGAGTTGTTTATATATATGTTTATATATATATATATATATATATATATATATACACCTGCATAATGTCACAATATTGTTGGAAAATTGTTCCGTGGAAGCACATTGATACTTTAAAGAATACCATCTTATACTTTTTTATGGTTCTTCAAAAAATATCATACCATACCATGAAATTACATGAACATTTACCCTTACTCAAAAACTGTGCATGTACCATGTTACAGTGATTGTACAATGGTATTAACAGGTGCTTCAAGGTTTCAAATAATGTGAAAATATAATTGTAAAATTTTTCATTTACCCTTATAAAAGAAGTACTGTACATGTTTAACAATGATTTCTATATTTGTAAAACATGATGTTTATTTGTCAGTTTTGAATTTTTTTTTTGCCATTAAACATGTTTTTCGAGGTTAAATATATATTTTTTTAATTGTTAGCGGAAAGAAACATTCAAGGTACTCCAAAAAATCCCATAAAAACTATGATGAATTTGTTGTAGAATTAAATATTTTAATTTGCCCTTACAAAAAATACTATATCAATACCATATAAAATATAAATATAAAAACCTTCAAAGTAAAAGTACTTCAAAGAACACCATTTCGTTGTGTAGATCTGCTAATAGCGGGTTATCCCTAGTTCATCTCCCTGTGACAGAATTTACAGCAGCGTCCTGTCGCTCACACACAATGACTTGTGTATCTTTTTTAGAATAAATCTTTGGGAATTGATTATCGACAGGGTGTGTATAGGCTGTGCTCAGGCCGTGAGAGCGTGCGGTGATATCCCGTCTCCGCTCCACATCCATCAAGCTGTGGCTGATCCCGCTTTTACTCTGCCATACAAACACAGGAAAAATATGATCTGCCTCTACGAAATCTTCTCTCCTCTGAGGCGGAGGCTTTAATTGAGCTGTGCGCACAGATGGATGGACGGGCTGGAGAGATTTAGGAGGGATGAAAGAAAGGAAAGAGGGGTGGGGTCACGTTTGACAGGCCAAGCCATCGCACAGGCCTATAATATATGTGCACTTATGCTGTCGAAGGAGATCAACAGAGAGAGAGAGAGAAAATGAGTACAAGGTCAATAGTGAAGGAACAGGAGCGAGGAGGAGTCTGTTAAAAGAAGGAATAAGAAAAAAAGCCATCAGTCTTGTTGGATGGCCTCTGTTTTGACCTTCTGGACAGACTACAAGTCTACTGGTAATAATGACGCTATTGTCACACGTAGAGCTGCTTATAGCTGAACTGAGCTCATTTCATAATTGAACTTTACACAGTTATTCGGCAGAACTGAGTCAACACCGAGCTGATTTGGGCTGAATAGTCTCACTATTGTCTTTGGTATAATAGAGCTGAATTGTTTTTAATGTCTCGTATTTGGTTAACTTTGCTTCATTGATTGCTTTGAAACAGTCTGTGTTGTGTAAAGGGCTACGTAAATAACGACGAAGTGTGATGTCCCCAACTTTACACAGAAGTGGTTCAATGTGGAATGTTGGAATAAAAGGATTTTCTCTCCATTTCATTTAACTGATGTTTTTTTTTTTTTTACATATTTGGCTTGCTTGGTTGAAGTTTAAAATGGACTTTTCAATCATTTTATTGCTTTTGTGGTATTGATACTGTCCAATAGCACAGACATTGAACTGAATGGTGACCCTTCTGTTTTATCTAGAGCAGCTTGGAATTTCCATGATTGACTTTTTTTTCATTATTGATCAGACTGAATAACCTGAATAAATTACTTTTGTGATTGACCATTTTTTCACTACTGATTGGATTCATTTTAATTGAAAACAGACACTTTTGTCTTCTGTTTCACTCAAATTCAATGTTTCATAATTGGTGAAATTTAAAAAATGGCTCAGACTTAAGCTGCATATCAACACTGTTGCTTTGTAAAGCTGATTCGACAATTGAATCATGTTTTACAACACGATTAAATTTACTCAAGCTAAATACTGTCACTGGTGTATTCTGAAGAGCTGCTGGTAGCTGAATGGCATAAATTGATCATTTTTGAGCAAAAAATCTACTGTTGTTTTCAATATAGATTCTCATCCGATACAATGACACTGTTATCTGAACTGAATGTTTTACGAATTTTCCAGTTGTCAGTTGTCTTCTGAAGGGCTGATTGATGAATTTTGAAACACTGATTTCAGTGTACTCAATCTGAATAATGAAACTATTGTCTTTAGTTTTTCAATGTCAATTTTAACTTATTTGAGTTAACACCAGGATTCTATCATTGTACAAAGAACAGCTTGGAGCAGAATTTCAACATTTATGAAGTTTACACAGTTCTTGAACTCAACCTGAATCAACATTGAGCAGTAAAAATGACTACAGTCTTCTTTAGAGGTGCTGTAGCTGAAACAATTGAATTTCATAATTGATTAATTTTGCAATATTGATGAAACTTAAAGTTTTAGTTCAACCTCCCTAGTTCATTACTCCCTCTTATGTTGTACCAAACACCTGAGACCTTTGTTCGTCTTTGGAGGAGCCACGAGAATCCTTGTATGCGCATAAAACAAAAATAACAACTTTATTCAACAGTTTCTTCTCCTCAGTGTCAGTATAGGGCATGCATTCACGTGCACTGTGCCATGACATATACCCCAGATACTTCTCTGTTTGAAGAAGGTGATATGTCAGCAGGCACAAACACATGCAATATACTAACATTGAGGAGAAAAACCTGTTGAATAAAGTTGTTGTTTTTTATGTGCGCAAAAGTATTTTCGTAGCTTGCAAATATTGAATCCACTGAAGGCGTGTGGTCTGTTTTGAGGATAAAATTTTCTGGACATTGAACAAGTTAGGAACTTTGCTGTCTATCTAAAATATCTTAATCTGTTTTCCTAAGTCAACAGAAGGTCTTGGGGGTGTGGAACAACAGTAGTAGGCCTCCGTCGGTCAGTCTTGACCATGGATGACGTATCCTAATTCTTATCTTGAGGCATGACTGATTGTCTGAGACAGCGTCGTTGGTGGCTGAAGGCCAAAACGGGAGAGGCATTCTTTGCCGCAGAAGTCGCATCGATAGGTGACTCCCTGGCTGTCGTTTTTACGCACATTTTGGCGAACTCTCTTGTCCTCCGACACGCACGTCATGTTCTTTTCTCCTGACTTGAGCTGTTTAGTCAGGGTGCACCTCCATTTCGGGCGGTCTGCTGCGAGGTCTTCCCAGGACTGCGTGTTTATGTCGAGGGCTTTCATGTCTCTGAATTCTCCCATCCTCCATACGGCATACATGGCCAAGCCAGCGCAGGCGACGTTGTCGGAGCATGGTGTACATGCTGGGAAGGCCAGCTCGAGTCAGAACTTCGACGTTGGAGACTTCCTGCCAGGTAATGCCCAGGATGCGGCGCAGACCTCGTAGGTGAAAGGTGTTCAGTCTCCTTTCTTGTCTTGCATAGGTGGTCCATGTCTCACTTCCGTACAGCAGAGTGCTGATGACGCAGGCGTTGTACACTGCCATCTTTGTTACGGTTGTCAGCCTATGGTTTGTCCACACTCTGGTTTTCAGGCGGGCTAGAGTAGAGGCTGTCTTCTCAATCCTCTTGTTGAGCTCAGCATCCAGGAAGAGGTTATCGTTGATGGTGGAGCCCAAGTACGTAAACTGGTAGACGACATCAAGCTGGAAGTCGTCTACTGTGATGGCTAGCGGAGTGGCAGTGTCCTGGCTTAGGATGTTTTTGTTTTTTTTCAAACTGATGGTCAGCCCAAAGTCTTTGCAGGCCATGGAAAAACGGCTCATCAGTGACTGTTCTTCTTGGGTGTGTGTGGTGACTGCAGCTTCACAAATAGCATGTCTCTGATCAGCGTCTCGCGTACCTTCGTCTTGGCTTTGAGGCGAGAGAGATTAAATAGCTTGCCATCCGACCTGGTGCGGAGGTAGATTCCTTCCGTTGCTGAACCGAAGAAATGCCTTAGGAGCAGGGCAAAGAAGATTCCGAACAATGTGGGGGCAAGAACGCAGCCTTGCTTGACGCCGCTGCTGATGCTGAAAGGCTCGGAGCAACTGCCGTTGAACTGCACTGTTCCCTTCATATCTGTGTGGAAGGATTCAGCCAAACTCTGCAGTTTTGGTGGGCAGCCGATCTTGGGGAGGATTTTAAAAAGTCAGTCTCTGCTGACAAGGTCGAAGGCTTTGGTGAGGTCAATAAAGGAGATGTATAGGGGCATCTGCTGAGGGTGAGTAATTAATAACAAGAGATACAACATTTTGTCATATGCTAATTTCAGTGAAAATAAGGGTATTCTGATTACTAGAGCTTCTTTATAATCGAATAAAATTTGTATCATAATTGGCTGATTTTGCCAAAGTCAAATGAATTGTGAATAGGGAATTGGGTAAGCTAAATTGTCCGTAGTGTATGTGTGTATGTCCTGGTCCTCCAGGTTGGGCTAACAACCCACCTCATAAAAAAACTAAATGTTACAAAACACCAATATGGTGTGGCTAAATATCAAATTCGATATAAATGGCCCTGGGAGTAAGTAAAGAAAGTTAAAGAGATGGTTCACCCAAAAATGAAATTTTAATCACTGTTTGCTCACCCTCAAGTGGTTCCAAACCTTTGAGTTTTTGTCATCTGTTGAAAACAAAAGAAGATATTTTGAAGAAAGCTGAAAACATGTAACCATTGACTTCCATAGTAGGAAAAACAAATACTATGGAAGTCAATGGTTAAGGGTTTTCAGTATTTTTAAGTAAAGGGTGAGTAAATGATGACAGAACTTTAGATTTTGGTTGAACTATCCCTTTAAGCTAAACGATATAGCTATTGTCTCCTGTAGAGCTGATTGATATCTGAACTGAACTAATTTCATAGCTGACCTATACACACAGTTAATAAACTAAACTGTATCAGCTCTGAACTGACTTATCTTCTCTAGAACTGCTTTACAACAGACTTGGACTCTCTCATTTGATAAAGTTCGCATCACTGATTCTTATTTGCCAGTTTTTTCTTATGAAGCTGTTTTAAATCAATCTGGGCGCTATAAAAAGCTGACTTGACGCTCTCTGTTTTGACATCCGAAACGCCATCAAAGCAGCGTGCAAGAAATGCTGTAGAAAGGCAGCTCTCAGAAGCAGAGCATCTGTTGTGGATGAGCTCTGGGGAGAAACAGCAGAGTCTCCACAGCCACCTGTTATTGCCTCGGGCCCTCGGTGTCGCTGGCACATCCTGCGCCCGTACAGAATCCCCCCTCTAACACCTTTTTTAAGTACCCGTGCAGTGGCGAAAGCTTTATAACCTACTGCTGCAGCTCCACTGACGGGGTCGGCCTGCATAGAGACAGACAGACATGCATTAGTTAAACCCAATTGGCGAGACTGCGGTTGGACTAGAGGGGGATGACAGTAGCAGGACAGAGACGGTCAGACGAGCCTGGAGGACGACAAAGAGGGGGGCAGGATGCATTAGGCTGATTTAAAGAGCACACAATGACTTAACCGGCCTGTTAGAGCAGAATGGGTACTAATAGGTAAAAAGGTGTCTGTAATTTATTATAGTTTTTACATTAGATGTGAGAAAGAGGAGGATAATAAAGGGAGGAGTGGAGTATTAAAGGCGTAGTTCACCCAAAAATGAAAATTCTTCATTGTTTACTCACCCGTTAATTGTTTCAAACCTTTATTAATTTCTTTCTTCTGTTAATCGCAAAAGAAGATATTTCAAAGAAAGCTAAAAACCAGTAACCCAGGGGTGTCAAACTCTTGCAGCCCTGCACAGTTTAGTTCCAACCTTGCTTCGACACACTTGCCTGTAGGTTTCAAACAAGCCTGAAGGACTCAATTAGTATGATCAGGTGTGTTTAATTAGAGTTGGAACTAAACTGTGCGGAGTTTGACATCCCTGATGTAACCTTTGACTTCTGCAGTATTTGTTTTTCCTACTGTGGAAGTCAGGGGTTTCAAAATTTCAGTTTTCTTCTAAATATCTTCTTTTGTGTTCAACAGAAGAAAGAAACTCAAAGTTATGGAACCACTTGAGGGTTAGTAAATGAGTAAAATTCAATTTTTGGGTGAACTATCCTTTTAAAATTAGTAATAACTTTATTATAGCTTCAATCTGTAGTTATTTTAATTTGTTGACATAATTTGGCATAAATAAGGCACATAATTTGTATTTATATTGAAAAAATTCTAATTACTATCGAAATACTTGGTGAAATGTTTAAATATAATCACTGATGTACACAGTAGTGTTCAAAGTATAGTAAATGACCTTTTGGAAGTAACTTAACGCTTCAAATGAAGATTGTATCAGTTACAATATTATGCCTGTAGATGGCATCAAGTGACAGCTTATATGTTTTGGTCTATGAGTCGTTATTTCAATAGATTTGTTCGAAATTTTAATTTGCCTTCATGAGTGAGTGAATAAAAAATTTAATGCAACCCAATTTTTAACATTTTTACTCACTTTATTTATAGCATTATAACCGCAAAGTGCTGGATTTTATAATCGCTTTACCAGTATTTTTTTTTTTTTTTTCCATAGCGTTGCTTTGTGTTTTAGGGTTAACTGAATTGTTCATAAAGTAATGGATTATTTCCTATTTCCAGTATTTTTTTCCATTTCACCATCATTTATTTACTTTATTATTTAAATTACGTTTTACATACATTTTTTTAGCTAGCTGTATATAAATTCCAGTAGGCAACCTTTAAATGTTGAAAAGATGAAGATTTTTCCTCGCACTAAGTAAATGAGGTCAGGAGAACAGGAGAAACTGATTTGTAACCCTATATAAAAAGTCAATTTTCATGTAAAAGCGTTAGTTAAGGAAGAAAGTGATGTCAAGCTTTGAACAATGCTCTTTATTGTTCTTTTTGACACTCAAGTGATTTTCTTCTTCCCTCTTCTTCAAGGCCGTATCTTTATTCATGCAGTGCCAGGCAAAATACTTCTCTAGACTGCAATCAAAGTAATGGGTTCTTGAGAATGAATTGCAATTTTTTTTTAAAACCGCACATACACAAAGCTTCGCAAAAATGAAGCCAATCATGCAATTGAGGCCGTAATGCAGCCGTCTCAAACAGCCGGCCTTAAATATGCTGATGAAATTAACTTATGCTGACAGGGGTCACTTTAAATCAGTCAATTCTATGGATTTAATCACCAAAAAGCTTGACAATAAATAAAAAAATGAATCCACAATATCTACACAAAATTTAAAAATGCCTCTCCAGCAAAGCTATTCCTTTGTTTATAAGCCTAACCGCTTGATTTTGACAGCAGAAGTTGCTCAAAACACTGTTAACAAGCCGTGTTATTTGAATGCGTAGGATGTGATGCGACTGTCAACATAAAGCAACAAAGTGAAAAACTGTAAAGAGAAAATGCAGCTGTGCTAAAACAAGTGCGGCGTACTCCCACAATCAGTGAAATGAAGCCGTCTCTTTGTCTGACCAACATTTCCCTTGTTCCTCCTAATATATCCTTCTGATAGAAGACACATTATTGAGCATGAGTGAGTGAACTCGCCGTGAATCTCTGCTTTGTCGAGTGCTGTGAGGAGACTGTAGTCTATTGACACAGAGTTCATAGCAGTCTTGGGTTTCCCGTAATAGCAGTTTCACTGTTCTTCCAAATCATTTGAATTTTGACTAAACAGTGCATCAACCTTAACATGATGCCTGCAGCTGTGGTGAATCATTTTTGCATTTTTGCAATTAAACTTTGCATCATTTTAGTTAAACTCTGCTCTTCGAAAGTTTGTTGTTTTGAGATGACCTGGACTGGAACGGGTGTCCATATTGTGGCCGTGGGCTGACAGTCTGCTAGATTAATGACTGTGAGGATCTTCAAAATCTGTTGCTCCCGTCTAATCATAAGTTTTCTTTTTTGGAGATTTTTGTTTAGCTTCTCAGTTACAGCCAATGAAGTGGGACAAAAAAGTGCTTTTGGTTTTGAAATCTCTTGTGGTCATATAATGATGTCTGGGTTTTAGTCTCCATCTGTGATGGTATCTGACAGGCAAAATCTGTTTTCCAAATCCTCTCACTTGGACAAGATAGGTATACACTAGTCAACACTTGAAGTGGATTTTAAAATGTTTATCAAAATTGTCCTGAGACAAAAATGGGTGTTGTTTAATAGTTAGTTGATCCACTTTGATTTTTGACCACTGTAGTTTGGATATGGACCTTACATGTTCCCATTTTACATCTTG
>CAIGQV010019951.1:15798639-15809983 GCA_903798115.1 Danio jaintianensis
TCTTGGTCTAGGTCTAGATTGTATGGTCTTTATCTGCGTCTCAGTAGGTCCAGTTTAGGCTACGTCCAGATGGCAATGATTGTGTTTATTTCCTCCTTCAGTGCACCGAGTATAGACATATACAGGACACCATGGTGGATTCAGATGTGTACATCTCTGCTGGCTGTCTAGTTGATACAGCACTACCAGGTTTTGTTGTAATAGTGCTAATAAACTTAGCAGGGCCTGCAGCACAAACACAGCTCTGTAATTTGCCATCGCTGTACCTTGTGGGATTATTCCTTCTTCTGTTCACATGGTACTATGATTTCATCGTTTTTAAAAAGTGGTGTTTTGCATATCTACATGGCTATGCGATGGGAAGTGTTTTGAGGTTTTTCCACTTTGTAACCTGTTATCCAATAGGACACTGACAACGGCAGTGTCATGTGGACAAAGTCCAATCTGTTGATCTGAGTCTAGCTCGAGTTACTCTGGATCTGTGTCTAGATGGGTGTTGTCTGGTTTTGGGTACCTGGGACTCTGTTTTGACCAGGATTTGAGTCTAGATGCTTCTACTGTATGTGGGTCTTAGTGGATTCTGTGTTGATATGGATCTGAATCTAGATGAGTGTCGTCTGAATCTGGGTCTCAATTGGTTCTGTGTTGATCTGCATCAGAATATAGATCGGTCTAGTCTTGATCTGCATCTAGATGGGTGTAATCTGAGTCCCAGTGGGCCCTGTTTTGATCAAGAGCTGAGTCCTAGATGCTTCTACTGGATGTGGGTCTCAATAAGTTGTACTGATCTGAGTCTAGTTGTGTCTTATCTAAATCTGGGTCACATTCTGTTTCAGTTCACGTAAGGGTCTCGACGAGTCTAGAATGGATCTGGGTCTCACTATGTTATGTTTTGTTCTGGGTCTACTTCAGGTTATGGTAGTGTTGCACGATTACTGTAACTGAATGTGAATTTTATGAGCATTTTGTCAGTAAAGCATGTTCTAGTAAACATCCAGCATGTGCTTTCAGATGGACCAGCATTTACTACACAAAGTCGTAGTACAATGATAAGCTACGCAAAACTCGAAATCGAAGTTGTTTTATTGGATGATAACAGCATCGAGATAATCATTCTGTGATAATGACAGATAGTGAACTACGGCTTTGTGTAGTAAATTATGCACACGAAAATACCACATTTAATAACATGTTATCTGTGAGATGATTCCATAGTCTTGTGATTATTAGTCACACCGAATGACATCAATGAAAGCAGTTAAACGCCATGGGGATTTCCTGGATTATTTCGTGATGTATTTGGAGCTTCCTCATGAGAGTGCCCTCTGGCTTTCAGATAAGATTTTCTACAGATCACGCACTTTTGATGTTTTGGACAATCACAGCTTTGCTCAATAGTTTTTGTGTTTCATTTCAGCTCTGGGTTCCTGTTTGATTTGGATCTGGTTCTGGATGGCTCTAGTATGGGTCTGGAAGTGCTGGTCTAGATATAAGTCTGGGTCTAGATAGCTCTAGTAATTTTTTTACAAAGTGACATTGCCATTGAGTGGTCTAGCATGCATAATACAGCCATTGATAGTCATTTTTGTGGTTTTGTGTTAGCGAGGAACATTTTGAAAACAATTTCTTTATAAATGCGAACTTTTCCATCATTTAGAACACCATTGTCACTTAAACCTGCCTTTAATCTAGTTTTGAGTCTAGTTTCGTATTGCTCTGGGTTTTTTTTTTGACTCCAGCTCAGATTTCCAGTGCTTTTTCAGTCCTCCAGTGGCATAACTGTGAGAGTGTTTGTAGGTTTGTGTGACAAGCCTGGGGCTTTTAGTGTTTGTTCTAGCGGAGTCAAAAGCGTTATGTCAGGCATGATATATTCATTACTGCAGGATCAGTGCTCTGGTGAGTGTGATCCCCATGCACTCCGCTAATTTAATCTCACCTACTGTGTCGTCTTATTTCACACTGCACCCACCAACCACCCATAAACACATTAAGACCTGAGGATGGTGGGGCAAGTTAGGACCACGGAAAAACATAACACATTCTTCTTCCAGAGCCAGCGCTAGCTCAGATGGTTGATAATCAAGAGATGCGAATCACACGTTATATCTGTCCTTTATCTGACAAGGCATTTGAATGAATCAGACATTTAATTGTAGTCTTGATGCTGTAGTTGTGATGTTCTGCTGAAGTGTGAGCTTTGATTAAACTGCCCACTTTTGCTGACAGACAAATAAGCAGGAACACTGTAATATACATAGATGCTGCCACACACAATGTGATTTATCAAAGACAGATGTGTTCCTGGATCAATACCGTAGAACAATGTTTCTTTCACTCAATTATAACCTGTTGTATAATTAGAGAGTAATGATCAGTTGATTAAGTGACTCGCGTTAGGGCAACACAAGTTTATTATGTGCCATTAAAAAAGCTGTCACAAAAGGATGATCTTATGAGGTTATGCAAAGGTGTGTCACATTTACGAGAGTTAGTTTCGAGTCTTGACTTTGACTTTCAAGTTAATTTCATACCAAGTAGTTTTCTGTTAGTTCTAGCAAATTGTGGCCAATGTGATTATGCTACGCTAACACTTGCATTGGCAAATCTATTACCAATAACATGAATTCCTATTAAAAATGACTGGATTTTTTTTTCCATGACTGGATGGTGAACATTTAAATGTATTTAAGCTATGAATTGAAAATAGTAGTAATTAATTTGATACATTACAGAAAGAAAAGGCACAGATGCTTACAGAATTTATTCATTAATTAATTTTCGTTCGGCTTAGTCTCTGTTTCAAAGGTCGCCACAGCGGAATTTACACGGCGGATGCCCTTCCAGCCACAACCCAGTTCTGGAAAACACCCATACACTCATTCACACACACTCATACACTACGGACAATTCAGCTTACCCAGTTCACTTATAGCGCATGTCTTTGGATTGTGGGGGAAACCAGAGCACCCGGAGGAAACCCACACGAACACAGGGAGAACATGCAAACTCCACACAGAAATGCCAACTGGCCCAACCGGGACTAGAAAGAGTGACCTTCCTGCTGTGAGGCGACAGTGCTGACCACTGAGCCACTGTGGCACCCCCTTACAGAATTCATATGTAATGCTATTAAGTATGTTCTACAAGTATGCAAGTATTTAGTGTAATTGCCATCTGCACATACTACTTTATATTCTTTTGCTGTTTTCTGACCTTTTTGAGTACTTTTTCAGGTTAATTGTTCATTGCACGGGCACCTCCAGATCTGGCCAATTCCTATAGAGTGGAGAACTTTAGCTCTAGAAAGTAAAACTCCATTTAAAATGACAAAATACATTTAAATCGACTTTTCTCCATTGTTTTTGGTTCAACTGTGTTATTTGCAATGCTTCACGGGGTCGTAGTTATTTCTCTCATTATAGCCATTGTGTACACAGTCTTTTTTGTCAGATTTTCATATTGATTAAGTTTGTAATGTTATAATTGACCTATGAGGATTTTTTTGGGGTTCATGACTTATAATGCATTTTTAAATCCCTATAGGGGAAAATACTTCCAGAAACAGCACTGCTGAAAGAGCGAGTTGCCACTAATGCACTCTATTGAAATGATTGAATTTGTAGACATGTGGACATTTTTGAATCTAAGTGAGTTGTTTGTTGGATGCGCACTTCAGATTTTCAGTGGATGCGTCACTTAACTTAAGTTTTTTTCAGCTACTGTTTAATGAATACTGGAAAATATGGATTTTGACAGTGCTTTTTGCATACTACAGTATTAGAAAGTAGACAATGGATGCAATTCAAAAGCTAAATGACGTCATTAAGGTCAATAAAATTATTTTAACTCTTAGTATTAAGTATTGTTTGATTCAGTGCCTGTTTAATGATTTGCTAAATATTAATAATGCTTACACACTAGCTATACAATTTGATTGGTTGATAGCAAATTTCTTCTAGTATCAGTCAGAATGTTGATTCAGGCACAGATGATAATTGGAATATTAAGCACAAAGATACATAGAAATGCTCCTAAATGTGTTATTTCTCCTGTATCCTGCTCATAGCAATGAATACAGTATGGTTTAATTATTGAAAACATTATCACAGCTTTGCTTGCTCTGCCTCTGAGCAGTATGTGTGTGTGTCGATCCGTGTGTCATTTGCTTTTTTCTCTCTCAGGTATTTCAGCTTTCACTTTCCCATCCTTGCATGTCTGTTCAGGCAGGTTGCGTTTTCCCTGACAGCAGATAACTGGAGCTGAATGTAAAACCAGCAATGGCTGTGTTTATGATGTTGATGTGCTCCTGCAGTGCGCCACTGCAACATCGTCTGAGCTGTATCTTGACGCACACTTTAGGGAAAAAAAAAGGAGCTGATAAACAACAACAAACTTGAGAGATGTTATTCCACATGCACACATTTGGTGTGAGCAAGCAAGATGAAAGGGCATGAAAAAGTGGAGAGGAAAAGAAGAAGAGAGAAGGGGAGAGAGAGGGTTATGTATAACCGAAGTGCTAACGGTGGCAAATTGAGGCTGTACTGAAAAATGAGAGCTGAGCTGAGGCAACAAAGAAAATGAGAGATGAAGAAAAAAGATACAGGGTTATAAACAATGTTAACAAGCTTAATGAGGTAATTATGCATTTGGACGATGGGATGACCTGAGGGGTGAGGGACTGGGTGGGGCTCCGGGACAAGTGCGGGACGGAGATGTGCATCAAGAATGAGAGAGAGCGTCAAGAGGGGACAGAAAATGATCTTTGAAGAGAGCCAGGGGAACAGAGCTAGGAGGAGGTTCACAGGGAATGAGAGAATAGGTGGAGAGATGGTGGGGGTGAATGTTTGCATTTGGCAAGGACAGATAGAAAGCTAGATATTTTATTAGATTTTTTTTTAAGAGCGATGTTTGCTCTCACAAAAGATACCTTGAAGATCTTTGTTTGCAGGATGTTTCTATGTAGTGCTATATGACTTTTTGGGGATGTTCTGGGTGGTTGCTAGTGTATTGATAATTCATATTTAGTTTTCTAGGTTGCTGCACTGCAAAAAAAATGTTATTCTTACTTAGATTACTAAGATTTTGGTATTGTTTCTAGTCCAACTATCTCAAAGCCCTTAAATAAAGCAAGAAGCATTTTCTAGAGAAGCAAAAAAAATTGTCTTGTTTTAAGAAATAAGAAGTCGAAGTGAGTTTACAAGAAAAATAAAGTAATCTTGTTTTTCCTTTTGACATACAATTATTTTGCTTTCCCAATTGGCAGATTATTTTGGTTGTTTTAAGGAAAAACTCACTTTATTTTGAGATATTATTTCTTAAAACAAGACAATATTTTTGCTTGTCTAGAAAATGCTTCTTAATTGAATCATTTTTAGATATTTGGACTAGAAACAAGGCAAAAGATCCAAGAAAGAAAAGCATTTTTGTAGTGTGGGTTATTAAATGGTTTATTCTCACATAGCAATATTTCTCTGGCCCACACAATCAGCTTTTGCTCGGCCCACTTGCTGAGTGAATTACGGTACATGACTGAACCAAGTCTGGCTTCCAGACAAGGGCCAAACATGGACCAAATCTGAGCCAAGTCTCAGCCAAGTCAATAACCCATAACTGGGCCTGAACTGGGCCAGATACTGTATGTTGGTGTGTCACGACTGCAATGAAATTGATAAACCTATGAAGCATTGCACTTTAGGCACGCTATGGGCATTCTTTTTTCCTGAAGCAACCTGATTGGTAGAATTTCTTTCTTTACTTTTCTTAAAACATTATCTAAATGTATTTTTAATGTGGGTCAAAGTATGCCAAACTTATGTGACCCACATATAAATTTTTAACATCTAGGCCAAATACTACATTTGACTTCTGGCCGAAGTCTTGTGTGCCGCCTTAAAGACGGTGCCACCTGTGCCAAACCCGGTCCATGTTTGGCCCACATTCTTTATGCCAGTGCCGGATGAATGCCTGCTGTGCCAGCTTTATGCCAAATCTGGGCCAGAATTCATTGCTACATGGGTAGGGTGTACTGGTTGGTTGCTAGACCATAAGCTGATGAGTTGAACCAGGTTTGTTTAGAAGTCACCTAGAGTTTTTCCGTTTTTGAATCTATTCAGCCGATCTCCATAGCTGCGTCCCAATTCGCATACTTATACTATGCCCTAAATGTATGTACTTTTTTTTGTGACATACTTTTTGAGTGTGTAACAGAAGAGCATGCAAGCTTTGGTACACACTACTTCCTCGTTAACAGATTGTTATGTTGCTTAGCTACGAGCCCTGTCAATCATCCACACATCATCCACATTTCTTTCATATTTAATTTCCTACCTTATTGGAGAAGCAGCAGCAGGTTAATCTGTCATTCACGATACTTTCATGCAGAGAAAACTCCACAGGTGTTTGGATAGTTATTTATTCAGAAGGTAATGTCCTAACACGTCTTTATATAAGTTCACATTGTTGTTGCAAATAAAATATAACACAGAAAACGCGATTTAAATATTTTCCAGTTGGCTACATATTAATTAACAGTCATACAAACATCTTTACCGAAGCCTATCTACTTGTCTCGCTCTTCCACCATGTTTGTAGTTTACTTAAACTTTTCACCCGCGTTTGTAGTTCTAATCAAATTCACGTCCAACGCGCAATGTATTGTGGGCAATATTAGCGGTTAGAGTATGGACGGTTCTACACTTCGAATTTTTACCGGAAATAGTAAACCATCTGGGAACCTTTGGCATACTCTTTTCAACATACTATGATTTGGGACATACTAATTCTATTGGGACGCAGCACATGTCTGGTGGGACCACGCTTAGCTTGGCTTAGCTTAGCGTAGATCATTGAATCGGATTAGACCATTAGCATCTCACTCAAAATATAGTCTAGGAACTATACTCTAATTCCGGCATAATAATCAAGTAACTTTGCTGCCGTACCATGCCTGCAGCAGGTGCACTGATATTACGCAACACCTGAAAAAGGTCCCCAGCTAGCTAACTAGGTAACAGCGCTGCGTTATATCAGGGTGCCTACTGCAACCATGGTAAAGCAACAAAGTTCCTTCTTTATTATGCCAGAAATAGAAAATAGCAACATTTAATTTTCTGTTGGTCATAGGATGTAACTACAAAAGACTAGAGTCAAGCTTTATATAGGAAAATAGTTGAGACTCTTTTTACATCTTTTTGAGCGAGATGCTCAGCCAATCTTCTAAGGTACTGCAGTGGGAATGTTTGAGACAGCCCTGCAGTTGCTACGGGGTTGCTTGGTATGCTGCTACATGGTTTCTCTTTCTGAGCTGTTCTAGAATCAGAATCAGAATCAGAAAGAGCTTTATTGCCAGGTATGTTCACACATACGAGGAATTTGTTTTCGTGACAGAGCTTCTACAGTGCAACAGAATTACAGAGACAGGACAAAAAACAGATAATAAATATATTTTAAAAATAAAAGCAATAGTGAATGCAAATATACAAATTGACAAGTGTATGTACAGGAATATTACTATATACAATGTTAAATGGCAGCTGTTATGTGCAAATTAGCATGTAAAATGTGTTGTTCCATAATTACTATCATTCAAGTGTTCATGAGATGGATTGCCTGAGGGAAGAAACTGTTTCTGTGTCGGGCTGTTCTTGTGTTAAACTACCTAACAGCTAAATAGTTAGCTGTTAGGTAGTTTATATGGCATTGCAATATGGATGGTGGGTGCAAGGCATTTGTAGGCTGCTGTGTGGATGTTAGAGTGTTTAAAATTCCTGCTGTTCCACTGATATGCAGTTGCTAAGGAGTGGTGAGTGGTTACTAGGGCTTTTTGAGTGGTTTCAAGGGCGTTGATGTGGAGTTGGTAAGCAGTTTTAGGTTGCCATCTGGTTGCTTGAATGTTTTTGTGTTCTAGATGTGTTCTATCTAGACTATTCTGTGTAGTTACTAGGTGACTATTATTAAAATGCAAAAAAATAAAAATAATCCACTTAATTGTTAATAGTTAACTTAATCGATTTGTGTTGGGACAACATGAAGGAATTATTTGGAATCATGTATTTTTTACAATGTAGAACAAATATCTAAACACTCTTAAATATCCCAAGATGCATTTATTTAAGAAAGATAACAAGCATAGCTCTGTTTTCTGAAAAGTGAGTTTATGTTGAAAACTATCTGCCAATAAAGTAAGAAAAAATAAAAAAATACATGTAAGGTAGTTTTTAAGTGTAAATGTACAGGCAAACAAGACAAAAATACTATGCAAAAGAAATCTATGTGCTTTAGCTACCTCGTTTAGTGTAAGTGGTATTTTTCTCACCCATCTAATTGCATTTTTTCTACAATTTTTCCCAACCATTTTATCATCCATCACAAAATAATAGCTCACCTCTTCTCAATAAGCCTCGCAATTTGAAGGATCATTCATATCTCTTCCACAAACAGCACGGAACATGTTATGTGGCAGTCTGAATAACTTTAGGGGTAATGGGTTGTTCAAATCCATGAAAAATAATAACAGTGATGTTTCCCTTACCAAACGTCACTAAAAGTGTGCAAAGAGGAGAGTGTGTGCATATAGTATATATATATATATATATATATGTAGAGAAAGAGAGAGAGCGAGAGCAAGATGATGCCTGTAGCCATTAAAATGTCACAGCTGACAGTGATAAACTATGACAAAGTGCATACAGACACACTCACACATATGAACTCGAATGCCTGTGATGCGCACACATACACTCACAGGATGCCACTAGCACAATCGCCCCCTGTAGAAGATTAACGCCCTGCATATCTCATCAGCCTCCGACACTAATTAGCAAATGTCCTTTTGCTGGTACAAAAGAAAAAAAATATTTAAATCATGCTGGTTCATTTCCTTCCTCTTAAAGAGGACGTATCATGAAAATGTAAGGGTTTAATTGCTATAATCAGGTCCCTGGTGCATTAACCAGCCCATGAAAAAAAGGACAACCAAGTCACTGTCTGTTGTTGTTTTTTTTGTACTAGCATGTGAAAATTAAACCATTCAGATTTTGCTCCCCTTGTGATATAGGAAGGGGGGATACATTATATATTACTATCCCTTAATCTCTATATTTAGGTGATGGACATTTTACATTTTCTGTAAAGATAAGAACAATTGTACTAACACCATGTCCTAACAATGTGACACTGTGACGTGTCCCCCACAGGAGTTTTTATCCTAAAAATAGTGAGAAGTTTCCATTTTAGAAACAGTTTCTATTTCTGCAACATCACGGCTGAACAACGGCATAAACTACTATGACAATGATCACCTCAGGTTCTGATTATGGGCTTTATTCTGTGTTAAATGCTACCAGTGTGAGTTTTAATGCCATTTTACGTGACATTTATTGCCATACTGAAAGCAGCAGCAGATAAACAGTTTACCTTAGATCATAAAAATAAAATAACTAGCAAACATATAGTTTGAAAATTAACGTTAGAACTGTGACTCCAACTCCAATTAATATTAGAACTGAGAACCAGCAAACCAAGTGCAATGAACTATTCTGCACTACTGAATGGCTCTGGTATTTAAAAGTTTCTGTCGTGTCACGTCTGGTGTGGACATTCAAATTGTTTGTTGCTTTAATCTTGCTGCGTCACATGTTGTTTGAACACAATGTAATAGTGAAATATTTATTTGCAAAGGTCACCATACGGAAATGCAGTAATTTCCCAGTCAATGAGTAACCAACTTTACTCCACAACAACTATGTACACGCTAAGCATTCAGAAACGACGTGGTGCTCTCTAGAAGTTGTAACCTCTTCCTCTTCATCATTGTTAGACTCTTTGTCAGACAATTGACAATCATTGTCAGAGCCTTTAATCCAGAGCTGGCAATTCCTAATAAAAAAGTCATTCTTGGCTACGCAAGAATCAGGCTGCTAACAAACTAAAAGATTTTTCAATCTTATAAGATTTTCAAAATGTTCGAGGCCACAACCATGAGGACAAATAAATACTAGATTTGCTCCTAGTGTGTGGTGTACCACGATGTGACAAAGACAGCACAGCACACATCAAACCACCAGAATGGAAAAAAATATATAAATTCTTGAGACTTGAGTATAAACAAATAAAAATGTGTGCTTTTGCCACAAATCAACAAGGTGATCCCTCGTCTCTGCTGTCCAAATCCATTTCACGTTGTGCTGCATCATGACCATATTTGTTCTTCTGTCAGCATGCTTTCTGATTGCAAATTACTTAGTTTCACGTGATTACTTCCAGCTCATATGCAGATTTGTCCTCAGGGTTCCCCCAATGCAGGATTTCTGAACATGTTCAATATTTCTGATTCAGGTTCAGATCACCTCTGATCTTCTTCCGAGCAGATTAAGTCACTATTAACAGACCTCACACCAAAGGAAAATCTGATAAGATGATCTTCAGAACCACCAAGACAATCATCAGGACTGTTGGAAGGGTAGAAATCGGCTCGGAATCAGCCTGATTATCTTGTGGTGTGTGCCCAGCCTCACTTGTTTTGTTGTTTCTGGAGTAGTCGAGTAAAGGTGTAAAGGCTCTGCCCTCTTCTTAAAAACAGCAGCTCATTTACATTTAAAGGAACATGCATAAACTTTGTGTTTTTGCTCACAAGCTACAATAAATGATCTGAGGGCTATTTTCAAACTTCACAGACACATTCTGGGGACACCAGAGATTTATTTGCGATTTTATGAAAAAAAGGGTGTTATATGCCCCCTTTAGGGCTAATGGAGTATGCAATCCGCTGCGTCTGTTGTCGCAAACATTCAGTCTTCCAGTATTTGGTCTTACACTCTGTCGGTTTTCTTTCCCCATGCAGTGAAGCCACTGTCAGGCCACCTGTCTGGTTTATTTTTATAAGGATTAGACATGCGTTTCGGAGGCCCTCTTGTGTAAAAGGAGCTACAATGAAGTGTAAATTTGTGTGACATGTAAGCTGCCATTGCTCTCATACGCTCTGTTAAGAGCTGTGGAACGATTCCTGCTATCTGTGTCACTCTAGCCAGAGAGAGTATTGCTCTGTAATATACACCATGATGCTAGTAACTCAATCTCCCCTAATGTGGCTGATAATGTTTCTGATAATAACGTGGGTATGGAAGGCTGGTAAACTCATTTTGAAGAATGAAGGTTGACACTGGGTCGGATATGCTGAGCAGTCCTGAGTCGTCCACCTTGGACAGAATGGATTAGGGAGAGCATCATGGAATCTTAATTGCATTTGGAAGAAGATGGTGCTTGGGTTTTCTTGCTCTGTCTTTTCTCTAGCAGTTCTATTCTATTATGTGTGTGTGTGTGTGTGTGTGTGTGTGTGTGTGTGTGT
>CAIGQV010019951.1:15814983-15828509 GCA_903798115.1 Danio jaintianensis
GCTTGTTTTAAGGAAAAACTCACTTAATTTTGGCATATTATTTCTTAAAACAAGACATTATGTTTTGCTTGTCTGATAAAAAATTCTTGATTTAAGAATTTCTAGATATTTGGACTAGAAACAAGACAAAAAAGTAGGAAAATAATTTTTTGCAGTGCAGTGAAGCCAGACATTACCAGTCTTTTCTCAACTATTCTCAACTAAATAAATCATATCATATAATATCATAACACATATCTCATATAATATAAATAGCTCTAGTAATTTGCTATTATTATATTACAATAATACATAAATATGGAAATGGTTGTATCAAATGCACTGGCTTATCAGCTCTCATATAAGAGAAGAAAATAATAAATGCTTGCCATAGTTTTTTTTTTGATTGTTTTCAACTACACTATAAAAATGTTTTGCAGTAGTTAATAAACCAAAGTATGTTTTACAGCAAAGTACCATTTCAACATTCCACTTCAAAACCTGAAGCTAGCATTATTTTAGCATTATTTTATTTTATTTTATAATAAATAACTGTGTGTGTGTGTGTGTGTAGAAAAATTCTTGCTATATATACACTATAAAAAATTGTTGCTGCCTTATTGTTTTTAGTTGAATCACTTCTAGAACTTTTCTAGTCATCTCAACTTACATCAATCAAACTGACTAAACATTAAGTTAAACTTTGTATAAAAATGCAGTTGAAACCTTATTAAAATAAGTTAAAGTAACATATTTGTTGTCTTGACTTTTTGCCGTATTGTTTTTTACAGTGATTGACGTTATTGTAAATGTGATATATGTGATTGATATATGATATATGATTGATATATGATACATGTGATTGAGTTGAACCGGAGTGTAGATTATTGGGCAATTGTACAGTATATTAACTTCAATGACAAAGCAGTTTAGGAGGAAATGGTTTTTTATTGTTGAGGTTATGAATATATGAGTCTTAAGTTTTATTAATGGCTCAAGTATAATCTGTTTCTGGAGTGACGTGTATATGCGTGAAACTGAAGTGTGGTAAAAGAAAATGACGTATATTGGCGGAAGAGAGATTAATATTCCATATTCCATTCCAATTTTTTTCTGATCTTTTGCACAACTACACACTACTTCACTTACCTGTTTTTGCTCTGTTGTCACTTTTGTTTTGTATTCTCTGTTTTGTATATTTATTTATTTATATATATATATATATTGCTTGTGGGCGACGCGGTGGCGCAGTGGGTAGCACGTTCGCCTCACAGCAAGAAGGTCGCTGGTTCGAGCCTCGGCTGGGTCAGTTGGCATTTCTGTGTGGAGTTTGCATGTTCTCCCCGTGTTCGCGTGTGTTTCCTCCGGGTGCTCCGGTTTCCCCCACAAGTCCAAAGACATGCCGTAGTGTATGTGTGTGAATGAGTGTGTATGAATGTTTCCCAGTGATGGGTTGCAGCTGGAAGGGCATCCGCTGCGTAAAACATATGCTGGATAAGTTGGCGGTTCATCCCGCTGTGGCGACCCCAGATTAATAAAGGGACTAAGCCGAAAAGAAAATGAATGAATGAATATATTGCTTGTTTGCACCGTAGGCTGAGAGGACTGTAATTTCATCTGTGCTGTATATCAAGAATGTTCAGCATATTTGACAATAAAACTGACTTGACTTGACTTAACTGGAGATATTGAGGCTGACAGCTAGTTAACAAGAACAAATCGTTCCTTTCATCTGATTAAAAGCGATACAAGCGTGGGTGCCTGACATTTAAGAAAAGTTTTGTCTTCTGTCTATTTTTCATATGAAAATATAACCGGCTCTGATCTGTTTACATTCGTTTTCCAGAAAGATGTTTGCGATCTGGGCTTTCTTATTCCCTCTGCAATAACTCATTACATCCATAATATCCTTTGCTTGCTGCAATAAAGGAGGTTGGAGAATTGGGATTGAACTTCCGAGACGTTGGTAAGAGAATTGAATGCATTATAATGTTCAGAAAAAATATATATTGTTGGAATTTAAAAGTCTTAGTTCCTGCTGAAGTGACAGAATTGCTGGATTTTACCATTTTCCTATCAAAATATATTTTTTCTGAAGGTTAAAAGTGAAGTTCTGTATAAAGTTCCTTTTATTTTGTTTACCAGGATTTGTCAGTACAGACTTTATGATCAATTTCTTGAAGGTCTTTAACATAAAGCCATTTAAAAACTACAAGAAAAAAAATGTGTCAACTAATACACCTTAAATTATTCAACAAGCTGATAGATGAGCGGATGATTAGTATGGATATCAGACAAAATGCAGCATATACTGGTTTTTGGTATCAGATAAAACTTGAAAATCAGACCGAAATCAGGAGTTTAAAGATTTTGGACAGGATATAACAGATATAACAGATGTGTTAGTCTTTGGCTGAGTTTGCATCTTGATAGCGTATCAGATGACAATACAGCCTTTTAATGCTTTAATGTCCAAAAATTGTTTTTCCATTTAGCTGTTGCATGACTCAAGATCTGAGAATGTTATTAACGCATATCATATATCATTCTCTTTCACCATCTTTCAGAAGTGCTAACCCCTGTATTATGCATGACCTGCAGAATTTATAGTGCTGATTAAAATAAGAAAGAAAAAAGACTTATTTATTTATTTTATGAGTGACAAGAAGAAAAGATGCTCTGGAACATAATGACATATTTTTGATGTTCATCCTTTTTTTCTGGATGGATATAAATGAGCACTGATTAAAATTCCAGAAGACTCAGCAAATGCATGAAAAGTGAAGACAAATGAGCACTTTCCATAAATACCGTGCCCTTTTCGGTCTCGTTCATATTTTTTTCTAAGCAAAAATCCTTTAATTTCTTTATTAAGAGAAATGTTTGATTTAATAATCTGACATCAAATAGAGCCAACATAAGAAAAGATCATCAAATGTGTATTTGCTGTTGAACTTTGATGAAATTCCTTGCAGTAAACAAGTATTTTTAATTATTAATTCAGTTTAACTACCAAACATGTAATATTTAAGCTGTGACCCATATTTTATCCAGCTAAATGTCCCCCCTTTTGAAAAATAAATAAAAAAATAATAGAAATCCCTAGATTTAAGAATTACATCATTTCACATCTTCTAAAGTACTTTTATCTAAACATGAAAACATGAATTTTGCCCATTTCGGAGTCTATGGGTTTGTTTATTTAATCAGCAAGCTAGCTGTATTGTGACATTGGTCACATTTATATTAGGTGGCCTTAATTATATACTACATGTTGGTGCATTATAATTACTTTTAATTCTGCACATGAAATTATTTGTTTTTGCAGTTAATGTCTCCCTTTATTGTAATGCAAGCCTTAAACTTAGTCTTAAACTTAAGCATACCTTAAATTTGTTAGTGGTAAATGTGGAGATTTGTTTCCCCAAAAACATGTAACTACACAGTAAATACACAGTCCTGTTAGATATTTAGATATTATGGTAACATGATAAATAGATATACACCTCATACACTATGAAATAAAAAGAAGATAAAACAGAATTATAATTTAGGATAATTCCAATACACACAGATCCACACACTCAAAAAAAAAAAACTGCAAATGCTGTAATATGGATGCCAGAGCAGCAATATGTCACTTGGTAATAATAAAAAAAAAAAGTTATTCGTTCCTCCTTTGTTGTTTTGGTTGTCGAGTACTCACGCATACCAGTACAAAAGAAATTAGAACAAACAGAAACTGCAGAAGACAACAAACTTAGAACATGCCTGCATTTAGGAGTGCTTATGTGAGAGGGTTCATACACCTGCAAGTCTATTTCAAATAAGTATAATCATTATATTGCTCATAACCTTCGGAGAGAAAAATCACAGACACATTCTAGTGCACACCTTTTTGTGTTTGAATACAATATCAAATGGAAATTACTCCAATAAAACTGTGCCTTCAACCAGGGACGATTTCAGGATTTTATTCTTGAGAGGGCATAGTCCTTGCTTTTGCTTAAGAAAATTAAATTTTCCTTCAGCTTAGTTTGTTTATCTGTATTTCTCAGGGGTGGCCACTGCGGAATGAACCGCCAACTATTCCAGCATAGGTTTTATGCAGCGGAAGCCCTTCCAGCCACAACCCAGTACTGGGAAACACCCATACACCCATTCACACACGAATGCATTTTTATTAAAAAAATAAAACCATTATTATTTAGAAGGCACATTAGCTTTTTCACAATCCAAACGTTATTATACATAATACAATTATAATTAAGACTTTTCTCATACTATTTAAGGAGGTTACAGCTCTTATGGCCTGACTGGTACAATCATGACTTTTAAGAACCAGTGGAAAACCATTTATTCATTTATTTATCCATTACATTTATTCATTTAGCAGATACTACTATCCAAAGCAACTTACAAATGAGGATAAAAGAAGCACTTGAGAGCAGCTATGTATAGATGCCATGATAATTCTAAAATAATTTAGCAGTGATTATTATTATTATTATTATTATTATTTTGAGTTATTATTGAGATATTATTAAATCCTTGTAATGGAGTGTTTGTAGGAAAGTGTCTGGTGCATACGGAGAGGAAAGAGTCTCTCTTACAGGTGGTTGTCAAGTCCACTCACCTTAACTGGACATACTTCACTATGAATAGCTTATTTGTTATATCAAATTTCCTTAGACATTGTACACACTGAATGTGTTAATGCAGGCTAAACTAGTAAAAGAAATCACAGAAAATATGTTATATTACTGTACCTCCTTTGACAGCATTACATCATCTTGTGCTGACTTGCAGCAGTACAGCCATATTTTATTTTTCATATTTTTTTTATTTAATATATTTCTTTAAATTACAACACTAACTTCTTAAATGCATTTTGTAATTTAATAGTTAATAGTTATGTGAGCTGAAATGACAGACAGGGGGACTAGAGCTTTCTTAATAGGATCTAGAACTGCCCCTACCTTCAGCTGTTCAGGTATGCTAACTTCTGCGTAAAAAAACAGCTTGACTGACTTGTCAGCCTAGACTGCAACGTCACATCAGCCATCCGTGTGCAGGAGAAAACATAAGGGTGTAGCATACAGCATACAGGTTTATTGTGTGTTTAGAGTGTTGTGTTTAGTACCGTTACGTTTCTCCTGCTACTTTACAACACATGATGCAGAGTGTATGATAAAAACTTATACGGCTTGCATTCTTTAATGCTCTGAATTAAAGTTCGTCCGTCTCTTCAGGGTGGATCCTTATTATGCATATGAGTGACCCAGAGACAAAGGAAATCTCCCGCTCAAACTTTGCTCTGAAACCATTGGTCAGTCAGTAGAGAATGGGTGTGACTTGGCCCATAGTTAAAACCCATCTACTCCCCAAAATCTGAGCAGAAAAGGCTTCTTTTATATGTTTTTATTGTTATGTTGTGTACGTTTGTTTGTTATATGTTAGACTAGTCAATAAATCACGCTATAACCACGTTGGGTTGTCTTTGTTTTGCCTCACAGAAAAGGTCACTTTAACGATAGACCCTTGCTACATCTTATTAAAGTTTGATTAAACTTCTAAACTATTTATCTACTTCACATGAAGTAGTTATAATTCCCTTTCTAAATAAATCAATAATTACAGAGTCCAGTCCGCTCAGACGAGCGGGCGAAGTCATTGTTATATTTATTTAATTTTCTTAATTAACTAAGTTAGTTCTGAATATTCATAATTGATAATAACTTGTTATTATTAATTATGAATATTCATAAACTGAGCTAATTTCGCTACAAGGGTGATGCTGAAGTTGTGCCAGAAAGGAAGAAGCGACAGATGAGGAGAGAGATGGAGAGATAGAGAGAGATGATGGGGGGGGGGATGGAGGAATGGGGGAGGGGAGGTGTATGCCTGCATGCCGCCAGAGTCAGAGGGTTGTCATGGTGATCGGTGAGAAAAAGAATCAGGCGGGCTGGTATTGACACCTTGCTGGCGTCACTCTATTGGACAGCAATGCAACCCTTTCTCTAGTTGAGCATGGAGGAGTAAATCACTGTGTTTTTTTTTTTTACTCCAGACCGTCCGGTTTCCGGTTCAGCTTCCTTTGCAAACACACTGATACAGCGCAGACTTTGCCAGCACTCGCAGTATGGAGAACGTCAGACAGTATGCATTTCACAGTACACTCTCTCAGCCAGCATGACCCTGTTTTCTCACTCTTCAGACAAAAGGCATTTGAATGACAGTCAAATCACGCCAAACCGATTTCACTGTGCATGCCTGTGATCCCTTCTCAAAGACAAGCATTTGGTTTAAGTTTCTGCATTTCTGATGAGATACTTGTGCAGTGCAGGCCCAAGGAAGATGAATATCTCAACTCAATTTTTTTTGCATAGCACGTATCTACTTGACCTGCAGAACCCTCATCCGCAGCCTGCAGGCAACGTCTCGCTTATTTCTTTTCGCAGATCCCAAGAGGTGCTCTTTTCGATTATATCAGGAGCACTTAGAGGCAAGTGCTGCTTTCGCAACTTTTAACAAAGTTAATGGGGCCGGTGGTGGAGATGGGTTCCTCTGGTCTGGTTAATAGGGACTTTATGATCTGAAAGGCACAGCAAAATGAACATCTGATAGTGTGGACCACATCCTTCCGATTAAAAAAAAGATTTGGTTACATTTTATTTTTTGATAGTCTACTTTAGATATTGCAACTACTTGTTAAAAGTAACTTTCAGAATATTAGTAGACTGGTAGGTTAAGGGTTGTAGAAAAGTTTCACATATTTCACAAAGTTTTTGTGTGGGTGTACGGTGAGGTGTATGATGCATAAGTGCTTTTAAGTGCATATGTGAAGAGATTAACAGATGAATGCAATGTTTTGAATGAGTACAAAACATCATCAGTTTACTTTGAAAGGCTGTGTGTTTGACCATACTAAACAGTTTAGTATATTGTAGGCTACTAATATATACCCAGCAAGAATTTTTTGTCTTTAAAAAACATCCAATAGACATTCAAACATAGATCTCTTGGCTAAAGAGGCCTAAATTGTCAGTGAAAGTATAATAGACGTCTAACAATAGTCAAAAAATAGACTACTCATCAAATAGACAGGAATGAATGACACGTGAAGTCTGTCTAATCTGTCTTTTTAATGACTAGTCTATTTTTTGGACATTTCTTACATGTCTTGGTCTTCTTTTAGCCAAGAGATCTATGTTTGGAAGTCTTTTGAACACAAAATTGATGGTGTATAATGAATCGCAGTGGGTAGTTACTTATTACATTTGGAATAATCTATAATAATAATATATTAAAAAAGTATATATTAGAAATTCTCATATACTGTAACCTGGAAGACATCAGCCATGTAATTTCGTTTTCATGTTTGTTCATGTAATAGTGAAATTCCTGAACTTCTTTATTGGGCCGAACCACTTATTTATAGGTATAATTGTGGTGAGGGGGCGGGGCCAAGAGCCGTGGGAACGGGATGAGGCCAGCGCGTAAGTGGATACACCTGTGGCGCACACCGGCCTCGAATCCCACGGAAGGAGCTCTGGACTATAAAAGGAGGAACGATGGCAGAGGAAGCTGAGAGAGGTTCAGGCCTGGACACTTATGTTTTACTTTTACTTTCAGTTTGACGACAGCCTCCGTGAGCCTTTTATTAATAAATTACTTTTTAAGTTTCGTCGGTTCTCCGCCTCCTTCTTCCCAATGCCCAGGCAGCCATCGAACATTATTACAATAATATTTTGTTTTAACCCTTGGAATTTAAGTTGGTCTATTATGTCAATAATTTAACAACTTATTTGTTTGTTCAAAGTTCTCTGATGGCCTCATAACACTCAGGTAAACAGCATATTTGTTCTTATTTAGTGTTTTTCATTTGGCTAAATTTAATTATTTTAATTGTATATTTTTCATGATTTGAAATATCCACTCACAAGCCGCCAGTTTATGAAAACCTTACATAATGTAATGTTTAATACAAACAAGATGGATTACAATGGAAAATGTATTTGCTATCAACATACTTTTTAGTTGCTTAAATTTATGCTCGCTCATAAGCCATGTAACAGAAGTTCATTCATTCAACAGTACTCGTGCATCAAACTGAGCTCTTCCACAGCAAACATGTAATGCATGAAGAAAAAAGTGACTGATCTCTACAAAATCCATGTAAAATTGGTCACTGATGCATGTTAATATCAGCTGGAAACAGAACGATAGTCAACAGAATGTCCTTTCAGAACCCTCGAAAGTAAAGGCAAGAATTTTCCTTGTTTCACATTCATTGTGCACGTCGAAGCCACTCAAGCAAAGCATGTCCACTGTGCCTGAATGCAAATCCTGTGGAATACTAAAGCAGGACTGACCTTGACCTGTCAATACTTCTTATTTCCATATGAGATGAGAGCACTAGCACAGATTAGGCGTAGCCTCCAATTCACCTACCAATTATCCCATTCACCGCACAAGAAAGAAGTAAAGAGATCAGGCTTTTTAGGAAATGAGACAACAAGTCATGAGGCCGTCATGAATAATCCAAAGCAGAGATAGCTTTAAAGGTTTCTGAATAGACTAATGGGCTTAACTGCTTTGCTGAGTGTTTTCCTGTATACAGGTTGAACGGAAAGTACTTCGTAACTGCATTTGATTATTTGGCAGACAGGTTTACTAAATACTTCTTATAATATGCTGACCGTGAGTAAGCTATTTGTAGGTTTAGTCCCTCATTTCTTGTTTGTTTCAGCATGCAGGCAAACATGCTAACATGGGGGGGAAGGGCTGGGAAAGTTATTTCAAATGTATTTCACAACATAAATCAATTCAATTCATCTTTATTCCTATAGCGCTTTTACAGTGTAGGTTGTGTCAAAGCAGCTTAACATAGAAGTTCTAGTCAATTGAAATTGAAACTGTGTCAGTCCAGTTTTCAGAGTTGAAGTTCAGTTTAGTTCAGTTCAGTGTGGTTTCAGTTTCACTGCTGAAAGTCCAAACACTGAAGAGCAAATCCATTGATGCGCAGCTCCACAAGTCCCAAACCAAGCAACCCAGTGGCGAAGAAACAAAACTTCACCAATTGTACATGCTTTATAAAATAATTAGTAATGCTTTTTGTACGATTACTCGGGTTTAGTAACCTTAAAGTACAAATGAAATCAAAACTAACCATATGACTTTGTTAGCTCTAAAGCTAGTTTTGTGGTGAACAATTCATCTCTGCATGTCCTTGCCTTTGTAATTTTTAATTGAAATCTGAAAATGCACTTCCTGTTGTTTTTTTTTTAGTTAAATTCTCAGATTACAAGTTTTTGAGCTATTGGGCGTGGTTAACATACTTAACCCCGCCCCTCCAACTGTCAGTTTTGACAACAAACAGAAATGGTGAGGAGGAGGTGTCTGTTAGGTTGTAATAACCCTTCTAAACCCATTTCGCGATCTTTCTGAATGAAATGCTTACTTTACTACACCCAATCAGCTCGCAGTAGGACAAACAAGCCACGTCCACTGTTTTCCTATTTTATATTCTGTTTCTTTAGAAACTGCGTCACAATATGAAAAAAAAATGTAAAAAAAGGTTGCAGCTTCCGGTTCATGTGGACCTGAGCTATGATACACAAATGAAGGGGATTCCGTGCTGTTTCATGATGCATTCCAAGCTTTAATGCAAATCCAAACACCAATTATATCATAAAAGTAACTGGTGCAGTTTTCCAAGTTATTTAATAGATTTGTTCAATGAATGGACCAAACTTTAAGTGATTCACTGATAATTCTCTCTATGGAGCAGCAAGTGGCACAAAAGAATTGCTGAGCCAAAATTGACTGGAAAGCAGTTGGCACAAAAGAATCATTGAGTCAAAAGTGACAGCACAGTTTGCTGCTTTTGAAAACTATTTTTTCAATGAAATTCTCAAACATAATGATAACCATAGAAGATAGGAAAACGAGTTACGGATTAATTTTTTCTAAGATTAAGACCTGAATTGCTTTTTCAAATAGATGTTGAATCCTTTAATGCTTAGAAGTTCATAGATGCTGTGTTCTTTTTCAGATTTATAAGTAAATACTCTTCTTATTTCAATGAGAGACAGAATACTGACTCAATACAGTTTTTTTAAACAGGGAATCAGTTAAAATGATTAATAATAAAGAAAATTACATTGAATAAAGAAATTACATACAAAAATTCTAAGTAATCACTTTTTGTTATCTAAAATACTTTCCGGATCTAACTGTAATTTAATTACCACATATTTAAAAAAAATATTGTAATCATAACGAAATACAGTTATCTAAATTTTGTATTTTAAATATGTAACATACATTAAATGTATTTCGTTACTCCCCAGCCCTGCATGCGGGTCAACCAATGGAATGAGTTTGGGGTGTGGCTGTTTATTCATCTCACCGATGATCATTCAGAATGTTCAGGAAACCTGTTTGAATACGATCATTATTTTTGCAATTTAAATGTAGTATCTTGTTGTTAACTATAATAACTGAAACTTATCTTTTTTAAAAATCAAATACATTTATAAAAATAAAAAAGTAATAAATATAATATAAAAGTAATATATTTTTATTTTAAGTAATTTTTTTTTATATATTTTATTTATATATAAAAAAAAACATGTTACGTATTGCTCCATTGTCATCTTACATCTTGTTATCTACAAATAAATGCTCTAACTGATCAAGTTTTTACTTCAAATTTACATATATGTTAATTTTTTTTTTTTTTTTTTTTTGCATGTGCATTTGTATTATTTATATGGGACTCAAACTGATGATCTTGGTGTTGCTTGCATCCTGTTGATCTACTCTGCTAGAGGGGCTTGTAGTGGGAGAGATCTGTCAGGGTAAAGTGTGTTTTACGGTGTAATGTCAGATCTGATGGTGTGGACGGCTTGTCCATCAGTCTGGATTTGATGAGGGTGTGTGGGGCATGTGCGTCTCCCCTTGGGACCGGCTGACATGCCCTGCGTGTCACACAACCCCTCGACAGCTGCGCTCCCCCAGTGCTCTCCACTTATCACGGGGCCCAAGGGACCTGTAACACCTCTATGCACACTCATGCACACTTACTGACAGCCTGAACCCCGTCTCCATCACACAGGGGCCCTCAGATGTGAGCGGCTCCAGCACACTGCATGCTAATGATAGGCTTCCATGCCTCTGTGTGGTCCAGGCTTGATTAAAGCTTAATTGCGCTGCCGTGCTTTGAGATGCACTGGCTCTAATTATGCTCTGTGTTGTGTTGCTGTGATACGCTGTTTTGGCTTGGTCAAATGTTATTGTTGTATGCGTAATTATCATTTTTTATGGGACTTAACAAGGTTGCACACTATTATTTGTTATTAAACTTGCTTATTGAGTTATTTGATTGGTTTATGGTTTTGTTGTGTGTGATAATTGGGGTTTTGAGTACGTTTTTCATTGTTTTATTTTATTTTGTTCCATACTTCCATCTATGTTCATTCTATCGTTTTTTCTATCTATCTTGTTTTTTAGATATCTTTCTTTCTAACTATCATTTATTGTTCATTCTATCATTCTATCTATCGTTGTTTCTCTCTATCATTTATTGTTTATTTTATCTATTGTTCTTTCTCTCATTTATTGCTCTTTCTACCTATTGTTCTTTTTATCTTTTGTTTGTTATATCATTCTTTCTATCTCTTTTTCTATCTATTGTTTTTTCTATCATTTATTGTTCGTTCTAACATTCTTTGTATCTATCGTTCTTTCTCTGTCATTTATTGTTCATGCTATCATTCTTTCTATCAATCTTTCTATCTATCATTTATTGTTCATTTTATCTATCAATCTTTCTATCTATATATCAATTATTGTTCTTTCTTTCTATCTATATATCAATTATTGTTCTTTCTATCTATCGTTCTTTCTATTATTATTATTTATTGTTCTATCTATCTATCTATCTTTGATTGTTCATTCTATCGTTCGTTCTGTCTTTCATTTATTGTTCATTCTATCCATCATTCCTTCCATCTATCATTTATTGTCTATTTCTATTGTTCTCTCTATCATTCTATCTTTCTTTCTATAATTCTACCTATCAGTCTTTCTATTGTTCTACCCACCGCTCTTTCTATCATTCTTTCTATCTTTCGTTCTGTCTATCATTTATTGTTCATTCTATCTATTGTTCGTTCTGTCTATCATTTATTGTTCATTGTATCTATTGTTCGTTCTGTCTATCATTTATTGTTCATTCTATCTATTGTTTTTTCTGTTATTATTCATTCTATCATTCTCTCTATCATTTTACTTATCTTTTTTCTATCATTCTTTCTATAATTCTACCTATAGTTCTTTCTGTCGTTCTTTCTATTATTCTACCTATCGCTCTTCCTATCATTCTACCTATCGCTCTTTTTATCTTTCTCTCATTCGTCTGTCTATCTGTCATTCTATTCATATATCTTTCAATCAATCATTCTATCTATCAAATGATCATTTTACCTAACATTCTATTACTTTATTGTTCTATCTTTCATTTATTATATATATCTACCATTCATTCTAATCATTTGCTCCACGTGCCATTTATATATATATATATATATATATATATATATATATAATATTACACACATAAATGTCATTTTAAACTTTTATTAAAAAGTTATATTTTTCCATTGCACAGTCAGAGTCAGAGCTCTGTTAATAATCCTCATACAAAGCTGTGTGTCAGTGTAGAACGGTATCTGTATGTGTCCCGTCCATCTGCAGCTCCTCTAAACGCCCTCACCTGTTTCATCGGGTCCCTCTTAACCCCTCTGACAGACCTGAGAACAGCAGTATACACAGCTTCAAGACCCAAGTCAGGTGGAAAGCACCGGGTTGGCTTTCAAAAGAGAGAAATCAAAGTGAAGGTCAAAGTCGTATAGCTGAGTTTAGACAATGGAGCACTAGATTCTCCGGGGCAGAGACTAGCCGTGCCTGACAAAAGTGGACCGAAGGGGGAGGGAGAAAGAAGGTCAGCGGTAATGGGTTTTCCGCTTAATTTCATAACGCTATGATTGCTACATTTACTGGAGCTAATATTGACTCACTGTTTCCTTTTATGAGTTTAGACCCCCCCCCCCCCCAAATACATCTGTCCCATACTAGCATGTCACTTAGAGAGCTCTTTAAACAACATTTGTCATATTAATTACCTCTTTAGTGAAGAATATCTTCATGTCTATTGAGATTAGTTGTCGTCGTTGTTGTCTTGGCTTGTCGGAATTGGGTGAAATTTGTAATTGGGTGACCGGCCAAGTGTGCATGTCATGCATCGTCCCAAAGCACCAGAGGTGTTTCTTTAATGAACGCTCATGTTCCACAAGCTTAGTGTGTCACCACTGATGACACTAACAAAGTGAACGTGGCCCATTTACAGTCGAGATGGAGAGACTGAGGATCTGTGCCAGTGAATCTGCAGGCATTGGTTCCAAACCAGTGAAGCACCTTAATATGTTGACATCAATTTGCTATTTACAAGTAGCTTGAAAAGTTAGCTTGATTTTTTTTTT
>CAIGQV010019951.1:15828909-15841808 GCA_903798115.1 Danio jaintianensis
CAGCGGTAATGGGTTTTCCGCTTAATTTCATAACGCTATGATTGCTACATTTACTGGAGCTAATATTGACTCACTGTTTCCTTTTATGAGTTTAGCCCCCCCCCCCCCCCAAATACATCTGTCCCATACTAGCATGTCACTTAGAGAGCTCTTTAAACAACATTTGTCATATTAATTACCTCTTTAGTGAAGAATATCTTCATGTCTATTGAGATTAGTTGTCGTCGTTGTTGTCTTGGCTTGTCGGAATTGGGTGAAATTTGTAATTGGGTGACCGGCCAAGTGTGCATGTCATGCATCGTCCCAAAGCACCAGAGGTGTTTCTTTAATGAACGCTCATGTTCCACAAGCTTAGTGTGTCACCACTGATGACACTAACAAAGTGAACGTGGCCCATTTACAGTCGAGATGGAGAGACTGAGGATCTGTGCCAGTGAATCTGCAGGCATTGGTTCCAAACCAGTGAAGCACCTTAATATGTTGACATCAATTTGCTATTTACAAGTAGCTTGAAAAGTTAGCTTGATTTTTTTTTTTTAATCCTCGATTTGGTCCAAGGCTGTTTAACTATCCCAGATCTGCATAGTAAAATTGAGCGGACTGTCTAAAAATGTAAATAGTATTATTTTATTTAACCCATGTGTGCTGTTGAGGATGTTTTCACCCACTCTAAGTCTTAATTTGGCCACAGCTTTCTCTGTTTCAGCAATTGGAATGATTTTTGTTTTGGCACATATTTTGGGAAAATGCTTTAGAATTTTTCAAAAACTCAACAATACACTCTCACAATACTACCCTTTCGTTATGTTAGGGGCTGTTTTTGCCCCATTGACTTCCATTAAAACAACATTGTTTAACTGCAAAGCCATGACACCACATAAACATGCATGCTTGATTGTTGGTGGTTTTTCCTGTTTTTTTTTTTTCCTGGGAAATGTTTTATTTTTTAATTTATACTGTTGATCATCAATTACAGTGCAAAAAAAGCTTAGTTTCCGGCTTTTATATGGAGTTTGAAGTGTGTGTGTGTGTGTGTGTGTGTGTGTGTGAGAGAGAGAGAGAGAGAGAGAGAGAGAGAGAGAGAGAGAGAGAGAGAGAGAGAGAGAATGTTAGAGAGACCTTTACACACTTACCTTGATATGTTTCAGAAAATAAAATAAAAAAAGCAGCTCATAAAAGCCAGAAACTTTTGACCCAGGCCTATCTAAAGGGTTAATGGTGCCAACTGATGATCAACAGTAAAAATGACAAATTTGACCTCTTCCCAACAGGGCATGATTATAATTATTATAATGCATGATTATTTGGTTTCAATCAAAAAATGTCATTATAATGGAAGTCAAGGGGACAAAAACAGCCACCAACATTAAGAAAGGCTAGTCAGTTTGAACAATACATAAGGGTTAAGAATTTAAACCGTAATCTCTGTTTTATTTTTATTGTTTATTTCATTTTTTATTTTTCAGATCTGGATTTGCAAATAAAAGCAATAGGAGATAGTTTCTAAGTAATAGTGATTTTTTATGTAATATTTAATCTAGAAGTTTTTATTAATAATGTACTTTAATGATCAAATTATGTATATATAAAACGTAATATACCGTTATGTATATATAGTGTTAATGTGTGTGTAATAAATACATAATAAATAATATAATAATGAATAATTATACAAATAATTTAAATGAAATATTTATAATATGCACACACAGAAAGAGTTTATTCTTTATTAAACGTTGCCTATCATTGAATTGTAGGAAAATGGCAATAGAGATTATACAAAAAAAAAAGCACTCTATAAATGTAACAAATAATAATAAACCACTAACTTGACCTTCATGTACAAATTCACTGTCGATTCAAGTGTCTCTGCAGATCTGCCATATGGAGCTACACGTTGCTGTCAGCTAGATAAAACCGAAGCTCTCCAGCTAGTTAATTTTCCCTAAATGTTGTCATCATTTTTAAGACACCATGTTTCCGCATTCCTCTTGCTCTCTTTGTATAACCATCAGATTAATTTTTAATATCATTATTCAATCAGAGTCTCCTTTGATCTTGAGGCGTCTCTGTCCCTCCCTCCGTCTCTCCCTTCCCCCCCTCCAGCTCTGCTCCAAACGTCTTCAGCTCTCTTTTCTTAATGAACACACTTCTTTACTTCAATTATTCACCATGTCTTTTATTCCCTCTGTTTTTATTGTCTTGAGGGAAAAAACATCAATAAATAAATAATCCTGTCGGCTACTGTCTCATGTAACACGAAAAAAGACAACGGGAGTGATTTTTTTGTTATCCTAAATGCTTTATCTTGTTGACATTGAGTTTGCTTAGAACATAATATCTTAAAAACATCTGATAGATTTGTGTGTGTTGTGTGTTGCGACTTGAGCAGCATAATATTTCTGTGTCTGAATTTTTATGTGTTACGCTGTTACTCTGGATTACTTTTCAGTTACTTTTACCATAATAACCACAGAACTTGTGTGTGTTAATATCTGTGTTATATGTGTAAATAGGCCTACATCAACGTCTAAATTGGAATGTTTAGCTGTTTGGGAAAACATGGTACAAAGCATAGGCATAGGCTGTTTATCTGTACTGTATATAAACCGTACTGTTAGCTTACCTTGTCATTGCTGGTGTTGACTGGGATTTTGATGACAAGTTTTCTGAAAGGTGATTTGTGTTACCCCATTGCTGAAACCATCCAATTGAAACAGTAAGTAGCACATCTCGATGATGAAAAATGCGACCTATTACATTGTGCTACAGTAATATTCATGTGGTGTGATGTCTTCATAGTGTGGTGTAATGCCTTAATAGACACACACAATCCGTACCCGCAGAAATCTGCTGATTTTTTTTATCCCATCATCCAATCTATTAACTGAATTATGTAAAGGTGTGTAAATTCGCTTTTATACAGTTTTCATATTAATTTCAGTAATATTATTGGATAATATGCAAATTTACTGATTATTTATGTACATAACAATTTGTAAAGTAATATTTTGTCTTTTAGTGAATGTATTAAGAGAGACCGATTAATACCACACCAAACAAGTGGTTCTAATTGAATGTGCATATGTATAGCTCCTATACTCTCAAAATCATTCCACATTAATCTGTAATAGTTTTTTTTTTTACTAAATTCTGAACAGATATGCCAAACAAATAAATAAAAATAGAGCCCAAACCTACCCAAAACCCTAACCCTACCATTAAAACCATACAAACACAGCGTTGGTGGCATAATTTGATTGGTAGCGTTAATCGTCACCACACTGGTAATTCTGCTGTCAACAGAGACTAACTCCGCTCAATTTCAGGCTAAAATTTATCGTTGTAGTGTGCATTAATGAGATTGTAAATTTAAAACTTTTACATTTTTTCTAAGCATTTTAATTCTGCGTTACAGAAAAAAAGTAGCTTATTACTATAATGCCATTGCTTTTGTAGTGCACTACAACCAACACTGTTTGCAGGCGTGATCATATGTATGCTACAAGCCTCCACAATAGTGTCCCTGTGTATGTATGTACTCGTGTGTGCATCTATGTGTGTGTGTACGTGTGTGAATAACTGAATTTGTATGTCCATGAGTGGAGGAGATGCTGTGGAGACCCCGTTGCCATGGTAACGTGGATGGAGCGAGTGGGTGGCGGCCCCTTTGACAACCTTTATTTTCCACAGCTTTCGGTCTCGGATATTAACCCTGAACCCAGAGAAACAGAGAGATGACGTCAACTAACCGAAATAAGATTTTTTTTTTTAAAAAGGCAGTTTTAAACTCGGCAAGCATTGCATCAGTAGCGGTCTGAGATACAGGTCAGTTGTCAGGTGGTTAGAGTGGCTCTCTGCTCTCCGGTGCTGTCTGCGCACATCAGAGGCCTTTATGAAGATGAGAGCCACATCCACGCAAGGGGGACCTTTGGGGATACTGCATGAGATGTCAAGTCAATAAAGCAGAGAAATATCACCTCAAGTCAGCGGTGAGGTGATCTTTAGAGCTCTCCACAGCCAGCCATAGAGGAGTGTGCGCTTGTGTCCCTGTGTGGAGAAAAGCTCATCTGAAGTTAAACGTATCAGGGGATGTAGAGCCGGAGACCCCGTACACGCACCTATAAAAGGAACGGAAATATTGGCCTTTATCTTCTGTATCTTATAGATGTCGTTGTTGTTGTTTTTAACGCTCTGTACTCCCATGGTTTCTACAGATGTCTGCAGTAGCGCTTCCCTGTCCACCCGTCACTCCATATTGTGCATCAAAATAGTTCATGTGTTACAAGCGAATAGAAAATTGCCTGTGCAAATTAACCAGACCTTCAGAGATTTTGCTGAATAAGAATGCATATGAAAACTTTGCCGAATGAAATGTGCAAGCTTTAGGGGTTGATGAACTTCTCAGTTTGTTTTGATCATTCTAGATCTGATGCAGTTTGTCATCTTTGACACAAATGGTATTTGCTCAGCTTTTTATTCTAGCTGTATGAAGCTAAAATGCTGATTTTGATTTTTGCAGTAGATTTAAAAGGCAGAGGCTCTGTCCTTTCTTTTGGTATATTGTATCTTCCAACATTGATGCAACAAAATATTTTAGGAGCCTAGCTGGTCATAGCAAGCAAATTTGTTTAATAAATTCTGGCAGGGATTGAAAGAAACTGCACTGTTGAATGAAATGGGTCATATGCATCATTCATACTCAATCAGATCACACTGGCTTTACCAGATTGATTGATTGATTGAACATTTGATAGTTCCAAAAATATATTTAGCACTTTGCTCCTTTTAGCTCCCCCTTACAAAATTAAAACATGCTTTTTAAACTGTGGTAACATCAAATTAACCATGGTTTTGCTACACTAACCATAGTTTAATCGTGGTATCTGTAGTAAAACTGTGACTTTCCACATGGTAATCACTCGCTCACTTTCCTTTGGGAAGGGGTCTTTCTGAGGGGTCTTTCCTTTCACTTTCCTTGTTTCCTTCTTTATCAAGGGTCACCACAGCAGAATGAACTGCCACAAATGGTAATCAATGTACAAAAAAAAACTAAGAAACTAAACAAAAAACCTTGGTCAGTTTTTTTTTCTCTTGTCATACAATTATGGATCATTCTCACCAAGAACAGTAACTGTAAAGTTTTATTGTGCATTTGAAGTAAAAGATGACTTAACTATAGCATGCACTCATAATAAGCAGAATGTGATTGTCCGGTGATGGACGCTAATATAGGCTTTTTTTTATAATTAGTATTCTCTGTGTTAGTGAGACTTTAAAACGATTGTTAAAAATGTATAGTTATGGCCTTTAATTTTTTGGGAATCAGAAAATATTGAATGCACAATTTTTTTTGTTTACTAAGAGCAGTGACGTTCCACATGTTGGATCTAGTTCACTTCAAGAGATGAATCTGTTTAATGGCTGTTGATGAGAGAGAAATTTGATTGGATATTCAGTTTAGAGGGAATTAAACCTATAGTGATGAAAGTGAACAAAGAATAAGCACAGAAAGAAATCTGCCCTAGTGTTATGTCATCTTACCTGAACGTTTTCAGTCCACAAATATTTTCTAACAACATGAAGAAAACTATTGAATATCCCAAATGTTAAGCAAGCCCTGCTTTGGTTATGCTTTGAATCTGCTATCCTGGTTTCTTAGTTTGTATGAGGGGCAAAGACTGCTGACATAAACAGTTAATAACATGCCAATTCGGAGCATGTGTGCTATTTTACAATTACCTGTAGTCCATTTTGGGCTTTTTGGCCCATGATGCAGTCAACACAAGAAGCTTGCTGAGTGTCATTTATTCATGAATCAGACTGATTACATTATTTGTTGGTTTTGCGTGCAGCCCGAGAAGACTTAATTGAAAGATTTTTTTGTTATTATATAGCCATTCATGCTGTTTTATCACATTCAATACAAACTGAATTGCTCTGTTGTTAAAGAATCAGCAGCCGTGGCTTAGATTCACAAATGGCGCATACATTTAGAAGACGGTCTTAATAGAATATTGACTTTTTGTTAGCAAGCAATAATAGCTGCATTCGTCTGATCATAATAAGATCAATAGAATCTATATTTTTGCATTTCATACATTTGGCTTATATTTGTTCTGCTCTGCTTGATTTATGAATACAAACCTTGAGTTACCTGCAACAGGTTTATGCTTGAAAAACCAAAACACTCTAGTCTTCAAGAAGACCCAGACGCAGTCACAGTTGAGTGCACAATCCGGTCCCGCACCAAATATATGGTGAACAAACTGATATGAATTATGAATTTAGGTGAATTCAGGGCAAATTGTATCGGTAGGGAAGGCCAGCTTATAAATAATTTACCCTGCAGGGGGTCTCTGCAAATTACAGACCCCCCTCTAAGTCTTCTTGTTTTCAGCCACTCCTCTTTTTTCCCATTACCTTCAGTCACCTTTCTCCTCCTCCTCTTTTCTTCCTGTCCCTCTTTCTGCGCCTTCAGATCTGTGTTTCGGCTGCTGTCCGTCGCTCGGCTTTCCAGACAGACAGACCCTCGGGGAGATCTTGAGGGTGGAGGGTGAGCATGTATTCATTTATTTCCTCCCTCCATCTCTCTCGCTCCTCCAGTCTTCGACACGCATCTTCACAGTTGGAGGTGGTAAATATTTAAAGAGGAGGCATGACTGAGCCCAGCCCTTATAAACACATACTGTACAGATGACTTTCACTGGATAAACATTGTTAGTGCAGCTGTGGATCCGCAAAACGGCAGAACGCAGGGGATTGTTTGAAGAAATTGCCTGTGCGAGGACTAATATTTGCAGTTTTTTGCTCTGATTTTAAATGAGTGTGCTAGAATACAAAGTCTCACTGGTTGCTCGAGGGTGCGTGGAAAATAATTATGCAAGCAGATGATGATGATGATGATGATATAAGAATAGATCTCAGAACTGTGGAAGTCTGTTTTTTTGTGGTTGTCTGTATGGCGTGAAAATGAATTATTGATAAGACCATTGACATGACCTCTCCAGACAACGTGTGGTTATTTATGTTAAAGAGACAATAGCTCATTACATGTGTGAGGGGTCTGTGTTAAAGTGTTAAATTTCAGGATTAAGAAAAAACAGCGTTAATTAAAATGTAAATTAAATTAAATGTAAATTTCTATTTTGGTCTCATTCATTCATTCATTTTCTTTTCGGCTTAGTCCCTTTATTAATCTGGGGTCGCCACAGCGGAATGAACCGCCAACTTATCCAGCATATGTTTTACGCAGAGGATGCCCTTCCAGCTGCAACCCATCACTGGGAAACATCCATACACACCCATTCACACACATACACTACGGACAATTTAGCTTACCCAATTCACCTATAGCGCATGTCTTTGGATTTGTGGGGGAAACCGGAGCACCCAGAGGAAACCCACGCGATCACGTGGAGAACATGCAAACTCCACACAGAAACGCCAACTGACCCAGCCGAGGCTCGAACCAGCGACCTTCTTGCTGTGAGGCGAACGTGCTACCCACTGCGCCACCGTGCAGCCCTATTTTGGTCTCTTTAATCAATTTGTTCTGGATTTTTACAAATGTATTTATTTAAATACCCTATTTTTTTATATTTGCATATTTCACATATTTAAGCTTGCATTAGCTGTCATTACTCAAACATTTTGAAAACAGTTGAATTTGATTTAATCTGAACTGTCAGTAATTACAAAACATTCATTTGGACAAGTACAAATTTGTCCTGTTGATTTAGTCTTTTCTATTCATTCTTTCAATTCTAGTAGCACAATTATGTTCATAGACTTGATAGTAGCATTATATAAAGGCATTTATTATATCATCTAGTAACCTCAGCATATAAAAGGGCAGGATTTACCCTTACAATCCCACTGTAATCCAAGTGTCATGACAGGAATAAGGACACCAGACAAAAAAAAGTCACCTCACAGCTCCTGAAGAACTGCGCTCAGCAAGTTGGTCCAGTGAAGATTATATAACACCTCATATAGTCTTTAGAAGAGGTCATTTTATGATGTAATATAAGTTTCAGCTGTCCCCAGAATGTGAAGTTTCAGCTTAAAATACCTAATGGATAATATATTATACATGCTGTGTATGCACCTTTTTAGGGCGGAAGCAGAAATAGGCTGTTTGCACGTGTTTCTTTAAATGCAAATCAGCTGCTGTTACACACCCCTTTCTTCATAAGAGGGCGTGAACTTTATGCCTCAGGATGTGTCTCTCAGATATTCTGACGACAGCAAACAAAACATCTGCATGGGTTATAACCATTTCAGTTTAAACTATGGTTTAGTTTACTTTAGTTAAGTTTGTGATCAAGCACACACATGGCTTGACAAGGATCGCTGGTTTCCCGGTGCTGAAAAATAACCTCTATGTGAAGCATTCTCTGCTCATATTATTATTAATCTCTTATGAAAGAGAGCAGGAGAGTGTCTCTGAAAGCAATATCTTCCTTTGTCCATGTTTTTAGCATGGAATATCATGGGATTGCTTCAAAATCATGGAATATCATGCAATTGTTTCAGAATTCACCAGGTCATAAAACACTGCTTAAAATCACTGCATCTGAATGATTTTTACATAAACTCACTCGTAATACTCTTGTGAAATACTCAACTTAACTGAAATACACACAAGGTCATGTCAAATGTTCTTACAACTATCTTTGTGTTTAGTGAATGGAAGCATCTAATATAAATTTAGGATATTGTGTCATGTACATTCCTGGAAGAAAATTCAATGAGTTCCGAACTCTTACTGATCTAGAGAATAACTCAATATTGGAATGAGCTTTGTGCTTTGTATCATTGTAGATCTTTTTAATTCTCAAACAGCGATAATACATACTAAACAAAGCGTAAAGTGCAAAAATCACAATATGACCCATTTAAATACACCACATTGTGACTACAGATGCTCTTAAATATCTGCTCTCATCCCAAAGCACTTAAAAATTTTCATTTCACCTTCATGTGATTACTCATGACACCAGCTTTCTGTGATGATATGATTCACATTTCCACTGAAATTCAACCAGCGTGTGCTGTGAGTGAAGCGGCATGCTCCATTTCGCAAAGATAATTGGTTGTTTTTCAGATGCTTCAGGGTTGACATTACGGAGTTTGTTTATCTGGAATGATGCATCAATTCTCAGCGGCGTTGAAAGCATGCTATGTTTATTATTGTTGGTTTGTTTATTTATTTTCTTTTTAAAACATGCACATCTGTTCTACGGAAAGTGCCTTCGGTTCTCCTCCACCGCAGGGCATCGTCGATGTTTAGTCTGTGACCTTCGGTAATGAGGCAGGTGACAGGATTAGATAGTATCACCAACAACTGCACAGCGGTGCTAAGAGACCCGGACTATTGTCAATCTCTCTCCCATCAGCAATAGAGGCCTTGTAAGCCATGATAGACAAGCTTCTTATCAGCACGTTGGGGTTCAAGTAGAGCTCATTTCATGGATATGTGACACTCCGGTTCAGATCCACACCTTCAAACCCCTCCTTTCTTTCTCTATTCTCTGCAAGCCAGTCATGCTTGACTTGGTCAGCTAGTTAGCTGCTGCTGCTTGATACGCTATACTTGATTGGCGGCTGACTCCCTTCGGAGCCGCTCTGTGACAATGCTAATCGGACCACGCTCAGCACCTCTTAGTGCCAATGAAATCTTCAGGCCGACTCGATTCATCCTCATTTGATGGCATTTGCTAAAGGCCATCGGCTGGCACCTAATTGGCTGCTTGCACATTCCCTCCCCCCTCTGATCAGCTCATACTAATGTCTCTGAGTCGAGGGGACGAAAGGAGAGGAAAGGTGACGGATTGATTGGGCAGCTGTGTGATTTAATGGAGGAAGGGATTACTGTCTTGGCTGTCATCTTCCATCACTGCTCCCACTCCTCCTCCTCCTTCTTCTCTAATTCTTGCTTTCACGATGAGATTCGTAGGCACGGTGCCGATGTGAGGTGACTGTGCTTAATGGGCCACGTAATCCAGGATGTGCGACACCAACATTATGTGTATGTGACCTGTAAGTAACATTATGGGGGCTCAAATGCTGACTCAAATGTTCCAGTTGAAAAGGAAAGAAAAGAATCTGTTGAATGTCAGATCTCCTGTGAAAAAAACACAGTATGGTGTGTTTGGGATGCTGGTATGGTGATGGCAGCAATATTTTCCTGGTCAGTCAAATAATGTTGTGGTGTGTAGAATAGGTCTTGCTCCTGTCTCGGTGTGAATCTAAGAAGTGTCTGGCTGCAGACCAGACGCACATGCAATCTGAGCTGCATGCAATGCTTTTAATGCATACACCTAACCCCGCCCCTAACCCTACCCCTCACAGTGACGTCACTAGCTCTACTGAGACTACATGTCTCAGCTTGAAGCCAGAGACCTAAGAGATTTCACTAAATGTTTTTTTTTTGTATCATGACACAAGTATCATTATAATATCATATTGTAGGGACTTATAATATCATAAATATTATAGATATTCTAAAAACATGCAATAAGGTCACCTGCAAAAAATAGCTTTAACCTGTAGTATATCCTGTTGATGCAAAATTCCGTTTGCACTTGATCATAATTCTTTTTTGGATGTTAAATGCATAAAAGTGTTGGCAGGAAAAAAGCCTGAGAGAGTTGTGACCTACAAAGATGTATTCAGTGCTTTTATGGGACTGTGATCATCTCTGCGGTGCTCGTCCACCATCTGAACCAGAAACAAACCAGTATGAAACAGCTTGGAAATTCATGCTAGTCTGAGCTGGTCTTTTCAGCAGGTTGTCTTTGTATGTGAGAGAGTAAAAAATCTGTGCTTTACTCTTCCTTCAACCTTTCCTTCTGCACCAAGGTCACTCAGCTCCAGGGTTTGGCACCACTCGGGTACAGCGGTGCCCAGCTAAAGATATGCATAGCTGCCAGCTGCTGTCAGACGTGCTGTACCCCGAGCCAATGAAAATATCCACCTTGTGCTCCTTATTTTGTTTCATCCCCATTGTCTGTCTGAAGTTTTATCGCGAGTCCTCGAGGGAGGTTCCTTTTTTTACAGTAGTGCGATCAAGGCAAGTGAATGAAAAAGAGGGTTGTTTGATCCAGTGATAGTGCTGATAAATGGAGGCACACACGTAGGTCTTTGTGTCATTTGGCAGATGGAGACCTGCTCCTGCAGAGGATCTCTTGAGCCTGCGGCGTGAGCGATAGATGCTCTAATATTCGCTTATCTTTTCTGCTCCTCAAAAAGATCCAGGCGTTATTTTAAATGAATCTTTTTTGCTTACGCTGGCCTCTGCTCGCCATTCATTATTAATGAGTGTGGCCGTTAAGATCTTCTTAGATCTTGTTGAAGAAATGCAGTGAGTAAATTGCTTTATGAGATGGCATGGCAGTGATTGCGATAAGGATGTTTCACCATGCGATTTCTCTTATGGTCACTTCATCAGTGAATAGGATGTCTTGTATCTATTTCAGTGGAAATGTATTATACTGAGTTTTGTGTTGAGTGTTTAAGATGTAAGTGCACACATTGAATATTAAATATCAGCCTTGATGTTATGATAACTAAAGTTGCAGTGAAAAAAAAAGTGATCTGATATTGTCATACTGATATCAGATAAAAAATAAATAAATAAATATATATATATATATATATTAAATATTAAAGTATTGGTATTAAAGTATTGATAAATATTAATAATTATAAGTAATGTTAGATTTAATACAGAAAAATACATGAAAAATTAGAATATTATTATTATGTTGATAAACATTAATTAAAACCGCTGATAATATTATTATAAGTAGTAATAGTAGCTGTAGTCGTAGTATATTAATCAATATTAAAGTAATATAATCAATAATAAATATAACATAAAGATAAGAATGATTATTGTGAAATATTAAATCTACTACTACTAATTATAAATAGCATATTACATGAAATGGATTGATAATCATTGTCATTGCTATATACCAATACCATCCCTATACCAAATTACCAGCACAATATTTTCTTTTTTTTTTTTTTTTTTTTTTGCTGGTGGACTGATAAGGTGAATACACATCATGCACCTCTGTTACTCACTGTGCACTGAACTCCACCCCTCTCTGCCTTTTGTCTATAATGTTTCTGGTTCTCTGTCCTGGGCCATGAGGAGGTCTAAATGCTTTTCTCTCTCTCTCTCTCTCTCTCTCTCTCTCTCTCTCTCTCTCTCTCTCGCAGTGATTGTGCATCAGGAGGGTGTGGACCTGAGAGAAACACACAGGAGGAAGAAACATTGAATTGAACAGTGCTCTTCTCTGAGTGGAATAATCCACGGCTTTCCTGCACCGCTGTGTTTGTGTCTGTCAGCAGGTGCAATGCCTGCCACGTCACAAAAACAGCAGGTGAGCAGCAGGGGGCGATGCGCAGCTCTTCTGCTCCCTCTCCTTCTGCTAGCCGTGGCTCCAAAACCCGGGAACACCACCATCAACATCCCGTCCAGATGTGAGTACACTGCATTACACATGCACATTAAGAGTCTCTTTGCATTGATTTTTACAGTACATGTTTGCTGTGGTTTGTTATTATGGCGCATGAGAGTTAAAAAGTGCCAAATGTGCAGTTTTAAGTGAGTTTAATTACTCAATTGATTACTCCATTGATCTGCAATGGCTAGTACAGGGCCGTTTGGAAAGGACACTCAGGCTGGCGTTGACTGAAACCCACCTGAGCAGGAACTGTAACAACAGCAGCCGCTACAAGCTTCCTAAAGCTATAAACAGCACTGCTATTATTGTACAGCTGCAGTTTAAGATTGCAGCCGGTGTAACAGAGCATCTCTCTTTTCCACTCATTTAAACACACACACACACACACACACACACACACACACACACACACACACA
>CAIGQV010019951.1:15849472-15871368 GCA_903798115.1 Danio jaintianensis
TGTCTGTCTGTCTGTCTGTCTGTCTGTCTGTCTGTCTGTCTGTCTGTATCTGGATTTTTGTCTAATGTCATTAAAGAGCTGATCATCATTGAGCCTAAGACTTGCTCAGTGTTATTTCCCCTGGACATCCACTTACTGGAGCAGTTATTGTTTATCATGCTCTCTCCTCAGTTCCCTCAGTAACTCTGTTTTTGTATCTGCAGCAAACTCAGTGGTGCGGAACAGAAGGCCACAGATGATGCGTCCCACTGGCTCCAGCAGCTCATACCTGGTGCTCAGCAGACAAAACCTGGAGCTGGAGTGCATCGTTCAAGGCCTGTAAGTCAAACTAACTCCAGACCCAAAGTTATGCTTATTTTAAGAGTCTCATTTGTTTACATCCTATTCTCTTTCTTTAACTAGTCCCTCTCCCAGTATCCAGTGGATCAGGAAAGATGGAGTCCTGTCTGAGTCACGCACCACCAAAGATAGCAATGACAGAGTTCTGCGCTTTCAAAATATCTCAGAGACTGACAGTGGCGAGTACCAATGTACGGCTACCAATCCACAGGGCATGAGCACTCACACCTACAGAGTCACGGTGGAAGGTACGGTATTCTTCACATTGTCGGATCACTTCCTCTGCACATTTCACATTTAGATGCAGGGTGTGAACTCAAAATTAAACTTCAGTAAAGCCGTTACAGAGTTACGGCATTAGCTTTGCAGTGAATGATTCCTTATTGCTTGATAGAAGCTTATTGGTTACTTTGCTTGGCAGAGACTTTCTGTGATTGGTTGTTTATGTTTTGTGGTGATCCAGCTGCTCCGTATTGGATTAAAGAACCAAAGAGCCAACTGTACGCCCCAGGAGAGACCGTCAAACTGGAATGTAAGGCTGACGGCATTCCCAAACCTGAGGTCACCTGGAGCATCAATGGCATCCTACTTTCTGGTAACTAACACTTTGTCAATACAATCCATGCAGTAGGGTGTTCTCACACATGGTAAGTTTGGTTCGATTGATTCGATTTATTTGAATAAGTGTGAACACTGCGGTTCAAAGCACTGTATGTGCACACCAAACAACTGGATACAGACCTCCATCTAAAACACCTAAAAGATAGATCTCAGTCCACTTCCAAACAAACTCGGGTCAGGTTTGAATGATATATGTACACAACATAGATAAAAGACAACTAAACAAATCCAAAACAGGATAAGATGTCACAAGATGTGACCATAAAAAAGACAGAATTCTTAAGCATGCCTTGTTTTTCCTCATCATAGTCATGATGCTGCCATTAAATTCAATACAAACTTCTGCTTGCAGCAGATCTTAGATTTGTGTTTGCACTTCATCATGTCTGCACAAATACAACAAGCACATTTAACCTAGGATAAAGCACAGAAAATGATTGTATAAAGTTCTTTATTTTCTGTGAATGTAAAAATGTTTGGGAAGAAATTGCATGTGATCTAATAAATATATAAGATCTGTAAATCAGCATCTCTTGGACTTGGCAACAACACATTATTAATCCAACTCAAACAGGCCTCATGCCCTCAGGTGGGAAATATTTAAATTGGGGTATATTTTGATGTGTACATTCCTGAAGACACTTCAGGCTCCATCAAGGATTTTGTGGAGTTCAGAAATAGCACTTGTGCTTTTTATTCTCAGATGGCAACATTACACTTTAAAGGATGGCTAAAGTGTATAAAGCACAATATGTAATAAATAATAAATTTAACCATAGAAATATATTAAAAAAACGTTTTTGAATTACACTTTTAGTGTATATTTTGCTTAAAGATGTTGAATAATCTTTATCTGTTTATTTGAGATGTGAGACATTAGTTTACAGCCTTGTATTGGCATACTGAGGTGTCATTTTGCTGTCATAGATATTGATCCAGACCCCCGACGCAGCGTGAAACATGGCGTTCTTACTCTGAAGAATGTGGAAATCAGCGACACTGCGGTTTTTCAGTGTAAAGCAGCCAGTAAACATGGATCTGTCCTCATCAATGCCTATGTCTATGTTATAGGTAAGGACATTTAAAAAAGTAAATAAATATATTTTTTGTTGTTGTGGTGCTTTCTAAAGCATCATCCAGTGATTAGAATATCAAAGACTTGAAACACCCTTGAAACAGTAGCATTCAGTGCCCTCCATTAATATTGTCACCCTTGGTACATTTGTGCAAAGGCTGTGAAAAAAATGCCTGTGTTGTTTACCCTTTTGATATTTTGCTCAAAATATTAACTAAAAGGCTTTGTGTGCCAATGTTCTCTCTACCTTGTGGGGTCATCAGGGTGCATATTTACTATGGGTAGTACAACGTATTGCCATTAGTCAGCAGCATGACCACAAGTAAGCAAAAGTCCGTAGTAAATGCACACCCTGAGCTAATGTGGAAGACAAGCAAACATTTTGGCACACAAAAGTGTTCTTGGAGCTTTGTATGAGCCACTGAAGTCACATGGGATGTTTTAAAAATATTTTGGTTTCTTATTCTGGAGTGTGAAAATCTGATGGTTGCTGTCTATAGAGGATGAGAGAGCTCTCTGATTTCATCTAAAATATCTTAACTTGTGTTCTGAAGATGAACAAAGGCCTCAGGGGTTTGGAATGACATGAGGGTGTGTAATTAAAAATTATATTTTATTTGTGGGTAAACTAACCCTTTAAATACACCTAGGTGACAAGGTAAAGGAAATTGTTTAACCATGAACTACTATTTCACATACATGCAGTATGTGGTAACACATAAGCCATATTTTCACTATCAGGACAATACATAAGAAATGTCTATAAACAGAAGTCCTAGAGTATTTGTGTCTCTCTTGTCTCAAAACACTGTCAGAAGGACTGTTCAACTGTCCAAAAAAGTCACCAAGATCACCACAGATAGTTTCAAAGGTTTTCAACAACAACAAAAAAACTCAAGCAATAATATATATATTTTTTTCACAGTATTCTTTGCTCATCTTCATCAATGGTGCTAATATTAGTGGAGCACACTGTACCTGCAACCACCCAGAACATAACTGCATTGCAGCACAATGTTTAAAAATGTATGTGGAGAATTCTGAAAGTCAATATCAGTGTTTTTTATTCTGCTTCTCTAGAGCTGCCTCCTCAGATTCTGACAGAAGACGGACTCATGTACTCTGTGGCAGAGGGACAGACCACTGAATTGGCTTGCGAGACCTTTGGATCTCCTCGGCCCAATGTCACATGGTGAGACAGACTGGATCCTGTAGGGAGTCCTTTCCTCACATGCCAGAACTGCTCCAGCCAGCTGTCCTGATTATTGCTGGGGGGAAGCTGCTTTGTGGGAAGTCCATTAGGGCACATGGGCAAAATCACACTCTATAGTCAGCATTTCTAAATATTGGTGTTGTTGAAATGCTGCGTCCACGTGAAGAGGGTAAAATTATTATTTTGTTTGTTCACAGGGAGGGAGAGTCCTGGGGCGCTCTTGTAGCCAATCAGAGGATGATTCAGTTATCTGACGGTTCTCTACAGATCAGTAATGCCTCGCTCAATGACAGTGGCCAGTACACCTGCACTGTCAACAACAGCAAAATCACCATCACCGCTGAGCTCGACGTACTCAGTGCGTATTTTATTTGATCAATTATTAATTTCTAATATTTCCATGCAGCCAACAAACTCATGTCAAGCAAAAAAAATCCATTAATTTCCATCAAAATGTTTTTTGAACAACGCATTATATTTTTCATATTTTAATTATTATTATTATTATCACCTCATAAAATGTCTTTTTCTAAACAAAAATGTACAGAATTTATTGCCAGTTATGCTTAAAACAACGATTTAAAAAAAATACATTAATATATTAATTAATATTAATAAAAAATATTTTTTCATACATACATATTTACTAACCCTTTAACAGGCACTCTAAGAAAAATATGTCCATATGTATATATATATATCCATATGTATATACATTCACGCAATATCTAGATATGTTTTATGAATAGAAATGTTGCCTCCTAGATAGGACAGTGATTGTGAAGCCTCCTCTGGCTCTGCGAATCCAGCGGGGGAAACCAGCGACTCTCACCTGCGAGTACCAGGTGGACTCCAGACAGGACCTCCCTCAAGTCCAGTGGAGGAAGAACATGAAGAAGCTCACAGAGTCCTCGGATTCAGACAAGTGCGCTTCTTCCCACAGAACACTTCAACTAGGCTTAATGTGATCTCATGAACATTATTAACCGCAAATGAATGTCTCTTAGGTACATGATAGATGAATCCACCCTCATAATACCTGAGGTGGAAGAAGAGGATGAAGGAATTTATACATGTGAAGTCATTACCACACTGGATATGGCTAAAGCCAGTGGCTCCATCACTATCGTCGGTAGGTAACTGATATAATCTGCCTGCTTTCTATGATATAGCATATCTTTATGTGTATGGATCTATATACTGTAGCTTTCTCTGTGTTGCTTTGTGGTATTATAATGTGACATACAGAAAGGACAAAAGGACATGTGTTGCTGTAGGGAGATTGAAGAAATAACCTTTAAAATCACACATGACTTGTTTTTACTAGCCTCTCACCCCTTGTCCTCTTTGTCAACCAGACCGACCAGACCCTCCGAGCCAAATCCAGATGACCGAACCTAAAGAACGTAGAGTCACTCTCAGCTGGACACCAGGAGATGATCACAACAGCCCTGTACTAGGTGCAGTATATGTTCTTTTTGTGTTTATGCAACAGTTTAAGTGTTTGCAGTCAATAGTTGATGCATGTTCATTATTTGAACTGCCTATTGATTTTTTTTCTCTCTCTAAATGTCACGTTGTATTTGTGATGGTTCACTGTAAAAAATGGAGGGTTCCACACAATCCCTTCATGTCGTCCCAACGCAAATTGATTAAGTTAACTCAATGGTTTTTACAATTTTAAGTTGATTGAAGTTGTCTCCCAAAAAAACTCAAGAATGGTGTTGTTTCTGCTTATTTTAAATAAGATGTTTGAACAAGCAGCAAACTTTTTTTTTTGGAGTGTTGAGCAAAGTTACAGGTTGGTTGCAAAAAACAAAAAAGAAAGAAAGAAATTGGACATTTGTTGACATTTGTTCGTGGATGAGCTAAAGTTTCAAAACTTATTATCATGGTAGTATAAGCAGAGTAAGGCTGAAAGCTGTTCTAGCGAAACGAGACCAGTGAAGCAATTGCGCAAAAGCAGCAGAGCTTTTATTATGCCACAATCCACCGCTTTCCAGTCCTGATTACGTGGGAAGAAGCACCAGTTTATTATACTAAATATATATTAGGTTCTGTTATAATGCTGCTCTATGCAGTCTATATTAAATGACATATTAAACCGTCTTTTGTGTTTGCCTGTTTTCTATAAAACTAAACCAGAATTCGAGGGTGTGTGACAATACCACAGAAAATAAGTTGAAATAACCCAGCATTTTTTTAGAGTGTACATTAAGTGCCTAAATACATTTTGGTGTCCAAACTATATGAAATGAGTAAAATTTTGTGCATGTTCCTTTATGTTTATGTGTCTAGAGTATTTGATTGAGTTTGAGGAGACGGGATCTGACAGAAAGGAATGGGAAGAGCTCAGCCGCGTGTCTGGCAGCAGTCAGCGAGCTACTCTTCCCCTAAAGCCCTTCATTTCTTACCGTTTCCGAGTCATTGCCATCAATGACATCGGCAAGAGTGACCCCAGCATGGATACAGAGGCCTATTCCACACCAGCTGCTCGTAAGTAACACTGAAAAAAGAATGAAAGGGAAACAAGAAAATAGAAAGGGCTTGTACTGCTACGTTGTGATGCATTTGTTTTGTCTCTTCAATCGCTGTATGACACTTTGGATTTGTGTTTGTATCTTCTCTCAGTGTGTGGCTGACATGAAGTGACAGTTTTATTGCTATGTTAGAACGTCTTTGAACTAAATTATGATTTGTCCTCTACAGCTCCAGACAGCAACCCTGAAGGAGTGCGCAGTGATTCCAACGAGCCAGGCACCCTTGCCATCACATGGAAGGTGCGCTGCGCAATTCAGCATTTAGAGAAACCAGAAGTGATTCTGTCATCATGTATTCGCCTTCATGTTTTTCTAAGCCTGCATGATTTTTTGTTTCCATTTAACACAATAATATGTGAATAGGAGCAGAAAGTGGACTAGACCATAGGAGCTGGGTTTGTCGGACTCCAAAATTAACAAAAAAGTTACATAAACATTGCATATAAAGTACATGTGAAAGTTCAGTTTTGGGAGGTAAATAAAAATATGTTAGAAAAGTCTGATTCATTCACTTGACTCAGTTAATTCAAAATTGAAAAGTCAGATTCAGTCTAGTCAATAAGTTCGTCTTAAACAATGCTTAAACAATTGCTTAGGAAAGTCTGATTTATTCTAGTTAATCTCCTTATCCTGAAATGTCATCTCAATCTCAAGTCCTATTTATTATAGTGAATCAGTTCATACTAAGTGGTCATCTGATGCTCTTATATGTAGTTTTGAAAAATATGTTTCATTGAAGGAATCAGTTTGTTGATTAAAAATCTATCTTTGTAATATGTAAATAACTGTATTTGTATGAATCACGTTTTCATTTTTAACAGAAAGATACATTTAAGCTGATGACTGATTCTGTGTTTTTACAGGAGATGGACAGGCGTAGCTTCAACGGCCCAGATTTCCGCTATAAAGTGATGTGGAGGAAGGTTTTGGGCAGCGGTCCATCCTGGCACACCAAAGACATCACCTCTCCACCCTTTGTTGTCACAGATGTGGGCAACTTCTCAGCATTTGACATTAAAGTGCAAGCGGTTAATGAGATGGGAGAAGGTCCAGAGCCCAAATCTGTTATTGGATACTCTGGAGAGGACTGTAAGTTTGCTATGGTTGATATATTTGCTGCTTTTGAGCCTTTTTGTTGATATAATTTCACTCTCAGTTCACCCCAATTAAGCAGTGATTTTAATTAATTATTAATTAATTAATTAGTTAATTATAATGCTGGGTTCTAAATTGCATGAAAAGTCAATGCAAATGCACAGATAGAGACAAATGATCGTTGAGTGGTGTAAACAGCGTGTACTGTGTGACCCATTTGCTGTGAATGTGCGGAATTTGCCTCGGTGGTGCTTCACGTCTGGTGTAAACCCAGAATAAACAATTATAGGTGTAATTTCTCCTTGTCAGACCCTCTTGAGGCCCCTCTGGATGTAGGATTGCTTCTGATCAACAGCACTGCTATTAAAGTGACATGGGCGGCCGTGAACAGAGAAACTGTGAGGGGTCGTCTGCAGGGGTACAAGGTAACATACTGTGCTGTAATAACCTCAAAAATGTGAGATGTAATACATCTTTGACACATTTTATGTCATCCATCCTGTAGATTTATCTGACGTACTCTGGCCCAAAAGGCCAACACCTCAGACGAGAGCCAAAAACCACCTCTGTTGTGACGACGGACAGTAATGAGGAGAAGAAGGTTTTGGGAGATCTGCAACCGTACTCCCATTACAAACTGGCTGTAAGTGTCTTCAACTATAAAGCAGAAGGACCCCAGTCTGAATCCATCTCTTTCTCTACTCCAGAAGGAGGTAAGCACACAAGACAAAAAAGTAGAAATAAATGAAAAAAGGGCAAGGATTCAAATGCTATCATTTGTGTTTTTTAGTACCTGGTCCTCCATCATCTTTGATGCTGGATAGCCCATCAGAAACAGAAATGACAGTGCAGTGGACTCCACCCAACCAGCCAAACGGAGACCTGATTGGATACATTTTACAGTATCAACAATGTGCGTTCATTCATTCTTCTCAGGAGTATTAGGAGCAGCGAACCAGAAGTTTCAGAAGTTACATCAGGATAATTGAATAATACTGCAAATAGTGCAGAGGTGTTCTGACTAAGTTTTATGATTGAATTTGTGATTAGAAAATAGTCCATAGATTTACACCGAAGGAAGAAAATTTAGACACCTTTTTGGCCAGTAACCTACTTAGCAACTACCCTAAACACCCTAGACATCACCTAGCAACTACCATGGCAAATATATCTATAAAACCATTAAAAAAAACTGAGCAACTGCACACCAACAGATTATAACACTCAGAACATCCTAGCAATGGCTTAGTAACCACCTATAACATCTTAGAAACTGCACAGCAAGACAGAACTTAGAACTGCACAGCAACACGGTAAAACCACTTAAAACAATGAACTTGAATCCACACAAAACAGCCTAGCAACTGCATAGCAACACAAAGAATAAATTGTATTAAAATACAAAACTACTCATAACATCTTAGAGGCAGAATAACAAAACAAAAGGTAACGTTTTTTACTCCTCTGCTGTATCTTTTCTGCAGTTGATAATGATGACAGCCTTATGCAGGTGGTCAAGATTAGTGACCCCACTGCGTCCCACTACAAGTTAAAACTGGACCCTCACAGCCGTTATCGTTTCTATCTGCGAGGATACACGGCTACTGGTGAAGGACTGCCCATCATCAAGGATGGAGCCACCACACTGGATGCAGGTTAATCATCACTCAGTTTGTTATAATTTTAACTGTACAAACATTTTGAGTTTTACATAATGATGAAATGCTTTCGCACATTTTGAAGACAACAAGATGTAATAACAGCCAGTAGCTATGTGTAATGTCTGTTTTTGTTCTATGGACTTCTTATTTATGTCTCGCTTTTCCTGTTTCTTTATTTCCCTGGTTGTCGTGTGTTGTCATGGTTACCCATTATGTTCACCTGCCACTTGTTTTAGTTTCACTATGTTTATTTAAGCACTGTGTTTCATTTAGTATCTAGTATAACTTTACAAAGTTTTTACAAAGCTCCTACATACTGGTTTGCCTTTTTGTAGAAGGGTGAGGTCAAATTGGTTCAAAATAACTGGTTCAGTTGTCACCGAAAGCTTAATGGGCAGTGTGCCGACATATAGTGCCACAATGCTTGAGGTGTCCCAAGTTCCAAACTTGTCCCTTTCCCAATTCCATCCCTGTCCTACTGTCCTGTCATAATAAAGGCAAACATGACAAAAACAAGGCTTAAAAAAACTAGTTAAAAACAAATGATTCGCAAAGGGTTTGAAGCTTGATGAAGTTGTGTTTTGAACAATGTTAAAGTCTGACTTGTTTTGTTTTTGTGTGAACAGTTCCACCCTCCGACATTAGTATATCGACTGGAGAGACATCAGTCAACCTGACCTGGGTGTCAAAAGAAAGACAGAGGAACGTGGGATTCTTTATTCATTACCTGAGAAAGGATGGTAAGTGACAGGATGTGATTGAGAATGACTGAACACAAGCTTGTTCATGAATAACAAAACAGAAAAACAGCAGCTTTATTGGCTGTTCTGTTAATAAGTGCTTGTGTTTTTTCAGAGAGGGAGAATTTGTTTTGATTTTGCATTGTACTGCCTTCTGTCCAGGCCCAGAAAAATGGGAGAAATCTGAAAAAGTGAACAGCACTCAGTCTTTCTACACACTGCATGGGCTCCGGCCCGGATCCCAGTACCGGCTGAAGATCGACTTTAACAACTCTTTATGGGAGAAAGATATCCAGACTGCAGGAGCTAGTAATTACAAAACAGCCCTCTTAATTATTTTTATAATCAATTACACTGTCCTGTTTATGTACAGACCATGAAAAAAGATGCCCACTTAAAGATTAGCTCTTAATGGAGTGTACATTATGCTTTTTATGTAACTTTAATGGTCTGTGAAATAAAAATTTTTCCATTTTATAATATTCATAATTTTTTTGGAGCTCTGAAAAGATATCAAGAGTAGTGTATATGACAGAATATCACATGATTTGAAGCCTTAAGAGATGTGGTCACTACAAAAAGTATTCTCTTTTTTTATTCTCTTGTCCTTTCAAAAGAAAGTCATTTAAAGCCAAGGTATTATCATTCAAAAGTTTGGGGTCAGTGACTTTTAAAAATATTAAAATTGTAAAGTTTCTAAAAAAAGATGGCTTATGCTCACCAAGGCTGTATTTATAATCATTTTAATTTTAATATACTGTATTTTAATGTAATTTATTCCTGTGATTATGACAAAAAATCTTGAATTGTGTTCGGGGAGCGTAAGTGATAGCAGCGTTTTCAATTTTTTGATAAATTATTCCTGCAATATCAAAAAATAATGCATAATTTTCTCCCCGTTCTTAAGGAGTCATGGAGGTGAGAGATGGGTTTGTGACCGAGAGCTGGTTTATTGGACTCATCAGTGCCCTCGTGCTGTTGCTGCTGGTACTGCTCATCCTGTGTTTCATAAAACGAAGCAAAGGTGGAAAATACTCAGGTAAAATACACCGACTACAGCACACCATTATAATCTATTAACAACCCTTAATAGTGCATTTAATTAGTGATGAAGCCTAAAGTACACTTTGGTTGATATGCGTACAGTGTGCATGACATCACTGGCACACTATGGATATAGTTTGGTTTTTCCACCCTGATTTCACAGTAAAAAAATAACCTGAGGGAACACAAACAAAAAAGAATGTCTGCAATGACGGCCATATAAGGGAATTGTATTAAAAAAAATACTATTTTATACAAGTTCAAAGACATCAAACATAACTTTTTGGTGACTGAAAGTGCAGACACTGGATAAGGATGAATCTGCATTTGACGGTGTTGAAATATGCAAAACTGAAGTATACTTTAAGCTTAAGTCATCTGACTGTACTAACAAATGTGGAAATATCCCTTTATTTTGTTCTTCTTACAGTTAAAGAAAAGGAAGAAGGCCAGATAGATTCTGAAGCTCGGCCAATGAATAATGAGGCTTTTGGAGAGTACAGGTGTGGTGAAGTTTGTTAGACAGATTATTCCACAAATCTCTTGTTTCTCCCTGTTTCTTACGCTCTTCCATTCTTTCCTAAATGCTCTTCCTAATGATTTGCAGATCGCTAGAAAGGTATGCTTCGCTGTCGTGTCGTGTTCTTTTGCATGCATGGCTTTATCAATACTTTCCCTTGCATGCATGGAGTGTGCATTTTTTGGTCTTGCCATTGATGCTTTTCTTTCTTAGAGTTTTTGTCTTGTTTTTAGTCCAAATATCTAAATATTCTTAAATAAATTCTTTTCGGCTTAGTCCCTTTATTAATCTGGGGTCGCCACAGCGGGATGAACCGCCAACTTATCCAGCATATGTTTCACGCAGCGGATGCCCTTCCAGCTGCAACCCATCACTGGGAAACATTCATACACACTCATTCACACACATACACTACGGACAATTTTAGCTTACCCAATTCACCTATACCGCATGTCTTTGGACTTGTGGGGGAAACCGGAGCACCCGGAGGAAACCCACGCGAACACGGGGAGAACATGCAAACTCCACACAGAAATGCCAACTGACCCAGCCGAGGCTCGAACCAGCGACCTTCTTGCTGTGAGGCGAACGTGCTACCCACTGCGCCACCGCGTCGCCCAACTAAAAAATATTGTATTATTTTAATAAATAATGAGTAGGTCCACAGAATCTGTGCGTGCAGTAATCGCAGATATCTGCAGATTTTTGAGCCCATCATTTAATTTATTTATGTAAATCTGTGTAAAAATATATTTATTCAGTTTTTATATTAACTTCAGTTATATTTTTTAATAATATGCAAATTTTTAAATAAATTATGTACAATGCAATTTGTAAAATAATATTTTCTGTCTTTTAGTGGATGCATTACATGAGAGAACTGCTGTAGCTTTGTTTATCAAACAAGTGGTTCTAATTGGATTCATTTTATTTATTTAAATTTTTTATTTATCTTGTTTTCTGTTTGAAATAAATGTAATTTTCTTACCCCAACTGGCTTAAAATGAACTTTTTAAGGAAAAACGTCATTTTTACTCATTATTTCTAAAAAAAAAAAACTATATATTTTTTCATTTATAGACATTTGGACTAGAAACAAAACAAAAACTTTAAGAAAAAAAAAACATTTTTTGCAGTCTATATGTACTGTATATTTATTGATATGTTTATTCCCTCTCTCTTTTTGCACAGTGACAATGAGGAGAAGCGTACGGCCAGTCAGCCGTCTCTGTGTGAGAACAGTAAGCTATGTACCGATGATGGTCTAGACGACTACGCCAACAGCAACAGCGTGCAGACCGAGGTCATCATGGACGAGTCGCTGGCCAGCCAAAGCAGCGGAGTCCGAGATGTTCCTGACGCCGAGACTCAGGAAAGTTCCCCTCTAAATCCTGCCACAGCCATCTCTCACCATGGCCTGCCCAACTCCGCTGCCCTCCTTGACTAGCCGGGCGAGCCTGAGACCAAACGTGGATTCACACATGTGCCCACTTATTGCAACCACTCATGACTGACAAAATATTCAAAAACCCACAATAACGAGCCCTGCACACACAACAGATGCCAAGAAAACCTACCAGATGCACTGCTGGAACTTACTTCAAACGTAATTGGACCAACACAACACTTTTAAACATTCGACCGACGTATAACAAATAGACTGCCATGCTCGTTGTTTACAGATATTATCTCTCATTTTACAATATAAAATATGCCGTTTGCAGTTATACAAATGTTAAAAGAACATCTCCAGACGAGACTTCTTTGATAATCCATTGACACGAGCTCCTGTTGCAGACGCCAAATCAAACATGGAATCGGTTTCACCTGTAAGTCAATAAGAAGCGTTGTGGAAGGGAGGGTGTGAGGGCGAAAAAAGAAGCTGAGGGCCTTCAAATCCTGACTAAGTGCGTTGTACAAGCATATAGACAGCATGAGCTGGTTATACTGGTTGCAAAATTTAATCAACTTGTTGTATTTTGTGCGTTTCTTCCATTTGTTTGTTTTTATTCTTTGAAGACTTGCCTGAATCATTTTTATAATTTATTTTTTACTTATTAATTTATTTTTTTACACAAGATTCACTTTTGTGTTGTGTTTTAAAGGTGCTGTAAGCAATGTTAATCATCGGGAAACTTCTCAGACTTAGCCACACTCATTTCCAAAACCCCGACTCACAGTACAAACGACTCACTGTATTTTTGTCATGTCGTAATTGCCGTCATTTTGAGATGTCAGTACATGACATTTAAATGGAGCTGTTTTTGTCCCTGAATTCAGAATTATGCTTTTTTATGGCAACACTAACAACACCTAAATATAGTGCCTAAATAAATCTGTGGTGGTCCAGTGGTGCAGCAGACCAGAAAATTGTTGTAATTACAAGTTGTGCGAGCTGTGAACACATTTTACTACTGTAGTTGAATCTGGTAATTATGGTAATTCTGATATGGACCTAAATATTACAGTGATTAGCATGTTTAGCACTGGTAGATGCTTTAACTACACTTTTCATAATTCAATCTGACCAAACAACTCAACTTATTTAAAAAAATATATTTAACTAGTGTCCAATTCCTTTCAGTGGACTTGTAATTTTGATCAAACTTAAATAATAATCTTCAAATCCACTTTTTTTTTTTCACAATCAACTAGGATCTCGCATTCAGATCTCATCTTTTTTTTTCTTCCATATACAGTGCCATTCTATTAAATTTGCTTAAGGCACCTTTAAGCCATCTGTACGTTGATCTTTTGTAATATTGTCGTGATTCAATTAAAGATACATATCGACCTCCCCTCAGTTACGATTATGGAGTTCCATAGTGTAAATACATGAGATGCAATGACTCTACGACATAAGATCGTTTATAGCAAGCTGTACATATGAGCATATGAGCATCTATCAATTAGCCAAATACAGTATTATAATCTCTTTCATCATCTCCATTGGTTCCTGTGCCTGCCTATGACAACATACTCACCATCCCTCATGTTTATTTCTCCCCTTGTATGTGTCTGTGTTTTTAATTCATGTTTTCTGCATTGTATTAAACTGTATTTATCGATTCTCTCTTGCAGTCCTGTTGGTTGTAAAGCCATAAGAATACACACATAAGGTGCGTAGTTGTGAGGTCGTATTGAGTTAGATAGGGTTGTAAGAGAGTAAGTCACACTCACAGTTTAGTTCGGTTAACGTAAAATGCAATCATGTATTGGCTTGTGTCTTATTACAGAGAATGTATGCTTTGTTTGGATGGGAATTGTTCCATACCAGTATACCAAATAGCATTTGTTCCTTTTTTGTTTGTTGTTTTTTGGTTCATTCGATTTAACGTTTGATAAACAAATATAGCAGATTATAGCACTGAGAGAATCTATGGCACATTTGGTATTTCTCAAGACAGGGGCACAGGGGGGGGGGGGAAACTCTTAATTTCCAGATGAATGTAAATATAGCCCAAAAGATTGTTTGTTATGACGTTGGAACGATTTGTCTTGTTGATTATGTTTAAGGTTTTCAAATTTGTTTTGAGTTTTGTAACATTTTTTAACTTTACAGTAACTTGTTAGTTGTGATTTGAGTGTGGTAGATGAGTAGTGAATAGTTTTAAAAAACGAAGAAAAAAAAAAGTCCTTTGATAAATAAATGTTACAGATTTTGAGAAAAAAGCTGATTGGATAAAAGAGATTTAAAAAAAAAAGTGAATTAAAGCAACCGGCAAAACATGATTGCGCTTATAGTTTCCCAAGTGCTGAAGAACGGCAGTATTGTGTGTATCTGATAAGAATCTATTGCTGCAGAGAGGAGGGACGCAGTCATCTTATTTTCACACTGCACACACACACCTCCAGGGAGCAACAGAAATGCGCTGACTCAGATCTTTAAGAACACTGTCTTGCGGTGGGCTTTTGCAGAGACTCCCAGCAGCACTGTGGGCTCGCTGTAAGGGCCAGACTGTCTGATCTGTGTTAGCTTCCCTCACAAAAGCTGTACAGACACACTCAGGACAAAAGTCTCTTAGAGATCTATTTTCTTAAAGGAGGGGGAAGTGATGCAAATGATATTCAACTCAATATTCAACAAAACTGCTGCTAGACGACGTGTATTTTGTCAGTGTCTTGACCGTGTATTGAACTCGGAAGTGAATCGACTCTCGGATATCCACTATACTGCCCTCTGCTAATGCAACTAAAACTGGGTGGGAGGGCACAGTTTAAAGCTCGACTAGCGAACGAACGTTGCCGTTTCTGTTGTTACTTGTCAAATGTACGCATTCAAGCTCATAATGCATCTTAAACTGTAGGCTTAATGCATAAATAAGCTTGACATAATAGTCTCTTATTCCTCTTGTATGTTCTGTTTGTTACTGCATATGATGTGAAAATAAACAAAGGACCAGATGAATGAGGCTGTGGGATTGTATTGGTCACGTTCCCCTGTGGTGTTTGTGAACTGGAGGGAGAGTAAAGGGGGGAGGCGATGTTAACTACAGTAGATATGAACTGGATTTGGCTATTGTATCTGCATCATCAATCAGCAGTGTAAGTAAATGCTTCTTAAATAAAATGGAATGGAATCATTGTTTGTTTATGTGCAAATCCATCACTATATAACATATACAAATAACTCTAGAATTATACTTGGAGAAATCTGATTTATGAATGTCAGACACTGAAATCTGTGTTTTGAAATTCAGTACCACTTTATTTGTCGTGCAGGAGAAGGATGAGTTGAGGATGGAATGGGATGGTGGTTTATCGAGAGCTTGTGCTGAACTGGGTGAAGTATTGAACAGAAGGACGGTTTGTATACAGCTGCTTGTCCAAGAACTGTTGGCTGAAAAAAAAAAAAAAAAACATGTATATTTTTAGACTTCCAGGAATGAGTCTGCTAATAGCTACTCTCATTACTATAACTAATAGCTTTACAATGAAAAAAAAAATTAAAATCACCCAGAAGTGTATTAGGAACTCAAAATGTGAAAATGAACATGAACATAAACATTACATTTTGCAACGCACTTAGGGAACTACCACTGTTTTTAGAAAAAAAAAACTCACCAATTCTGCACTAATTTAAAAAATACATTAAAAAAATTCATATTGAGAAGTATTCTTACAAATAAAAATAAAAAACATATTAGTTTAAATTTAAAAAATCAGCAGTCATTACTCCAGTCATTGTAAATTTTATTGTGGAGTTCAAAAAACGTTAGAAAATAATAATAATAATGATAATAATAATAATAATAATAATCTTTATTTTGTATAGGGCTTTTAAATGTTGTATCTCAATGCGTTTTAGATGAAAGAATAAAACATTGTGCAACCATACGAATGTTACTCTGTAACTAAGAACATGAAACATTCAAAACAATATAAAAAAATAAATAAAATTATACAAATATTCAAGTAAAAGCTGCCATAAAAATGAGAAATATTTTGTTATGTTAAAGGCTTTAATATCAAATCTAATTAAAGTTGACATTTCTTTTAAACATTTTTTACTATAGTTTAAAGACTTATTTAAGTCAAACCGAAGATAAAAAAAAAAGCACAGGACAAGTCTTTAGATTGAGAAGAGATAATAGTATTCCATTGCATTAACTAATTGGAATGCTTACAGTACCAACCACAGTAGTCTAAAAAATATTTGACTATTAGATAACCTAGCCTAGTTGACATCTGACTAAAAGAAAAGCAGCCAAGTATTCAATTTAGGTTAAAATTTACAATGAAATTATAATGTTACACTTGTGATTCGTACAGACTTTGTAACATGTACATTTTTACTGATTAACTACTTCTGAGTATGTTCATTCTCCAACTGTCTGTGTTCGGCAGTGTCTTTTTTAAATATAGCGAAATATGAAAGTGACTCACTGTGCCTGCTGCTCTTGTGCCAGCTGTTGATTGTATTTATCGAGCTGAATTCTTCTCTCTCTTCGCAGCTCCATACCTTTTCTTTTATCTCTCTCCTGCTGTCTGCTCTGCTCTGTCAGATGGTAATCCCAGGCCAGATCTCTCTGCCTCTCCCTCTCTCTCAATCTCTGGTGAAATGACAAAAGATTAAGAGTATTACTTTTATGAGGAATATAAAGGCACGCTCAAATGGCCGGATCATAACCTCTTTCTCAAAGCGCTGCTCCTCTCTCTTTCTGTGGATATCACTGATCTGCTGTGGGCTCATGCCCTTCCAGCGGTCGGTCAGGACTCGTGGAGCATCCACTGATGATTCTGTTGTTCTCGCTGCAGCCTCTGGTCGCTCCGTCAGGAGGTCAGAGGTCACCATGTAGTGTAGCTCTGCCAGCTCCTCTCCCTCTCTCCTCATTCTCTCTTGTTGCTCTCTCTCCATCCGCTCCTCTGCCTGCAAGGGAAGGTCAGATGCTACCTTGACCTTTCATTTTGAAGATCTATGGGCCTTTGTGGGTTTACCAAATGAAAATGCTGTCATCATTACTCACTTAATTCATTTCTAACACATGGTTGTATATATTGACCTCGGTAACACCTAAACAGAAACACCACAGATTCTGTGTGATTTCATCCTTTTTCTGGATAATTTGAAATTTTACACTTACTATATGCTTCTGTAGTATGGAAAATAGCAGTATGAACATTGTTCAATGTGTCCTTTCAGTGCTCCAAAGAACGAAAGTCATGGTGACTTTGAATGTCATGAAGGTATGAATATGGTATATTTTTGAGTGAAATAAGTGCATTTAAATTTCATTATTTTTGGTCCACTAAATAAAACCACAAATGTCTCATGGCTAAACATTAAAATCTTTTTTTTTTTTAAATGAAAGAGATGTTATTAAGTGGGTAAGTCATATGTTGTTGTCTTGAGTTATGGGGAACACTAATCTATTTAAATGAACAATTTTACAACTTTTTTACTAATTGTTCCAACTCCGATCCTCTGTGGAAAACTCAACAAAAGCACAAACCTCAAGAGATAATCAGTTAAGACTGAAATGGTCGCAGATTAATTAATTAGACAGATTAAGATGTTGTTAATTTGGAAATACATTAGGTTTAAAATAGTACATGCTTTAAAATAAAATGCAGTCCGTCTCTCTCTCTCACCCTCTATCTCAAAATCTCTATCTCACCCTCAAATTATTTTTCTCGATTGTCTACCGAAAAAAACAGTGTTGTCTAATGACTTGCCTAATTAACCTAACTTGCCCAGTTAATTTAATTAACCTAGTTAGGCCTTTAAGTGGCACGTGAATATCTTGCAAATAGTAAAATATTATATACTGTCATCATGGCAAAGATTAAAAAAAAGTTATTAGAAATCAGTTAACTATTGTTTGAAAATGTGTTTTGAAAACAGCACTTGGTAAATATTTGAAAAAGAATTCAAATGAAAACAGGAGAGCTAATAATGTTATCTTCAACTGTGTATGTGTGTGTAGATATGTAAATGTGTGTATATACCGCAGTGTTTCAGGACAAAAACACAATTTGAAAGAATTTGACATTTTATTTGTCAATATTCAATTTTAGTTAACTCTGAAAATTTAAAATAATGGTTTAACTTCACTGTTACTTTACTGTTAGTTTAGGGGTGAGATAATACCTGAGCTTGGTTATAATGACTGAGTGCAACACGGGCTTCTCTCTTGCACTCCTCCTCCAGGGCATTCAGCTGCACTGCCCTCAGGTCTTTTTCCACCAGGACCCTGCTGGTTAGCAGCTCTACACACACAAACACAGATATACAGTAATATGCATGCTAGAATCTCAGTGCAACTCTGCTAATGGGTATGAAATAGTATATTTTCTTTTTTTAAATTACAGTTACCTCTTTTTTTCTCTTCCCTTACTCGTTTCTCTCTCTCCTCCTTTTGAGCTCTCAGGTTTTTCTCGTTCAACTCCATCTGAGATCTCTTCTTTTCATCCTCTTTAATTCCTTCGCCCTGAGTGAGAATATAAAAATAAATACAAATAAAATGATCACTTATAGGCTGATAAATGCTTATTTTTTATCTTATTGTTCTTGGTCTGATAAACAAACATTATCTGTCAAAAAATTATAGATTATTTCCTTTGGTTAATCCATGGGGGTTTTGCTTGGTACCTTCCACATGGTGTGACACGTGATGCAGACCCAATTTATATTGTTACCTTAACTACTTGGTATTTACATAAAAAAAATTAAGTACAATGTACTTATTGTGTTCATATTGTATTGCGCAACTCTATTGAGGTGGGAAACAGGTAAGGTTAGATGGGTTAAGGTGTAAGAGATGGGATACAGAATAATAACAGATGTAAATACAAGCAGATATTTTAAATATAAGTACAATGTAAAAACATGTATTAATAATAAGTGAATTGTATCAAATAATTAATTTAAATGTAAGTACATAATAATTAACGCCACTTAATATAAAGTGTGGTCATTTATGCGAATGAAAATGCATTATGTTGGCAATTTGAGAATTCTTCACTGTGAAAAAAATGGACTTTTGTTAATTATGTTTGGGAAAGCTCTAAATGTCCCCTTATGGTTTTATTGTTTTCTTTAGTTAAGGATGCATTTATTGGCCTATATATCGTTTTTCCATATCGTTTCCAAATCGGTTTATGACAATGAAAACAGTTTCTTGACTTAGCGTAATATCATGCAGAGTGACACGCTGTATTCACCACGGAGCTATTTATTTAAACACTTTATTATATAATTATTATTCATTTTTAAGAGGTTTTAATTTAGGCATTGGAAAAGCAGGTGATTAAAATTTCGAAAAAATTTATAGAAAAAATAAATAAATGAATAGTTATTTCCCTCGTGCATTAAAATTAAAATATTAACCTAAAATGGCGATTGACCTATCAACACTCACTCACAATGTATTCTTGGTTATGCTTACCAAAAACACTTGCATGCTGGCGGGTCCCAGTGCAGAGTCCGAGACAGAAACACTGGTTGTTGGCGCCCCCTTTCGGTCATAATTGATGTCTGCATCACGGCTGTCATCAGCACATTGATGTATCGCTCGAAATTGTTCCAAGTCCCGAGCCAACTCTCCTCGTAACTCATCCTCCTCCTTTCTCTGTTGCATTGCCATTTCATCCAGGGACAAACGCAGGAGATCTGAATAACAAAAGTACAGATCATTTATGCATTTCAAAGACCATTATGATGGCTAAAAGTTTTAAGGCCGTTTTAATTGTTTTGCCGTAGTATAAAAAAGACACAGCCCTCAAAGTTTACCATAAGACACGTCTCTCTGCTTCTCCATTTCCCGTTGTTCTTGTTTGTCTTCCTGCTGTTTGTGGAGCGCGCGCAGGTCCACGCCAATAACCCGGGTTCTGGTGTTGAATATTCGGCTTTTGCGCTCAGCCTCTGCGGACTGACGCCTCTTCACCGCCTGACGCACAGACTCGTCCACCGGTAAATCAACCTTGTACATTTTCCAACGGTGTAAAAGCAAAGTTATATATCAGCAAACCTCCCTGCAGAAGTGTGTGTCCTGCTCAGCGTCACTTAGAAGCTGGTGGTTACTTCAGTTCTGAGAACGGAATTAGTCCATAAATAACTTGTTTATTCTTCTTAATTTGGCTATTAAGTTAATATAGCTAATTTCAAAAATAGCCAATAGTTAAATATTAGTTAAAACTTTCCAGGTTGAATGTTAATTGATTTTTGACGAGCGGCAGTGCGTCAGCTCTCTTTCCGTTGTGTTTGAAGCGTAGTTTGGCGTTCTCATGGTAACCTCCTCTCCTGTTCATGGTCATGCGCGTTGAGTTACATTATTTAAAAATAGATATTATTTTTATATAAAATATAATGTAATTCTATAATTAAAAAGTACAATTTGTTTATATATATATATATATATATATTTATTTATTTATTTATATTTATTTATTTATATTTATATTTATATATAGAAATGTTAATATATTCAATGCGGTTTAATAGTATACAAAAAAAATAGAATAAAACCAATGATAATTAAAATAGATGATCTATGATGGTGTTTGTGTGTGTGTTCTAGAGTGAGTTTCAGTACCATGAACAACTCCCTTTAACTGGATTTATCTCTTTCGGTTGATGTTGATACCTTTGTATGGGTTTTATTGTTTTGGTCTTTTGCAATATTCGATGTAATATGCAATGCATATTATTGTATTCTAATATTATCTAGCTTATTTTGTGGTAAAGATGCAGAAAAATGCATTCAAAATAGGTTTTTTTTTGTATTATCATAGTTATTTAATATTCAGTATTCAATCATAATATAATTCGACATGCATTAACTGATTTGAGCAAGATAAATAAAAATAAAAATAGAGGTGACGCGGTGGCGCAGTGGGTAGCACAATCGCCTCACAGCAAGAAGGTCGCTGGTTCGAGCCTCGGCTGGGTCAGTTGGCATTTCTGTGTGGAGTTTGCATGTTCTCCCCGTGATCGCGTGGGTTTCCTCCGGGTGCTCCGGTTTTCCCCACAAGTCCAAAGACATGCGCTATAGGTGAATTGGGTAAGCTAAATTGTCCGTAGTGTATGTGTGTGAATGAGTGTGTATGGATGTTTCCCAGTGATGGGTTGCGGCTGGAAGGGCATCCGCTGTGTAAAACATATGCTGGATAAGTTGGCGGTTCATTCCGCTGTGGCCACCCCTGATTAATAAAGGGACTAAGCCGAAAAGAAAATGAATGAAAATAAAAATAGACTGGATTGGCTGAGAAAGGCAAAATACTCGAATATATTTTTTCCTGTGTTACTACTTAATGGCCATTGAAGAACTTGATGCAGCTATTAAAAAATGGCTTTAGGTAAATCACCAGGTCAAGATGGACTTACAACTATCTTTTATCAGTTTTTCTGGAATGATATGAGAGAATTGCTCTTTAAAGCACTGATAGAATGTTTAGAAAGTAATACATTACTAAATTCAATGAAACAGGCTATAATTGTTTTAATACCTAAACCAAAAAAAGACAACACTGTTATTGATAATTTAAGACCAATTACTTTACTTAACATTGATTACAAAATATTCACTCAAGCATTAGCTAGTAGACTT
>CAIGQV010019951.1:15876368-15925307 GCA_903798115.1 Danio jaintianensis
GCTGAGCCGAACCAGACGGTGATTGAAGTGCAGAGGATGGGTTGGATGACAGCTGAGTAGAACTGTACAAGCAGCTCCTGTGGCAGGTTGAACTTCCTCAGCTGACGTTTTTTAAACTCTTTAGAATTTAAAACATTGATATTGTGTAAAACTAATACAATCATGACACTGATAACATGCCATCTTATTTTTATTTTGACCAATTGGATTTACAATTTATAGTTATGCGTGTAGGCGGCACAGTGGCTCAGTGGTTGGCACTGTCGCCTCACAGCAAGAAAGTCGCTGGTTTGACTCCCGGCTGGGTCAGTTGGGATTTCTGTGTGGAGTTTGCAGGTTCTCTCGGTGATCGCGTGGGTTTCCTCCGGGTGCTCCTGTTTCCCACACAGTCAAAAGACATGCGGTATAGGTGAATTGGATGAACTGAATTGGCCTTAGTGTAGGTGTGTGTGTGAAAGTGAGAGTGTATGGGTGTTTTCCAGTACTGGGTTGTGGCTGGAAGGGCATCCGCTGCGTAAAACATATGCTGGAATAGTTGACTGTTCAATCCCTGATAAATAAGGGACTAAGCCGAAGGAAAATGAATGCGTTGTGTGGAAAACTTATTTAAAAAATATTTGTTTTGTAGCAAACTACTAATGACATTTCTTTAAAATTTTAAATAAATATTTGAGCAATTAGAGCATAAAATTACAATCGGATATTACACAATCATCAACTTTGATAGACATCTTAGACACTCATTCACTTTACTTTAGATCAAAATAATGTAGATTAGATCTTGCCTAAATCTCACCTAAACCAAATCCTAAACCTACTTTCGCTTGTATCCCATCAACATTCTTGCCTGAAACACGCATAGAAGAATCATCAGCATATAAAAACTAGTTACAATCACATGCAGGTTGTATATCATGTATGTAGAATTACAACAAAAAGGGGCCTAGGAACAATTGTTACTAAAGAGTCCCGTCAGTTTCATCTCTCTGAATTCCTCCAGTTAAATTAAAGTTACATTGAAGTTACATTAAGAGTTACAATCACATTAAACGTGATTGTTACAGTTTGCTAAAGAAATACTTATTTAACCTCCTTTAGAGAGAAAGATGCAGAGCTGAATCAGAAACGGCCACAGTATATTAAGGCCAAGGAGAACACAGCCCATAAAATTAAGAAGCTGGAGGTGGCTCGAAAGTCCTTGCAGAACGCTCAGAAGATGTACAAGAAGCGTAAGGCAGACATTGAGGAACTGGACCGTGAGCAGGGGGCTGTGGAGATGTCAAGGCAGGAGTTTGAGGAGCGGATGGAAGAAGAGGCACAGAGTCAAGGCCAAGATCTGACGCTGGAGGAGAACCAGGTCAGTCAATGTCAACTGCTTGATGTACTACATGAAAAGTGAGGAAAACAGCTTTCATTTTACACTTATACTGTTATCTCAGGTCAAGCAGTATCATAGGCTGAAGGAGGAGGCTAGTAAGCGTGCAGCTACTTTGGCACAGGAGCTGGAGAAGTTTAACAGGGACCAAAAGGCGGACCAGGACAGACTTGATCTGGAGGAGAGGAAGAAAATTGAGACAGAGGTACAGTGAGAAATTATTTGTTTTTGTTTGTGCCTTTGAATTGCTGATTTATTATGTTATGTGTTTGATTGAATTACAGGCCAAAATAAAGCAGAAGATCCGAGAGATTGAAGAAAACCAGAAGCGCATTGAAAAGCTGGAGGACTATATTGCGACTAGCAGGTATTTCAGTGATCATTATCAAATGGATAATTTCAAGCCTCCAAAAAAAAAAATTAAGAATAGTTTTTAAGAAAAATTAAGAATAATTTATGGCATTCTGAATATTTACATAATATATTTTATATATAAGTATTTTATTCAGCAAGTATGCGTTAAAAACTAACAATAAAGACCAAAAATGATAATAAAAACTTTTTTGGAAATTTCTTTTAATCAAATAATCCTGACAAATCCACAAAAATATTAAGCAGCACAACTGTTTTCATTATCGATAATGACAAAAATGTTTCTTAATGGCCAAATTGGCTGATTCCTAGAGGATTATGAGACATTGATGACATTTTATATAATAAATATATGAAAATGCAAAACAGTTATTTTAATATTACTAACATAAATAGTTAAACATGAATAATTATGTAATAATAAATGTCATAAATCAATATTATTATATTTATTTAGTATATTTAGTTATTTAGCTGCTTGTGACTAATTTACATTTCTTTTATTTCTCCATTCAGTTTCATGGCATGAAAAACTTTAATTAATACCCACTGTTTAATTTTTTTCCATTTCTTTCACCAGGCAGTCTCTGGATGAACAGAGGCGTATGGAAGAGGAATTGACTGAGGAAGTGGAGCTGGCCAAAAGAAGGATTGATGAGATAAACATGGAGTTAAACCAAGTAATAAAACACACATTAACTCATGTTCTTAGGTACATGACTTCACCAAGATTGTATTTTTATGGCTGTGATGATTGTGTTTACAGGTCATGGAGCAACTTGGAGATGCTCGCATTGACAGGCAGGAAAACAGCCGTCAGCAACGCAAAGCTGAAATTATGGAGAGCATTAAACGGCTCTACCCCGGATCAGTGGTGAGTTGCTGAGTGTTTTCAATTTAAGTATTTAAATTAAGCTAGTAAATCTCCCACAGAGAGCTTTCACTGATTGTTTGTTATCTGCAAGTAAATCCAAGTCCCATGTTATGCTACAATAGGTGTCAATATATATAAAACACTTGAATTATTCATAGTATACAATCTATGAATCATAGTATCTTGTAATCTTTTCGCACAGTATTTGAAATGGTTGGTTCATTGATCCGTTGTATCAAAATCGCTCTTTCTTGATAGCATACTCTGCTCTGATTGGTCAAATAGCCTAGTTTGTTGGGATTGCTCCACTACATTTAGCACATATTGAAAAGAAACACCTATTGCAGTATCTGAATTTCAGCTCTTGAGGCTTCTGCAGCATTTGTAAACACTGTATCAATTCAAGCTTGAGCCTGCATTCTTTGGAAGTGCATGCAAATTGAATTTGCTTTTTACAGCACAGAAAACAACAATTTCTCAACACAAACCAAACTGTTCCAGCCATCAGGTACAACTACAGTGTTTGAGGGTCATAGAAGACATTGTTGGCAGCCAATAAAAACCATAGACTAGTATTATACAAATTTGTTATAAACCTATGCAGGCTTGTGCAGGAAGTAAGTGGAATCATTGACAACTCATTTCAGGCAGTTCTGGCAGAATCTTTTCTCTCTTTTCAGACACAATAACTGCATTTGTCATGCCCTTTGATCTTTGAAACTTTGCAGTCATTTTAGCTTCACAAACAGCTACGTTACACACTACATATTAAGTCTGCTTTGTCTGAAAAGAAGCAAAATAGGGGAACTTTAAGCCTTCATAATTATGTCTTTGTCTGAACAGTAAGGAAATTGGTCAAAATAATAGTTGTTCTACTAAATTTTCACAATCACCAAACTTGATAGACATCTTAGACATTATTATAACACAATAAGACTTTATATATAAGACAGTGTCTTATAGAGCTGCTCACTTAATTTCACATGTCTTCTACCAACATCCTTATCTGAAATCAGCAAAGCAAAATCATCAGCATATAAAAAAAACTAGTTACATTCACAAATAGATTGCATGTCATTTATTTGTAAGAACAAAAAGGGGCCCAGGACAGTTCCTTGCAGAACTCCATTAGTAAGAGTAGTTACTAAAGAATTCATAATTATGTCTTTGTCTGAACAGTATGGCAGACTGATCGACTTATGCCAGCCAACCCAGAAGAAATACCAGATTGCTGTGACCAAAGTTTTGGGAAAAAACATGGACGCCATCATTGTGGACTCTGAGAAAACCGGCAGAGATTGCATCCAGTACATTAAAGAGCAAAGAGGAGAACCTGAGACCTTTCTACCCCTGGACTATTTGGAGGTACAGACAGATTAAATTAACAATTCATGAGTTGTGGTTTGAATTTTCCATCCAGGAGACTGTACAGCTTTGAGCAGCCAGTAGAATGTGTTTCATTGCTTCTCTTCCTCCAGGTGAAACCCACAGATGAGAAACTGAGAGAGCTTCGGGGGGCAAAACTGGTGATTGACGTGATTCGCTACGAGCCCCCACATATAAAGAAAGCCCTTCAGTATGCCTGTGGAAATGCTTTAGTGTGTGAAAATGTGGAGGACGCTCGAAGAATCGCCTTTGGAGGACCATACCGGCATAAGGTTTAAAAATGTAGTATATATTTAATGTAAAGCTCGTATTCATAAAATATCATGTTCATATTCGTTTTTCAATTCTGTCTTTCTCCTCTACAGACTGTGGCCTTGGATGGCACTCTTTTCCAAAAGTCAGGTGTGATCTCTGGAGGAGCTAGTGACCTGAAAGCCAAGGCTCGGCGGTGGGACGAGAAAGCTGTGGACAAACTTAAGGAAAAGAAAGAGAAACTGACAGAGGAATTGAAGGTGGCATACAAAAGAGCTACAAGCTAAATTCACACACATTTTCCATTAAAGTTTAACTTGGATATACAACTATATATAAGTATATTTATTTATTATAATTACTATATAGTGAGTAAATATATAACAGATAGAATAGAAAAATAGAGTGGGCCATAACCTGTTTGTTAGAAGGCAAGAGCATTTTTAAAAAGTTAAAACAGAAAAAAAAGAATAGAATGTTAGTGATTCAGGAGGTCAAGTGCAGGGTATAGATTGGGTTTAGCAGTTAGATTATCTGAGCCTGTGGGGAAGATACTAGTGTGAAGGGATGTGCTGATGATATAAGTGAGTGCAGGTACTGAAGGTGAAATAACTTGAAGGTGGTGAACTGGAATATGATAGAGCAGACAAGTAGTAAGATGATTGGAGAAAATGATTTTGGAGTCATTATTATGGTTAATAGGAAGCACTATAAGGGTGTCCAAGGGGTCTTAAAAAAAATGCCTTAAAATGTTGTAAATTTCAAAAACAAAATTTTAGGCCCTAAACGGTCTTAAATTTACTAAAATATTGTGTTGTAGGTCTTAAATAATTTTAAACAGATCTTAATTTTCCTCTGTCCATGTAAAGTTACACAATCAGGCCGACCAATTAACAACAATCCATTTCAATATAACTTTTAACAAAAGTTATATATTTAACTCTATTTACCAATCTGCTGTAATTATCTATTTGTTTAAAAGTTCTCTATGCATTTTTGACAGACTGTTGTGCATAGATTTAGTTTATTATATTTCTTTAAACTAGAATTAACTTGTTTTGACACATTTAAAATAGGTGCTTAACAATTAACCAACTTAAGATTGTTTGTCATTGGCCCAACAATGCCATTAGAGAAAATACTTCGTGTTTAACCCTGTATAAGTCTGAAATTTCATTCATAATGGTCTTAAAAAGTCTAAATTTTGACTTGGGGAAACCTGCAGAAGCCCTGACTCTGGCAACAAATAATTTTAGAAATGAATAAAAAACTTAATTTTTTAAACTATTTTTTGAGTCCACTGTAATCTGATTTCCATTTAGTATAATGTTTTCTTGAAACCAGCCGTCCCTAGTGATATAATAAAAATAATCATTTAGTAGTAGAATTACTTAGTGGTATTCAGTATTTATTTTAAATAATAAGTATCAATAATAAATGTATGTAATATGTATAATTTGCTAGATTTTTGTTTTTTTTTGTTTTGTGGAAATAAAATCACTTGACGGTCTTTTGTTAATCAATTTGTCTCTTTAGGAACAAATGAAAGCAAAGAGGAAGGAGGCAGAGCTCAGACAGGTCCAGTCTCAGGCTCACGGACTGCAGATGAGACTCAAATACTCTCAGAGTGATCTGGAACAGACAAAAACCCGCCACCTCTCTCTGAACATGCAGGTGCACAATACAAGAAATAATCTCAAGAAATATAGAAAATCAGATTTAAAACAAAGTCATCTGTGTTGCAGTGCATATTTAAAAATGCATGTATGTCTTTGTAGGAGAAATCAAAGTTGGAGAGCGAGCTGGCAAATTTTGGTCCACGGATCAATGACATCAAACGAATCATCCAATCCCGAGAGAGAGACATAACACAGCTAAGAGATCGTATGAACCTGGTAACTCTTTTAAAATACCAAGTCACAAATAAGTCATATGTTTGCTATACACACAGATCTTTGATTTTCTAATCATTATTACTTGCCATGGTCATTCGTAGGTGGAGGATGAGGTCTTTTTTGAATTCTGCAAAGAGATTGGTGTGCGAAATATCAGAGAGTTTGAAGAGGAAAAAGTGAAAAGGCAAAACGAGATTGCCAAAAAACGGTACATTTCTTAAAAATAATACTTACAGTAGAAAGTCAAAATTATTAGCCCTCCTGGAAATTTTTTTTCTTTTTCAAATATTTCCCAAATAATGTTTGACAGAGCAAGGAATTTTTAACAGTATTTCCGATAATATTTGTTCTTCTGGAGAAAGTCTTATTTTATTCTTTTATTCTTGTCTTGTTTTATTTCAGCTAGAAAAAAAGCAGTTTTAAATTTTTTAAAAACCATTTTAAGGTCAATATTATTAGCCCCCTTAAGCCATAATCTTTTTTTTCTCGATTGTCTACAGAACAAACCATCATTATACAATGACTTGCCTAATTACCCTAGTTAAGCCTTTAAATTGCACTTTAAGCTGAATACTAGTATCTTGAAAAATGTCTAGTAAAATAATATGTACTGTCATCATGGCAAAGATGTAAGAAATCAGTTATTAGAAATTAGTTATTAAAACTATTATGTTTAGAAATGTGTTGAAAAAAAAATCCTCTTTCCATTAAAAAAATTGGGGGGAAAAGTATACAGAGGGACTAATAATTCCAGAGGGCTTCAACTGTATTTACTAACTACTATGGTCTAACTTGTATACTATTTTAATTTTAGGTTAGAGTTTGAGACACAAAAGACCCGTCTGGCCATTCAGCTGGATTATGAGAAGAACCAGTTGAAGGAGGACCAGGAGAAAGTCATGATGTGGGAGCAAACTGTGAAAAAGGATGAGAATGAAATCGAAAGACTTAAAAAGGTGAAGGAGAGTAGAGGAAAGCACATATCAGTGAAATCTTTTAGCATGAAAAGAATAAACACTAGCTCATGTTGTTTCCCACCCCTCAGGAGGAACACAGGCACATGAAGATCATTGATGAGACCATGGCACAGCTACAGGACCTGAAGAACCAGCATCTCACTAAGAAAGGAGAAGTTAATGACAAGAACCGAGAGATGGAGGAGATCCGCAAGAAACTGGGCTCAGCCAACAAGTGAGACACATTCGTATTTATTTCTCTTAGTTCTTCAGATGTTCCTGAATAGAGTGTGAGGTTAAATCTTTAAACTAAAGTTGAATATTTAAAAAATTATTATTTTTTTTTTTTAGAAAATGACAGTTGGACAGAATAACAATTGTTATATGAATTTTTAATATTGTTATTGTGTATATAATATAATAAAATATAAACAAGTCTGAAAACATGGCTTTAAATGACTTTTTTTATGTAAAATTTAGTAGAAATGTCATCAGTAGTTTACAGAATAAATACAAAAATTCCTCCAAATTACCAAAAAAAGTACTTATATAACACATAATATTAATAATTTTAAAGTGGCTTCTTCATTTTTCTATAGCTTTATATAAATAATATTATTATAGTTAATAAACATTTTATAAAGTCATAATGTAAAATAGTTTTGCTTGCAAGTTTTAATACAGAACACAATGATGTTCTATATTTTTCTATAATAATGTTCTATAAAAATTATGTTCTGTATTTTTTTTTCAAACTCACAGAGCATGCGCAAACTACACACACACATTTGGATTCATTACAAATGTATTTGTCCTGTAATGTAGAATTTGAAGTTTAAAATAAATAATGTTTATAGTAAGTGACACTATAATCTTAATAAAATTTTGTTTTATACACCTATTTTACATTCCTTTTCTGTTCTGAATACTTTTAAATTTAAACGATTTGTTGTGGATTGATAGGAACTAAAATGCATGTTTATCATGTTTATAATTATTTTAATGCTGCTGGTAGCATCTTACATTATTTCAGAATAAAATTATACAATGTGACACACATACACAACTTTTGCTTTTTCAAGCAAGTCAAGTAATAGTCCTGTGCAACATATTTCCCAGAAAATATGTTAACGTTACCTTGCATGTTTATGTTATATTAGAGAGCTGACCCAGCTGCAGAAGGAAGTAACCGCCATTGAGACCAAACTGGAACAGAAACGCAGTGACCGACACAACTTACTGCAAGCTTGCAAGATGCAGGACATCAAACTGCCCCTCAAATCTGGGACAATGGATGACATCAACCAGGGAGAGGTATAAATAACAATCACACACACATTTTTTTCTGCATATAAAATCCTATACACTCATGATATACACTGATGTGTCTACAAAGGGAGGCTCACAAGTTGAGGATGCGATCAGCAGCCCAAAGGCATCAAGTTCGGTTCATGCCAAAGAGGCCCTTATAGAGATTGACTACAGCAACCTGAATGAGGACCTCAAGGTCATTTAAATATATATGCAGTGTTATTAATTTGCAGCTTAACAAACAATCTGGAATAAAGTGCTGTAAATCCCTGCTATAGGATGCTCTGTCAGAAGACGAGATCAAGGGAGAGATGAACACCCTCCAGCAGAGGCTGAACGAGCAGCAGAGTATCCTGCAGAGAATCAGCGCTCCCAACATGAAGGCGATGGAGAAACTGGAGAGCGTCAGAGACAAGTTTCAGGAGACCAGTGATGGTGAGCCCAAAAGAGACAATGTTGACCTTTGACCTTCACAACTGGGCTAAAGGCTGAGTCTGTGGTTTTCTACATTTTTGACTCCATAGCCTCCAATTGGCTAAAACAATATTAAAAGGCCTCCCTTGTAGGATATAAAAGTATATTTTTTAATAATTTGCTGTCAAGACAGCAGTGTTTACAGACTTCTTATTTATGAATTAGAAGTGACAAAAGTTGAGTTATTATTTCTTAACTAAATTCAAATGATTAAATTTAATATTTCTGAAAGTTCCAAATACTCAATGTTCTTCATTATTCACACTATTTAAGGTTAATGCATTTACATGACTTTCTCACATATTAATGATTATGGGATACATTTGTTTTTGTCTTTTTTTAATACTATTATGGGAAAATATTACTAAATGGCATAATAAAAAGAACACTGTTGAGGTATTAGATTTCCAAAAATACCTCCTTCAGTCGACAACCAAACATTCACACTCACTTGATGGTAATGAAATATATTTATTGTTTGTTAGAAAAGCAGTAAAGCATCTCTTCAAGGTGGCCATGGGCTAAAACAACAAACAAAAGAAAACCACAAAAGAAAAGAAACAAAATTACCAATAAATATCCAAAGAAAAGTGGCGCAGTGGGTAGCGCTGTCGCCTCACAGCAAGAAGGCCGCTGGTTCAAGCCTTGGCTGTGTCAGTTGGCATTTCTGTGTGGAGTTTGCATGTTCTCCCCGTGTTCACGTGGGTTTCCTCTGGGTGCTCCGGTTTCCCCCACAAGTCCAAAGACATGCTGTATAGGTGAATTGGGTAAGCTAAATTGTCCGTAGTGTATGTGTGTGAATGAGAGTGTATGGGTGTTTCCCAGTGATGGGTTATGGCTGGAAGGGCATCCGCTGCGTAAAACATATGCTGGATAAGTTGGCAGTTCATTCCGCTGTAGTGACCCCTGATTAATAAAGGGACTAAGCTGAAAAGAAAATGAATGAATGAATATCCAAAGAAAAATACAGGAAGCTTGCATCACTCCCTGAATACAAACAAAGTTAAACTAATTGTCAAAATAAATAGACAGGCCAGCCCGTGACACTCATTTGATTTTCAACTGTCTTTTCAACATCTCAAACATGTACATATTGACAGTCTCAGTGTTAAAAATAAGACAAAAAGTTTGGACATCAGCCAGAGAGGAGAAATCCAAGAGCTCTCAATCCCACAACAGTCACACCAGAATTGAGCTCCCCGAGTGCTACCTGCCGTTCCTTTTTATAGCCATGCCTTGATCGACATTCAGTAGCAAATTGGACTGCATCATCGGGGAGCCTATTGTATGACAGTCAGTGCAGCAAGGAGAGACAGAAAAACAAGTGCACGGTGCAACAATATAAAAACACATTGGTTATAAAAATACTCACAAATTGCAAATAATCAGACATTTTATCTTAATGCCTTTAACTTAATATCTTAATGCGTACACAATGCACAACATGCACAACTTAAGTGGGTCTCCACTTTTCATGTTTATCCTTTTAAGCTACCATATTTGGTAGCTTTTAATATACTAATAAATCATTCATGTGCTGTTGATTTGTCTTACAGAGTTTGAAGCTGCCCGGAAAAGAGCAAAGAAAGCCAAACAAGCATTTGAGCAGATCAAAAAAGAGAGGTTTGACCGATTCAATGCCTGTTTTGAGTCTGTTGCCACAAACATTGATGAGATCTACAAAGCACTGTCACGTAACAGCAGTGCACAGGTTAGTGAAACATTCAGATTTTGGATCTCGCTTTTTAGTTTTTTTTTAATTAAACCAAATCCTAGTAGGATTTCTATTTTCTTATTGTAATTGATAATGTTTTATCCTTTCAGGCATTCCTTGGACCAGAGAACCCAGAAGAACCATATTTAGATGGAATCAACTACAACTGTGTGGCCCCAGGAAAGAGGTTCAGGCCCATGGATAATCTTTCAGGAGGAGAGAAGACTGTGGCAGCTTTAGCTCTGCTTTTTGCTATTCACAGGTATAATAAAAAATGTTAAATGTTTTTTTATCTTCTAGAATCACCTAGCAGAATAACAAAAATAAAGCATATTTTATAACAACTTTAATCTGATGCAGTGTCCACGACCCAAACTCAAATGAAAATTTTGTTATTTATTACTCACCTTTATGTCATTCCAATTCCCTGAGACTTTCGTTCATCTCCAGAACACAAATTAAAATATTTTAGTAAACCCAAGAGCTCCCTCATCCTCCATAGACAACAATGGTCCAGAGACATTTAAAGTTCAGAAAAGGAACCAAAAACATTATCGCAACATTCCACGTGACTTCAGTGGCTCAACCGTAATCATATGAAGCTCCTAGAACACTTTTGAGTGGTAAAATGTTTGCATAAATCTTCTGCATCAGTGCACTATTTCAAGGAAATATGTCATTCAACCTGGAAACCATAGAAAACCTTTGCACACCAATAACCCTTTGCACACCGTTTTGAGCTTGAGCATGCCCCTGATCTTCTCCATTTCTCACTTACATGTTTTTTTTTTCAATTGTGCACCTGATATGAATAGCTGAATACCCGGATCCTCCATAAGGAACTATTGTTTTGCTTTAAGAGTGACGTTGCATCATTCACACCATTTATTCATGTTTGGTGTGACAGGGCCTTTACTGTTTTGACAGTACCTAAAAGGGTCATTGTTTACTCTATTGGAGGAGATAAACCCATCAATGGCATACCTAAAGTAGTCAATAAACAATAAACTGAGTTAAGAAAACTTATTTTGACATTACAATTTTATGCAATTCACATGCAAATGTACATTGCTATGTTTTACTTACTCAAAAAATAATTTTGGTTCTCTCATAGCTATAAGCCTGCACCTTTCTTTGTCCTGGATGAGATTGATGCTGCTTTGGATAATACCAACATTGGCAAGGTGTGTGTTTAAGCTAATGGAAAACTCCTGTAAAATGCAAATGAGTTTATGCAACTGAACTCAATGGCATAAAAATGTATTTAACTTCTTACTTTGCAGGTGGCCAACTACATAAAAGACCAGTCCGTCCAGAATTTCCAGGCCATTGTTATCTCTCTCAAAGAGGAGTTCTACACAAAAGCCGACTCTCTCATTGGAGTTTACCCTGAGGTTTGTATTTTACCAATGGCCAGTTTAAATGTGAACATAACAGAAGCAGTTAACACCCATTCCATCCCAAACTACCATGATCTACTTAATGTGTATCTTCCCATAGAGATTGCATCTAGAATGACTAACTTGTTTAAAATGTTTTAATTGAAGTGTTGTTGTTGTTTTTTTAAACAATAATTAATTTAACCTTTTCATTTATTTTACAGCAAGGAGATTGTGTGATCAGTAAGGTGCTGACCTTTGATCTTTCTCAGTATCCAGACGCCAATCCTAATCCTAATGATTAGGTTGTGTTGATCTGATTTTTAGCAGACAGCTGAGTGAATGATTAGTACCTTTTCAAAACATGACTATAATCATTGATGTTGACTTTTGTTTAAATGCAGAATGTAGCTATATATTGTCTTCGGTTGTATTCCAAATAGTGTGCATGGTTGTGTACGTATTAAAGCAACACTCCACTTAAAAAAATAAAATAAAATAAAAGGCTCATTTTACAACTCCCCTAGAGGTAAACACTTGAGTTTTACCATTTTTGAACTGATCTCCAAGTCTGGCGGTAGCATTTAACTTAGCATAGATCATTGAATCAGATTAGACCAGTAGCATCTTTAAATAGCAGAAGCTTTAAATAGAAAAATATCAGAATAGGAATCTTTTTTGACATTTTTGAGTGAGATGCTAATGTTCTAATCCTATGTTTAATGCTCTATGCTAAGCTAAGCTAAAAGTGCTCCTCCCAGACCCGTAGATCGTCTGAATGGATTCAACAATGGTAAAAATCGACTCCTTAATTCTAGGGGAGTTTAACAAAAAGTTGAGTGTTCCTTTAATATTGTTGTTGTGTTTTAATATATGTTGTTCTGTGAATATTAGATGTGTTTGAACAGCTTTTCTTGTTCTGTGTAGATCTGTGGTGTTACTAATATTTACTGCACTGTGTAGCGACAAAGAACATCTTAGCTTCCTTTTGTCAAGTGTGCCTTGTGGATGATCCGTTCATTCAGTACAATATGGAACAAGCAGTATTTTTTTTCCTAGTTCTGTCCTCATGGGTCAGTACTGTATGTTATGTGTAAACTGTAGTCAAACTCAAAATAAGCGCTTTTGTCGTGTTCATGGCACTTTCCATAAACATGGTACAGTATTATTCACTAGTCAGAGATTTATATGTAATTGAAGCCAATATTTATTTACCCATTTTCACTACAAGGGGGATAAAATCATGCTTTGGTAATTTAGGCAATAAAATATTTAAAGTCATGATTATGAGATTTGACTATAATTATGACTTTCTATGTTTTTATGTATGTTTTAAGTATGAGTGTCTTATTGTTTAGTGTCTTATTATGACTTTGTTTCAAGTTTCATGTCAATTTTGACTTTTTAATTACAATTATGACTGTCATGTTACATATTTATCTTTAGCTATTCGATTTTGTTAGTCATAAGTTCTTACTTGTTATATAATTAACTTTTTATATCATAATTGTGGCTTATAATTATGACTTTGTATTTATATCATAATGTTGATATGTCTGTTTATATCTCAAAACTGAGAAAACCTCAACATTATGATGTACTAAGTCATAATTATAAGCTTAGTATGTCTTGACAATAATTAAATTTGTTATAATTTTGACTTCGAATTTAATATAATCTTGGTATGTTATACATTTTTATTCTCATAGTTATGACTTGGGGCGGTTCATCCCGCTGTGGCGACCCCAGATTAATAAAGGGACTAGGCCGAAAAGAAAATGAATGAATGAATGAGTTATGACTTGGTGCATCATAATAAAAAAAATGTATTCTTATGGTTTTATGTCATTATGGCTTACCAAAGCATGATATATATATATATTATTTTTTATTATTATTATTATTATTTTTAATTATTAGAAAAATACATTTGGTAAAAAAAAAATTAAATGCCTAGAAAAGTTTCAATTCAGGCCTATTTAGTACCCTATTTTAGGAAAGTGCCACAAATGTTACCCTAAATGTTACATGGATGGAACAATAAAAACATACCCCAAAATACTATTCGAACTTGTAATTAATTATATCTGGAGTATGGACAACCCAAATCACACATAGCTTTCCAACTCACTATTATAGAGTTAACATTAGACAATTTTCACGTGGGCTCACCCTCACCGGCATAAAACCAACCGTGCTCGCTTAAACACGCCCGCACTGATGACGTCCGCCAGCTACCATTGGCCGTCTCTATTTCTTACGTTCGGTTGCACCGCAAAGAACGCCCAACGTGTCAGTCGGCGCTCAAGATCTCCAGTAACTCTCCTTGCAGTGAAGTAGTTTGACCAGACAATTTAAACCCACCGCCGCACTGATTTAAACCCCCGGCAATGGACAACATCAAAGACGGCTGGTTCACCGAGACGTGCACGTTATGGCCCGGCCAAGCCATGAGTCTTCAAGTGGAGGAAGTGTTGTATCATAAAAAATCCAAGTTCCAGGATGTGATGGTTTTTAAAAGGTGAGTGCTCCCGGTGCAGAGTGGCTTCAATTAGCATATTTGCTAACTCCCCCGTATTTCTGTCAGAGCTTAAATCAAGCTATCGGTCACAGCTAATGCAGGTAGCAGTGAGATTTGCTCACTTTCCTCGGAGGTGTTCATTCAAACAGCTCGCAGGTTTTGGGTGTCTTGCTGTGTGTGTGTGTGTTTTCGGCTAGCCTGCTAACTGCATAGCCTGCTGTAGGTCTGGCGTGGCACTGACTATTCAAACTTCAGTTACTGCTTTCAATTTGTATTAAACATAAGTATTGCATTGCCGTCTTATGTGTCATAACGTTTTTAAAATATACGTTTGTGCATTATTAAAGTTTATGTGTGCATAATAATCATGTGGTGCATCACCATTATTGAAAAGAACAGCATGTCACTGGCCTTTATATTCTATTTAAACACTTATTTCTGCTCTATTGGAGATCTACACACTGACTTGCAACTAAATTTCATTTACACTGATTGTACTGTAAGTCATTCATACTGAAATGCAGATTTATAATAATACAATGTCTTGAAATGGTTAAATGATTATATTGGCACGTGAGGGGTGTTTCCCAATAGGACACTGAAATATGATAGTCCTCTGCGAGAAACCACGTCCTAAAAATGCATATAGAGACTAATTTTATACCTACTCTGAAAAATGAATCAAAAGCAGGTCAAAAATATTATTAGTTTCTTTTAAGATGATTGTTTTACTCATGATATAACTTACAGCATTTATTCATTTATTTGCTTATTTGTATAAAATATAATTCATTTTAATTCAATGTGTATTTCTATTTTCAGTCAAATAAATGCAGCCCTGGTTGGCAATCTTTTAAAGGCATAAAAACAAAACTTGCATCAAAGGTTTTGAAATAGTTTACAATTAAAAACAACCAAACTGCAACAAAATTACAAAACAATTGAACTTTAGCACAGATGCAAATTTTTTCCAATACGTCAGATGGTCTTAATTGTATTTTTCTGAGCAAACCTAATGACTAATCAGAACTAATCATTGTTTTATCACTATTTACAGTTTCACAATAGCTTATTTAGAAAAAAGGCATATTCAAAACGAGTATCTTTTGATATATATTTACATATTAAAATATATTAAACCAGATTAGTCAGGTTATTCATATTTTTGTGATTTTATATTTATTTATTTGAGTATAATTTTTTTGTATTAATGTTTAATTATTTTTTAATATTACATTACTGTAATATTAGTATAAAAGAAACTAATTGTATGTATCTAAAATGTGTGTTTAAATAATTTTGTTTGTTTATTTATTTATTTATTTATTTATGTATTTATTTTAAATTTGTTTGTTAATTCATTATTAAAAGCTTTAATTCCAAACCGTTCCATAGACCCCTTAGCACTTTCTTGTGGCCCCAATAGATGACAGCTCTGGCCTCTTGTCATCTCACATGACACATTCTTCTTTCCACCTGTTTGCTGGACTTTCATGAATAATCCCATCATTACTTGTCTTTTCTACAGTAAGACGTATGGAAATGTGCTGATTTTGGATGGGGTCATCCAATGCACAGAACGAGATGAGTTTTCTTATCAAGAAATGATCGCCAATCTACCTCTCTGCTGCCACCCTTGCCCAAAAAAGGTTTGTACATCATAGAAATTTGATATGGACATACTGTTTGGGTGTTTGGTTTCAGTATGGTAGAATGATTTCCTTTGGCTTAGTTGTTTTTCCCCATTTCTCCCATCAGGTTCTCATCATTGGTGGAGGAGACGGTGGTGTCCTGAGAGAGGTGGTCAAGCATCCGCTGGTGGAGACTGTAGTTCAGTGTGAGATTGATGAGGTTTGTTAAATGTGAAACCTCACTGCCAAAGTGAAATCAAAGACATTTTGTAATGTTACAAAAGATATCCATTCCAAAAAAATGCAATAATTTTGAGACCCTTCATACTTTTTCCAGAATTAAATTTACAGAAGACAGACTAGTTTATATAACAAACAATCTTCTAATATAAGGTATATTTACAACAAGAATCTTTTCATGACATATTAAATCATTCATTTTAATGAAATCATTTTAGAAACATGATCATTATTTTTTGTTTAGAAATATGTCAGAATAAGTATATTGTTTCAGTTTACATAAATATTTTATTTCACCCACTTTTTGTTTCAGAGAAATTATTAAAGCCCAAACTGCTTGAATTTAGATGTAAAGTTTCTTTAAAACTGTGTCTGTGTTTGTTTCATATGTGATTAGTCTTGTAAATTTTCACAGCTTAATGGTAGCACCGTTTTGTGTAAATGCATTTGACCCTGACACACTGAAGGAATCAGAAACCCATTTTAGAAATGACTGTTGAAGCATATCTGTTCGTTTTGATGTTTGCCATCATGCTTTAATATGCTGCTTAATTTTACGTTTTTACATTTAATTTTAATTACTGTCTTATTTTCCCCACAGGATGTAATAAATGTCTCCAAGAAGTACCTTCCTGGAATGGCAAAAGGCTTCTTCAGCCCCAAACTAACTCTTCATGTAGGTGATGGCTTTGAATTCATGAAGAAAAATCAGGATGCGTTTGACATCATCATCACAGACTCCTCAGACCCTGTCGGTATGCAGCCCTTTGTGTGGCGTTGAAGTTTCTTCTTTGCATTGGTAAATAATGATTTACAGTTCGCCTCGCAGACAAAACACGGTGTTCATTTCAGGCTGATCTCATTTCACCCTGTCATAGGCCCGGCTGAAAGCTTGTTCAAAGAGTCTTACTACCAGCTCATGAAAACGGCACTTTGTGAAGGAGGAATTCTCTGTTGTCAAGGTTGGTTTAATTGTAGATATAAAAATAAAGAAAAAAGTAAAAAAAAAAAAAAATGAAGAAAATGAATGACGTGCATATGGTGAGTTTGTAAATTTGATTTTGAATTTTACAGGAGAGTGTCAGTGGCTGCATTTGGAGCTAATCAAGGAAATGCGGACCTTCTGTAAAACCCTCTTTCCTGTAGTGGACTATGCATACTGCACCATTCCCACATATCCAAGTGGACAAATCGGCTTCATGCTTTGCAGTAAAAATTCGGTAAGGCTTTTGACTGTTAGATGCACTAAAGATTTCGATTTCAAATAAATGCTTTTCAACAAAATCTCCTATTCAACATAGAATCATGAAATAAAATCATGTTTCTTAGTTCCTCAAAATATATTAAGCAGCACAGCTGTTTAAACACTGATTAAGAATGTTTCCTAATCACCAAAGCAGCAGATTCTGATTTTGCCATCACAGAAATGTTGCGTTTTAAAATGTTCAAATAGAAAGCTTGTTGAAAATATTTTACAAAGTTGTTGTTGAGCATAAGAGACTTATTTCACAAAAATCATTCTGAAATAAGAAAAGTAAATACCTTCTACCCCAGAAAGTTATGTATTTACCAGAGGAACTCTTTTGCTGTTCCTAGAACTATAGCAAAAAGTACCCACTTGGTGTGTTTGTGCAGCAGGAACTGGGAATGATTTTAGTTCTAGGAACACCATTTGGGTAACTAAATTAACTTCTACTTCAGAGCATGATCTAATCCAGCACAATAGGAACTACAATGATGTAAGTGTATGCTGACTGGGCAAATGGATGCCCTATGTGCCAGAACATTTACCTGTTGTCTTTAATTAGTCCTGTTGTTTATTTGCTGTTTCAATCGCATGACTTGTACATCTGCATTCCGTTTCTATTATATTTAGGGGTGTGATAAGGCATGTATCCTACAAGATGGGACAAGACACGAGACGGGTTGTCGAGAATGAGATGAGATTTTTTGACTTTAAAGAAATCTTCAATGATAAAATATATATTGAAAAAATGTAGGTGCAATTGGAAGTCATCTTGTACTTTATGAAATAAGTTATATTTTAATACATTAAATGCAATGCTAAACATGTTAAACACTGTTAAATGTTTTTCCACAAGCAAAAAAGTAATTGTACAAAAATTATAAATAAATAAATATACTTACACAATTATCCTTTTTTAGTACAATCCATAGCCCCAATAATTAAATCTAATCAAAGTAGTGCTCTCTTGAAACTCAAAAACATCTTTATATCTTCAAGTATAAAAGATGGTGGTATACTTGCTATACACAGACTAAGATATGGTCATGTACTTTTTATAATATATATTTATTTTTGCTTTTATTGGGATGTGACCATCTGTAGAACGGAAGCAAAGCTTGAGAGAGGGCTATTGGGATCAAGTAAGGTCTGCGAGCTAGGACACTAACTTTTGACGCCCGAAGCGCAATTACGATGTTATACCACTTTTTCACCAAACAACCTACATCGGCATCCAAACACCACAAACCTGATGCGTTCATACAGCGCACCATAATTTAAATAGATAGAGATTATGAGTGATAATTACCTGTTCATGCAGTAAGCCGTAATTTGAATAGACCGATTTGAATTGATAATGTATTCAACATTGTGTTCCGCTGCCATTTCAAATAAGATGCTCAAAACAGTTTCTGTTCATCTCGTTGGCCATTTTGTCCCCACCTTCAGCCCCTGATGCATGCGGTTTTTACTTGTAGATCAGCAATGTTTTGGTGCTACTTATAATCACTTTTCCTGGTTCAAAGCCGGTGCTTTGGGTGTCGAAGGAAAAATAACTAATTTGAACGAAACTCTGGCTTCATACTATCACTCAAACTGACCTTGTGTAAAAGGGGACACAGACCATGACATGCTCACGAGGCAGGTCAGATCCACAAGATGTCATCACAACCATAATTATTATAAAACTCAAAATCCATCTCTGAGACCTCTTTCCTAATAGTGTTTGATTTTGTTGATTGCAGTGCTTAATGTCACTCTCAGCTGATTTAGATTTTTTAGTGATGGTGTGAATTCAACCTGGTCCAGGAAATGAGCATGTTGACTAGTTCCTATAACCAATCACTGTAAATGCACTGTAAAAGGTCTTAAAAGTATATCTTGTTGTTTATTGCAGAAAACAAATTTCCGTGAGCCACTACGAGAACTAACAAGAGATGAGATTGAGAGCATGAGCCTGAAATATTACAATCCTGAAATCCACCGTGCTGCATTCATCCTCCCAGAATTTGCTAGAAAGGTGAGACTCAGGCTATTTGTTTTATATTCACTTTGATCTTTACTTTGAATTTGTAAAAAAAGTTAAATGACCTGCTGTTTACACAGGTACTAAGTGAAGCATAAATGGCTTGATGGGTGCCATCTTGTCAACACGCTGCCTTCTGTGAAAGCAGAACAAAACCCTCACTACAGCTTCAGTAGCTGCCACAGCACATCCCTCTCCAGCTATTGATTGGTCAACGGACTGCTACAAGTGCATATGCCTTCTGTGGGGAAATTCTCAGTTTTTCTGTTCCATCAGTGCTTCTGCCAAGTCTTAAAAGTTGTTTTGGTTTGGTCTTCCCACATCACAAATTTCTGAACTATACAAACTGACAATCATGCATGTTGTTTGACAGATACCATGGTCTTACTTTCTTTTACTCTTGTTGAGTAACGAAGTGCAACGTTTCATTATATCTGTCTTGTCTACATAAATTAATAAATAAATAACCATACAGGTATTTTAATGGGATAGTTTGCCGAAATATGAAAATTTGCTGGTAAAATGCTCACTCTGTGGCAGTCCAAGATGTAGGTGGTTTTTTTCCCAGTAGAACATTAATAGCTAAATTTACTTCCAGTTGATGGTCACAATTAATTCCATAGTATTTTTTTCCTACTATGGAAGCCAGTGGTGGCCATCAACTGTTCAGATGCCAACATTTTTTTTTTTTTTTTTTTTTTTTTCAAAATATCCTTTTTTTGTGTTTAACAGAAGAAACAAACTTATTCAGCTTTGGAATCAGTGAAGAGTGAGTAAATCTTGACAGAATTTGAATTCTGGAACTGAATTAATCTTTTTAAAAATACTTTTGTTTTTTAGGGAAAATTGAGATCCTTGGTGATTCGTCAAATTCAAGTCAACAGACAATGTCGCTTTGAGAGTAAAAATATATATACAGGCAATCCATGCTTAATACACATGAAATGGTATTAACTTGGCGAATGGTCTTTAGTGTGTTCACAGAAATCACACGATGTTTGTGTGGACACAAACTCATAATTTATTATTTTATTTGCAATAGATTGTTGAATGAAATGAATTAATTTTATGAGTAATTTCTGTTTCATTTTCTTAAACCAATCGTTTTTCTTACTACCTCAATGTATCGCCAGGTACCAGGGTACTCATTTATTATTATTATTATTTTTTTTCAGTAGCCATTGACTTATTTTATTTGATTCATTTTATGAATCACCAAGGATCACAGTTTAAACCTAAAATAAAATTAAATCACCTACATCTTGGATGCACTGAGGGTGTGTACATCAACAGAAAATATTCAATTTTGGCTTAAATATCCCATTAGAAAATCTTTTCTTTGAAAACTTTCAGAGACTTTTAGGTCAGTTATAGTTTAAGGTTTTTCTCACTGTGCAGTAAAACAGTAAATAATGGTCAAACAAAAGGAAAACCTATAGTACTGTTAAAAAAATAAAACTGATACTAAAACCTTTACAAAAGTTGCTTACTGCAACTAACAAAACTGAAGCATATTTGCTGCAGTTAATGTTTTCTGCCATATAAATGGTTTGTTTTCCTTCTTAGCCAGTGAAGGTGACATATGGGTTCCCTGTGGGTGATTTGTGTGGTCTGGTTCTCCTTAAATAATTCTGATTACAAGATGTGAACTGTATAGAGCAAATAGGTCTTTGGTTAAGAAGAAGACTGATATGCTATAGTGTATTTCAAGCATATACTTCAATGGGATCTGTATGATGGAATGATTTTGAGGTGTCTTTTAACATTAGAAATACTGAAAGTCTCGAACATTGAGGCATTGTCTTAATATTGAACATAATTATTGCGACATACTTCAGGAGAAAACAATTAATGGTGTATTTTGTGGGATAGCTGAAGATGATCATACCTTTTAAGGCTGTATTTGCATAGGACAAACTATTTTGTAGTGTCAGGTTTTACTATGTGGTTTGTCTGTCCTTTTACCATTTCATGATTACGATGTACATTTCTTTTTTTGAATTTCTTAAATCGTTTTGAAATAATAAAAAATGTGTAACCTTATTCTATTTATTTTTATTTTATGTATTTGTTTTTGTAGAGAATGTTTATAAGTGACGGTAAAGTGCCGCGCTAGCCACTAGATGGCGTCACAGTTACAAAATTCGGCACAGAAGCGCCTTGGCATTAATCGATTACAAAGACGTCACGACGTAATTCACCTTTTTGAGCTAAATAGTTTGTTGCTATTATGTCTGTTAACGTTCAACTAAAATGTTGAACCTTATATTATAGAATACCATAATAGTTTGCATCCTCAATTTACCCCCATACTATAGTAAAGTACTTGGATTAATCTGTTGTGGTAATTCTAGTTGCTTTGTTGATACAAATAGTACTAGCTTGGCTAATGTAAACAACTTCCAGTATTGGGTAATTTATTATACTGCAATACACGACAGTCTACTATACTGTGGTAAAAATTAAAGGATGCTACAGTACTATAGGCCTAATATTTAGCATTTACTATAATACACTTAGTATGGTTCAAAAACACTGTTATTTACTTTAAGTTACTATAGTATTTTAGTATCAAGTTCCAATTAATAAGTTGTTTTGGGGTTTCTATTTTTGTCGAGTATGACTTTGAATCAACATAAATGCATTGTCAGACTTAAGAAAAATAGGCCTACTCACTTCTCATTATAATTACAATACCATACTGTTTGTTTTCAGTTTCTGTTGATTATTACCAAAGACTTTGTTATTGCACATTAATATTTAAGTCGTTATGTTTATTATGGTCACACAGTAAAGCAGTTTGTTTTAGTATTATTCAAACATAATTATATACAGTAGTTTTTTATTAACATTGAGTTTGGTTTTTATATTTTAATTGCGTTAATTGATGAATTTATCATCATTTAATCGCAACTTTTATTTTTTCTCTTTTAAGGATTTTGTTTTGCTCTATTCTAACTAACCTTGATATGAACTCATCAAAACTCCTGCTGAGACAACAGGAGAATGTGGATTGGCATTTTGCTCTGACGCTAGATATGTTTGAAGTCGGTTGGGAAGTGAACGTTAGATGTGTTTGGTAGCGGTCAATTGGCATGAATTCTTCAAACGCATTTTATCACGATTCGGCTAGGGGCAGCTCATCTCAACAATGTGTTAATCTCTACAGAGCCCTGGGCCCCGAAGTCTGTCCGTATCTGTCTGCTGTGAAAAATGTGCTCAAGCTCGGGTATTAGGGCTCCTAGCTACATGAACTCAGTTGGGATGTGTGTCTGCATATCCAAAGAGGTGTGTGGGTGCCAGGAATGCTGACCAGAATGAGAACAGGACAGGACCCCATGACCAAAACATGTTTCATTTGCACAACTCAACCGGTAGGCAACCCTTTCTCATTCTTGTATAGTTTAACATTTTGTGAGCACACATTGATTGGATTTTGGGCATAGTATGCAATGAGAAGTATTTAAAAAGTCACCACGATTGTAAAATTGACAGCTCTTTTCATATATATATATATTTTTTTTTTAAAGAAATAATTAATTATTTGCTTTAAATGATTTCTCTGTGCACATTTTTTTTTATTATACCTGTGATTGTGTGTGAGCTTCAAACATTTAAAATGATTGTACCTTTGTTGAAACAATCAGTTTGCATTATTTTAACAGATTAAAAAAAATTACCCAAGATGCTGTACAGAAAATTCCACCAATCAGAGAGATGCAGTGAGCCAGGGTTTTCAAAAGAGATATTTAGCTCCACCAACCTCAATCAAACACACAAGGCAGGCCTAAGTAACTGAAGTGATCCATACAATCTCATATATGCAGACACCTTATCATTTTATAAGGTGTCTGATAGAATAATATTTAAAATCAATACAAGTTAAGAATAATTAACACCAATTGCAGCGTAGTGTTAATTATTACAAAAAAGTTAATCTCTTGTTACAGTGCATAAAAATGTATAGTGTCAGAAGAACTAAATATGTAAAACTTGTGATTTCATAAAAATGCATAGTAATTTCCCTATTAAAACAAACAATTTGAGCTTTGTGTTATGTTCTCAAGGGAACAAAGTTGGGTATAAAAATGCATATCTTCATACAGAAATGATCAGTACACTTTTTTAACACATCCTCATTTAACGTGATAGTTCACACAAAACTGAAAATTCTGTCATTTACTCAGCCTTCAGTTGTTACAAACCTGTTTCTGTGGAATCTGGAGCACGAAAGAAGATATCTTGAAAAATGTTAGAAACCGGGAACCATTGACTTCCATATAGTTTTAGTTTTTTCCTACTATGCAAGTCAGCGGTTATTGGTCTTTAAAATATTTTCTTTTGTATTCAACTGAAATAAGACACTCATAAGGCTTTGGAACCACTTAAGGGTGAGTAATTTCATTTTTTTTGGATTAACTATCTTTTTAACCCTCCTTAAACCCTGGGTAAAGGAACACTTCACATTTGTCATTTCAATGCAGAGTTTGCACCACTTTTAAGTTGTTAGAAAGTTATGGCTAAAACCTCCCCAACTAAAAGACAAAATGACAATGCGAAATGTTAAACTGGTAACATGCTGTGTCCAACCGATCAATGACACTGCAAATAAAAATCTTAACCCAGGATTTAGCAGTGTGTAGAGTGTGAACTACACAGACTGTGAATTTTTAACCCCGGGAAAATCGTGTGAAGCAAAATATCCCAATTAGTTTCTTCACTCAGGATTTAAAATGATCCAGGGTTAAATTTGAAATGAAAATAATATTTGAATGACTATAGATTGACCCCATTCATGTTTGTAATAAATGCCTTATTGTGGCAGATTTTTGCTTTCTTAAATAAATAGAAATTGATTTTAACTCTAATCAAAATTGTATTACAAATGCCTTTGATGTTGAAATAAAGTGGGTTACACTTTATTTTAAGGTGTCCCTGTTACAGTGTAATTATTCATTAACTACTGTGTAATGTTAATTACATGTACTTACTATATGGTTAGGATTAGAGTGCAGGTTGTTTAGGGTTAGTTTCATGCAATTATGCATACATAGTTTTAATTGCTATAGTAAGTACATGGAACGTGTAACAAAAAAACCCTAAAATAAAGTGTCTCTGATTTATATTAAACTTTGGAATATTCTTTTAAGACATAACACTTTTTTCTGAGTTACTAGTCTTTAATAGCATTCACAGACTAATAAAGAAAAATCTATAGGCGATTTTACATGCAATTAACTCTAATCTTTACATAAACTTTTTCCAAATATATTTACAGCTATACTCACTCAACCATAATGACCTTTGCTTTCTGCACTAATGTTTGTCTCACTTCATATTCTTTCACCCTAAACTCCACAGCACATTTCCACAAAAACCTTAATTCTTGTTATTCAGCCCCTTTTTTTGTTTGCCCATCAAAAACGTCTTGCTTCTCCATAAAGACAGTTTTCTCAGTTGTTCCAGGTGCCAGACAGTTCGATGACAATCTGAAGGAGAAAGGAGGAGGAGTTGTGCTCAATTACACTTTGGAATGAAAGCAAACCGTCACCGTTCACAACAAAACAGCTTAGTTTGATTTCCTTGTATTGATATCACAATACCGCTAAGTAAGAACGTCACGTAATTACAGCACCATACTTCCTAAAGCATAATTCGCATCTCATTGCGCTCTACATAGATGTAAATTATAATTAGCATAAACAATGAAGGCCCCAGAACTTTTCAGAATCACATATTTTCGCTGGCTCGTCATCATCTGTGTGTTTTTTTTCTCCTTCTACTTTTTCTCCTCGCATCCGCTTTAACTCAAATCAGGACCATTTTTAGAACTCTGACGTGAGCATGGTGGCGCAGTTCTCCCCACCGGCACAACGTCTGGTTTGTTGTGGGGTTAAACTACTCAATGCTTTTGTTAGTTCCTAAGCCACCCACTCCCCCACCCTCTCGCCTCCATCCTCCAACCGCTGCGTCAGTAGGGGACTGGAACGAGAGGTATATAAGGACCCTGCCACCTGAAGCTCTCAAAGACCCAGCTTCTCTCTCCACCAGGAGCTACAAGGACTTCAAAGTTCCTGCTCTCGCTTCTCTCACTGACCTTTCGGCGCACTTTAACTTCAACCATTTTATCAGTATGCAGCTTTTGGCCAGCCTAGTGTCTCTTTTGCTGGTGCTGTATAGTGTCAGAGCCGCAGCTGTGCTTCCACTCGAGGAGAGGAACCCGGCACAAAGTAGGGTGAGTGACTTTCATTGTCTCCAATTTTGGGCTGACATTTGTATTGTAGATGTAGAATATCCAATTCTAGGATCCAACTATTGCGAATGACAGCAAAGTCTTGCGTTCTGATTCAAATCAAGTTTTGTTTTTCTCCACAGGAGTTGAGTAAAGAGCGTAAGGAGCTGATCCTGAAACTGATCTCTGGGCTGCTGGATGGAGTAGACAACAGCGTTCTGGCTGGAGAGATAGCGCCAGTCCCCTTGGATGCGGAGGAGCCCCTGGAGTCCCGTCTGGAGGAACGGGCTGTCTACAACCGATTATCACAACTACCGCAGCGCGACCGCAAAGCCCCCTGCAAAAACTTCTTCTGGAAGACCTTCACGTCGTGTTAACAGCGCAAGTCCTGCAACGATCCTCCCTCTGATACCTTGACATGAACTGTGTAGACCTCCACTGTAAATAATACCATCTCCAGTGTCTGAAGAAAGGTCTCTGCGGACTTACTCTGACACAGTCTGTTTGTTAAAGACATTGATGATATTTATTTATCTATTTATTTATTGATCGATTAAGCTATTTATGGATCTTTGTTGTTTTTCGGCATTAAAAAAAAAAGAATAAAGCATGGTTAAGAGTTGCTTTTTTTTTATAAAAGACGTCTCATTTACTGTGGTCAACATTGGGAAAAGCTTCAAATTATGTTATGCTGACTTCTGAATAAATATATAATTGATTATCGAGTCAGATGTGATCCATATTCAAGGTCTCGCAATAGAAAAATCAAGCATAGGATGGTCTGAATTACACTTTCACAAGTGTGCTTGTTTAACACGTAATGTGTTCGATTAACTGACCGACAGTTTGTGTGGTGGTAATTTTCCTTGTCAGTGAATTATATGTAATTGCAGATGATGAGAGGTTGTGCTCGAGGTCATCATTCAAGTCATTGCTACATTTCTTTCCTTCTTGCAGTTTACCTTTTGGCTTAATAAATGCAACTGAGCTAAACCAGAGAGGGGAGAAAATTTTCAAAACAAACAATATCATTTTGAGACAGTATTCTAAAAGATCATATATTTTTATCCAACTTAACGCACTTGTGACTAAAAGTGCTGCCAAAGATACTCTAGCTTTAACATTACAAAACATGTAAAAACTGACTGAATATACAAATGTAAGCACGTGCCGTATGCCATCAGCAGTTTAATTATTTGTCCTCCAAAAGGAAGCATACATGAGTATTGAAAATGTGTCTGCATAAATATTGAGTTACTTGCGTCAGTGTACCACGACTGTTAAATATAAAGCTAGACGACGTGATGAGTGACATAACAGAGAAAATCGGAAATCGATTAGTGATACATGCCACCTAAGACCTCTCAATTTTCCTTTAAATACATAAAAAAAGCATTTCAAATACAAAAGTTTCACGTTCTGTAAATAATTAGGGTTTAAGACAAGTGATTATACTGTCTATATATGACTCTCTCTATAGAGAAAGATAATCCTCTCTTTCTCTATAGAGAGAGTCATTTATAGACAGTATAATCACTTGTCTTAAACCCTAATTATTTACAGAACGTGAAACTTTTGTATCCGTTATATAAATATAAGGAAACCTGAACTCATAAATATGAAAAGGTCATAGAAAAAAAGCTTTGCTTTGCTTTTTGTAGTGTAATTTCTCACAATTTGTAGATATAATCTAGCAATAAGGAAAGAATTCAGGTTTTTAAGGTTTAAACTTGATAAGAAATGAGTTGATCTCACATAATTTGGACTGTTTCAGAAATAAGCACTCATATTGACAAATAAAATTTTCCATTATATTGCTGCTATAATAAAAAATGTAAGAGGTCAAAGTGTGGAGTTTATTATTCAAACTCCTAATTCTTTAGCTTCAAAGTTCAAAATTTGACCTACTACATGACTGTTCATATAAAGTTATTAATAATAGCTTTGTGTACCAACAAAGCCTGTTGTTCCATCACCAAAGGCCAACCTGGGCAATTCATGTAATGACTGAATGAAATGCATTTGATATGTTTGTGTAAATGCATGTTCATGTCTGAGTATATCTGACACATTTACAGCTGCTCCGCACACAGCTCAACACATCACTTTCTAAATTGAAAAATAAAAGGATATCTGCAGTATTTGATGCCGAAGCGCTGACCTCAATATTCTGTAATGAGTTCAGATGTTGAATTCAAATGATTCAGACAGTGTAAACTGTCTCCTAAAACTATTCACAAAGATGCTGAGACTAAATTTGACTAAGGGACAGAGAGAACTTTTAAGCTAAGTGTAAGAGTGGGGTTGACCTCATTCCTAATGACGATGTCAGCATGATTACTAACTAGTGATTGGCTGATGAGGAGAGGAGGGGTCTTAGTCAGAGATTTTTTGATGAAAACTTTGTAGAGTGCAACATTTTGTTGGCACATTCAAATAAACTTTTCAAAATAAAAATGTAGCCATGTTCAAATAAAGGTTTTAAAATGAATGATTGCATATTAAAAATGTTCCTTGCTTTTAATGTTATAGACTTTAAATAAAGATTTTCTCCCAATCTTACAAGTTTATATATTTCTTAGAAAATAATTTAACAAATATATTTAAATATTTTGGAAAAATATATAAAAATGGCCAAACTTTTAAAAAATAAAGTTATTAAAGTTAATAAAAGCTCATCCAAATGTACTTAATATGTTTTCTTCTTGGCAGATTGCTAGCAGCAGCCATTTTAAAATACTCTTAAAGCAAAAGTTTAGGTGTCCTAAATTTAGGACTGAATCGGCAAGTTAGGAGCTTTTAGCCTTATAATGTTTTATGAACACAGGTCCAGTAGTCTTTGTGTGATTTTGACTTTATGCTCTATGTGCAGAGTTGTGTGTTCACAGAACAATATAATATTGAACTCCATTTTAATGGTTAAATTAAATTGAAGTAATCAAATAGCTTGCTAAGGGCCTGTTTTCTCCTGGCATTAAGATGTGTTTCAGTCAATCCGATCAGAGGTGGACAATGCTAATTATATTTGTTACGATAACAAGGCAAAGACAAGAGGCAGATCCACATGCAGTAGAGGCATTTATTGATTAATCCAAGCAAAGAGACAAGGCAGGGAACAGGAACAAACACCTCAAGACAAAACATAAATCACATTCAATGACTGACACACTGACTGAAACAGATGGCCTTTATAAACAATGACTTAACAAGGTAACAGGGGGGCTAACACAATGACTGTGGCAACTAACTAGGGTAACCATGGGGATTAAGGGTATGGCATAGAGACCTTGGGTGCTTCTCAGTTCCCTTGTTCAGTAGTCATGCCACTGACCAGGGAGTCAGCCATTGTAACTGTCCCAAACTTGGTTCCATTCAAAAGTGCTCCCTCTGAAGGGTCCCTTTTGAAGGTATAAGGATGAGCCTTTCCAAATCATGTGACACCAAACATGACTTCCCTGCTCAAAGGATGATGGCCTGAAGTGTCCGTCAATTTTATCCAAATTTTATAATATTCCAAAGGGACCTTCAAAATGGCCAGTTTTTTGAACACTTCGGTTTGGAACAACACTTTAATGGCGGCCATGATTTTTTTCACTCGAATGTGCCCTTTGGAGGGCAATATATATTCCGCTTAGAATGCAGTGTCAATCGCAAAAAGTTTTCCAGTGCACTGAAACTTTCATGCCCTGAAAAGTCCCACAATGCACCGTGAAAATCAAGGAGCATTGATGGAAGTTCGGAAGCATAAAACATAAATCACGTTCAAACATGAATCAAATCATCAAAAATAACAACCAACAGGAGACATTTTTCTAAAAAATTATCTCGAATTTATTTATATTTAACTTTACCGAACATAGCTACACAGGTTAAGAACTATCTAGGAAACAATCTGAATAAATTTTAATAGTTGAAATGTTGCTGGTATATTAAACAATCAATTTATTTAGCTATAATGTACTTTTAAAAACTTTGTAAAATTAATATATAAATATTATTGGTTTTGCTGTTGTTTATAAATTCCACAATTATGACGTTCTCATACACACTTAGTGTCCCAATGTGTAGTGAACCAAGCTTCTTACTGCCTTACCAGTGCCTGAATTTGTGTACCTGACCTACTAATCTACGACCTCTGGATATTAATAGGTGTCAATACGGCCTAATAATTAGAAATAATGAAACACGTACAATTTATCATTTTACAGTTGCATTTATACTGATTTAAATGGTGGCCAAGAGAGCCAAACACTGCTGCAAGTTAAGAAAACACACGTAAATAGAAAAACACTAAGAAGCTGAGAAAACATCAATTTGACAGCACCCGTGCACGCAAATCCTCACAACAACACATGCAAATACAGATACATGCTGCAAATAGAAACCACAAAGCAAATGTGTCGGGGGACCCTAAAAAGCATTGAACTTTTTGTTTAGAGTGAGTGGTGTTTTTGAAGATCTGAGAGGTGAGTTTTTTCTTTATTTTAGCCCTAATAATCTGATGAATAAGAGATATTAATCTACAAATTACTCTAATTAGAAAGCAGTCGCGTTTGTCACTTTTTGGGGTCCCCTGGCACATTTGCATTGTGGTCTGTGCTATTTGCAGTGTGTTTCTGTATTTGCATTTGTTTGAGAATGTGTATATGTATATTTATTTTATTTTACTTTATTTATTTATTTTACATTCATTTACAATTATTTATTTATAGCTCCTGTAAAATTACAACATGAAGGAAAAAATGTGTGATAATTTTTGCTATTAACCTACTTTACTATTATTGTTTTATTTAAATTAATTAATTACTATTATTATTATTATTATTATTATTTTGGTCACAATTTAATTTTAAAGGAAATTCTGATTGGTTTGTTGTGTAGACATATGAATTTGTTTATGTACAAATTATGATAAAGGTTTTTTCCCCTTCAGATGAAATGATGAGGCTGGTAAAGTGACTCTGAGCAGCTCTGGAGAGGAAGTTCATGTACTGATATTTAGTGAGAAGAAAGACAAAGAAAACACCATGAGCATCAGATGTGCTTGAATATGTATAAACAAACCTACTACATTCAATCACTTGATTTAAATATTCACAATCAAACAGGTCCACATCACAATTTGGTTAGGCTGCTTTTTATTTATGAATCTAAAATCTACTAAATAATTATATTCAATAAACCAATAAAATTCCAATTTTGTGACTAGATTCTTTGATTCTGTCCATGTTTTCTGCATTGCGGCAATCATAGGTCTCTAAGCTTTCAGCAGAAATCAAATGGATTTAAGATATAAGCGCACTGATAATTCTTAATATATTGTTTTTCACTCCAGCAGATCATTTGTGAATTGGATCGGATAAAGAAATATAGTAGAATAATTTAATCACCAGTGGTGTAGCACTAAGATCATTAATGTTATTCAGCAGCGGTGTATGGTAATGCAATATCTTATTAAAGTGCGTCTCGGCCATGGCATTCATATATCAGTTCAGTTTGCTAGAAAAGTCAGATGGGGCCAAATTTAATTAGATAAAAGAACAATAAACATGCTGGTTTTCCCAGTGCAACGTGGGACTATACCTAATCAGTGGAATGAAGTCAACAACCATTGCACGTGAGGAACTCACATTACCTTATCTTGCCGCCATATCAGTTTGGTTGTTGCTGACAAATGACACATTCTCTGTTACGGTTTTATCCATCCTTTTGTTCTTTCAGCCTTTTTTCAGCACAGTGACTGATGGACTGACTCAAACAGATGACTCTATGTTTTATTTGCACACAGATTTGTGTGAAGCGAAAGAAAAACGGTCCATTATGCAAGTGCCCTGAGCTACAATGAGAGCATTGTGAAGGGACATCAAAGCTGCTGCTGGTAAGCAAGGCATTTTGATTGCTTTGCCTTTGATCTGAAGGCATGCTCCCACCTGAACATCAATTTTGAATGCATATGTAATGAGCTGTATATTTATCTTTGGGAAATTCACAACTGCCTCACTTAAGTGTTTCTAGTAAAGCTGAGAATAAACAATTGGAACGAATGAATTAATACAGCAATTGAATGCAAATTCAAACTAAGTATTTCCTTTTGTAAATACAAAGCCACATATTAGGCAACAAAACATTTTTTTGGTTGCTGTTTGAAATGATCTGGGTTTTTATTAAACTTCTTATTGACTTGATTAACGTTATAGGTGATTCTGGCCTCAAAATCCAAAATATGACAGTTCATGAATTCATGAATGTGTCTTTTTAGACTGTAAAAATGACAATTAGGAGAAAAAAAATATCCAAGAATAATATTCTAATAAGTCAGCTCATATTTACTTGTATTGTTATTTTCATTTTGAATTATAATGTTGACTGAAACAATAAAAGAATCAAGCCAATATTTGAATCTTTTTAAAGAGATTGGGTCAACTTTAAAAAAAAAACAATTCAAGTAATATTTTTTAGACTTAGAGAGATATTAGTGAACAAAATCTATTGAACTACTTACTAAGCATTATTGAATTATTTTTAGAATATATGCCGTTTTGCTTTTGCCGTTTTTACCTTTTTAAAGGATGTTAGATTTTTTTAAACAACTAACTTTCCAACTTTATATTGTGGTCTTAATTACAATTTACTTACATTTAAATTAATAATTTGGCACAATTTGGCCCTTATTATCTACACACATTTTTTTCATTGTACTTATATTTAAAAAATATATCTGCATGTAAATAGATCTGTAATTAATTTCTGATATTACATCAATTACACTGTTGACTCATCTATTACGTCTTATCCCATACCACCAAACCTGCACCCAACCTTACCCGTGTTCCGCCTCAGTAGCCCCATAAGTGTTATGCAATACAATATAGCACAGTAAATACATTGTATTATTATATACGTACCTAGTTGTTAGGACCACTTAATATAAAGTGGGACTCAATAAACCTATTAAGAAAATAACTTTTTTTGCGTTAAATTTAACAGAAGCTAATCTATAAACCAAATAGGATACATTTGATGAGTTTACTGATAAGGCTTACATGCAATTTCTTAAGTATCTTAAGTAAGTTACTTGTTCTTATATTGGACACACTGGAACCTATTTAAAAATAAATATTGCAGTCTCTGATAGACTTTTAAATATTTTTTCCTGAATGTCTGATATACTGTCATTATACATCAGAAAACATGCTCCAGACTGTTGTAAATGCTTTCAGGACAGTTTGCTGGGGCTGTGGATTAAAGCTAATAATGCTGTAAATAATGTTTGTTGCACAGACTAAAGATTTTACTTCATATATGTTTTGTTTTTTTTGATTCTCAAAATGCAGGTAGATGGATTGCATTTTATGGATCACTAAGGACCACAATGTAAAAGTGTTCAACTGAAGGAATAAAGTGGGTAAGTTAAGTAAATGTTAATTTTTTGCTCAACTTTTTGCTCCAAGAAAGAGAACACAAGGGATAATTTGATAACCGAAAGATGACAAAACACTGATTAACAAATAAAAAGCTGTTTATGCAGTGTTTTAACACAATTATTCAAAGCAACTTACTTCCCTTGGGAATTGAACCCATAACCTTAGCACTGACAGCTCAAAGAACTTCCAACTGAGCTACAGGCATATAACCAAAATGAAGCCACCATCCACATTTAAAGCCATCGTAATATATTCTTAATTAAGATATTATTATATTTTACAGTTAAATGGTGTCTATAAAAAGAGCAAATGTCAAACATTTACTTTGCCTCAGGTAACGTGAAAGCAGAAAATAAAAAAATCATATCTCATTTTTTAAAGCCTTCCCCTCCAAGCGAATGTGTGAACAAGCCATAAAACACATTTATTATGAGTTCATGCTCTGAATAATATTATCTACGTGGAAGGAAACTACTGTATGAGAATGTAAAACGAATTTTAAACAGATGGAAGTTTGTTCTGTTTATCCAGCAAAGCTAATATGATTTGAGTAAACCAGACTAAGGCCCCAATCAAAACGTCTGGTTTCTTTTCTCTTAATAGACTTTCTTTTTCTCCGCAGGCTAGCGTTGAGTAATGTTTCAGTGCTACGTAAATGCCATTACACTCCATGTTAGATCTTTGTCACATGGTCGAGGGCATCTGAGAGCACTCTCACTTCATTAGCTCTGCGTTGTCTGTCTGTATGTTTGCTTTTACCTGTTGCCACCAGCGATGTTTTCTATTCATCAATCATTTTTGATTCGGTGCTGCAGTGACATTTGAAGGAAGGATACTGAACATAGCATGGGTGAGCAACTAGACATTTGAAAACACCGGGAGAACACAGAGTAGCTTGAATGTCATTTGTGGAGAGGGAAATATTTCCACCGGTGATCAAAAATCTATATTTGGGTTTTTTGATTTATTCAAGTCATTGTTCAGAGTTATTTGCCCTTCATGCAGATGCCCTCAGGTCTAGGTCACATTTGCTCATGTTTGACAATGGTTTATTGTTCCAGCACACACTCTTTGCTGAAACGAGTGGGAAGTTGGTGACATGTTGAAGTGACATTAGAAGTCAAAGTAATTCAACAGTAATTGTTAGATGTGCAGTTTATACTTATACGGTAACAATAACCCAATAATTAGTTGCTAGATATGAGTACTTCAGTATGTTATTGCATTTACTACTCAATGTCTTAAAATGCACCCATGCAGACTAAGGAGGTTAAAATTGTTTAGAAAATTCAATATTGGACCCTCAGTAATTTTAAAGAACTACTAATATACACTACCTGACAAAAGTCTTGTCGTCAATCCCAGTTGTAAGAGCAACAACTAATAACTTGACTTCTAGTTGATCATTTGGAAAAGTGGCAGAAGGTAAATTTTTCAGATGAATCATCTGTTGAACTGCATCCCAATCATCACAAATACTGCAGAACACCTATTGGAACCCGCATGGACCCAAGTTTCTCACAGAAATCAGTCAAGTTTGGTGAAGGAAAAATCATGGTTTGGGGTTACATTCAGTATGGGGGTGTGCGAGATCTGCAGAGTGGATGGCAACATCAACAGCCTGAGGTTTCAAGACATTTATGTTGCCCATTACACTACAAACCACAGGAGAGGGCAAATTCTTCAGCAGGATAGCGTTCCTTCTCATACTTCAGCCTCCACATCAAAGTTCCTGAAAGCAAAGAAGGTCAAAGAAGGCAGGATTGGCCAGCCCTGTCACCAGACATGAACATTATTGAGCATGTCTGGGATAAGATGAAGGAGGAGGCATTGAAGATGAATCCAAAGAATCTCAATGAACTCTGGGAGTCCTGCAAGAACGCTTTCTTTGCCATTTCAGATGACTTTATTAATAAGTTATTTGAGTCATTGCAGAGATGTATGGATGCTTATTTATTATTTGGTAAAATAAGCGTAATCTAGAGACCTTTGTCTTTCATATAAGCCACTTCTGATACCAAATGACCAACTAGTAGTCAAGTTATTATTTGTTGTTCCTCAAACTTTGATAGCCGACAAGACTTTTGTCAGGTAGTGTGTATATATATATATATATATATATATATATATATATATATATATACTAAAAGAAAACTCAATATAAGGGCCATACACAGGGCTTTATAATTACTGCTTTATAATTAATATATATATCTGGTTCTCGAATCTGATTGCCTGATAGCCGTGAGCTATTATAGTAATATCAGCACTCATACAGCCTCTTCACCCTTGTGTATTACTCCGTCTACATGAGTGGCAAGCAGAGGACTACAGTTTGACAAATATTGCAGCTGTTGGACAACATAATGTACTTTTTGAGGCTTTTCAGGCAAAAATTTAGTTGTTTAGATTGCAACTTTGCAGTTTATTTATAAGGGCATTGCTTATTTTAATATATACACCATACAGCGTATGTATATAGACAGCGTAGATACAGCGATACTTATGTTTCAGAGGAAACATAAGTGTCCAGGCCTGGCCTGGACCTCTCTCAGCTTCTCTCAGCTTCCTCTGCCATCGTTCCTCCTCTTATAATCCAGAGCTCCTTTCGTGGGATTCGAGGCCGGTGTGCGCCACAGGTGTATCCACTTACGCGCCGGCCTCATCCCGTTCTCACGGCTCTCGGCCCCGCCCCCTCACCACATACACATTTCTATACACTCCACAAGCTTCATTTATCAGCTCAGTTAAACAGGCATGAATATTGAATTCTTTTTTATATTTTATTAATTTGATACATTTACAGACATTCACAGTCTCTAATATTTCCATTCTGCTCTCTGTTTGTTCAGTTGTTGTTGTTTTTTTGTCTGAACATATACTGTGTTGTATCATTTTTTTTGGATTGAGAGCATTTACTGAGTGTAAGTACATGATTGAAGTATCGGCCCAATACCGATACCAGTACAGATACCAATATCAGTATTGGTGCATCCCTAATTTGGAGCCACTGCTCTATAGACCTATTTGAGGCATGTAAACAATAACAATGGTCCTAACGTATTTCCTGTTTTACATATTTTAATTTCCATAGCTCCTGAGACTCCTAAAAGGTCCACATATTGATAAATAACATTATGGCAGCTGTTTAACGTTGAGATATGATTAAATTGCCTGATGTTACAGTTAAAATAGTTAAATTAAATTAAAACAGTTTGACAACAAGCAGGAAATGTTCATGGGCCAATGGCATCACCAAATTAAAATGGTCTATACCTTTTGAAAGTCTCACTTTTCAGGCAATCCATCTCTTATGGAGCTCTTAGTTAGGTGTGTTAAATAATTGTTCATCAAACAAAATGTGCAGAGCTTAAGGATTAAGAACCACTGATCTAATGTAATCTGCAAGCTCTGTACGATTGACTTTTGTGGTATTAAAAGCGTGCCATCTATTTCTTACACAGCCTTTATTCCATCAGACTGAAAGGTCTGTAGGGAGTGAGAATTAAACCGTAGTTGCCTTCTTATAAACAAGCCACAGAATCAAACCCTTGTCAGTTTCTCAAAAAGCATGTTGAGTTGGAGAGGGACAGAATAGGCTGCGTTGCAGACTAGATGTGAAGTTTTATATTTTTGCTCAACAGCCACTAATGATGCCTGATGTGTTTGTGTGCTCTGACTGCATTGCTAGTCAGCACTAGCTAAAAGCATATCATTATCCCTCTCAGCGCACCCTACACCACAGCGAGAGCTGAGAAAATTAGATGTCACAGACATGAAGAAGGGATGCAGGATGCCTGTAACCATAGAGACCCTGCCCATCACAGAGAGACCAGTTCAGGAGGAGGGACAGAGTCCTCGTAAGGGGCTTATAAGGGGACAGAGGACACAATCCTGCCTCTTACCAGGCCATTAAAACACACTGCTGTGAATATAAGAAAGTCATCTTAAGACTGGTATTTTTTAGATGAAGCTGCTTTTGTTGTTTGAAGAGTTCATCCCCAAAATTCAAATTAGCTGTTATTTTACTCCCCCTCAGGCCATCCAAGATGAAGATGACTTTTCTCTTCTATCTTCAAAGAAGAGTTTTAGCTGAAACCGTGGTTCTTGTGGATTAATTAAATTAAAGTCAACATCTACTAGCATTTAGAAATTTAAAGATAAAAAAAAAAACGTATACATGCAAAACAATTAATAACCATGGCTCCTGATAATATATTTAGGTCAAAAAAATGAAACAATTGGTCTTAAATAAAAACTGCTGTGGCGATTTATAATGATCATAACAACATCTGGCATTTTCATATGAAGAGTACTTATCATTTTCAGCCATATTTATAGTTACTGTCCTGGTGTGAATGGGCCTTTTGGTTATTGGGGTCACCCTGACCTTGTTTACATCTGGTATAACCATACTTCACATCTATTTTTATTAAACATCTTTAGCTAGATTTGAAAACAGACTCAACTGTGCTTACTAAAATATGCACATAATATGAAAGCAACATTTTTGTTTCTGCCCATTAAATTTTTTTTTCCTGTAATTTCTGTATTTATTTATTTAAAAGTTTGCAGTGGTGATGCTTTGTTCATTTTTGGTTCATTTTAATTAAAAGTAAATTGTTAAAATTTATGAAAGCCGTTTGACTTGATTTAAAGCATAGGGTTAAACTCTTACTTGAGTAATGATAGCATGGAGGCTTGGAGGTTAGCATTGTTGTCTCACAGCAAGAAGGTCAGGGAAACAGGACGGGCCAGGGAGGACCAGATGAAAACAGGAGGAGCCCGGGAGATGACAGGAGGGAATAGGAGCAGGAGCTATGAGGGACGAAGGGATGAGTCAAAGCCAGAGGAGTGAAGTCCTGAGGTGCAGGATGGTCAGACACAGTCCAAGGAGGATCCGGAGGGATGAGGCTGTCTGGCTTTACCAGTGGGGATGAGGGAGTTCATGACTGAGGGTGAGCTGAGGGTCTGAACGGTAGAACTGGGGTTTAGTTGCGAGTCAGTAGGCCTGTGCGGTCATAAGTATGGTGCACTGATGTATGCCCCGACACATACAAGGTATAAGTCAGCAGTGTGACACATGAACGTGTGCCCTATACTGACACTGAGATTGTTGAGAAACTGTTGAATAAAGTTGTTATTTTAGTTTAATGTGCACACAAATTGTTTCTTGTAGCTTGATAATATACAGATTAAACCACTGAAGACATATGATTTGAGAACCTCGCTGTCTATGGATAATGGGAGCAATCAGATTGTGTATGTAACATAACTCTAACATGGGGTATAAATCTGAAAGTGTATAAAGCTATTGTTTCTCAAAAAAAGAGTTGTTTCAACAATTCGGCATTTGGATCTTTAACCGTTGTGTTGTGACGTCTGAATGAAACATTTCCCCGGCCATTTGTTGAGTGTGCAGACCCGGGAAAACTGTATTGGTTAATTAATACTGAATGTATGTCGTTGTAATTACTAGGAGCTATGGTTAAGAACAGAGCAATATGCTGATGTAACTGCTCTGCTTTATCAATGCGTTCCTGCATTGTGCTCAAACATAAACTCTATACCATGACTGCTTCTTCCTTCAACACTGTCCTGATAAGCCGTGGTGAACATTTGGCTTCCAGATTGTGCTGCACTCAGTAGACCAATCACAATAGAATGGGTCATCCGACCAATTATCGCAGATTTGCGTCACACAAAGGAGGGGTTTGGGAAAAATGAATCACTGAACAAATCATTTGGAAGTCGTTGGGATAATTATGTAAAAATAAATGCATATTCTAAGACATTGAAAGAGTTTTTTTACCTTGCATGCATATCAGCCTGTTGTTAGGGACCCTTAAACCAAATTATGAGCTTTTATAATCCATAATAGGGGTACTTTAATTTATGTAATGAGGATGAACGAAGGTCTCAGAGGTTTGGAATGACACACGTGTGAGTAATTAATAATATCATTTTCATTTTTGGGCGGACTGACTCTTTAAGACTTGTGTATAGGAAAGACTTGTGTGTGTATTAAAATTGTTGTATTGGATTTTAGATTTCTTAGCAATATTTTTATCAAGTTAATAAATTGTGTGCAGCATAAAGACCTTTGTTGTATTTTAATCGTCAGCAATACTTAGAAAAAGCTCTATTTGAATGGACTTTCTTTGTGAAATTATTAGCCAAGTAAACTTAATCACAGAGCTCCATAATTAGCCCATCATCAGAGCGTTTACTGCTCAGTGGTGCGGCGCGCTCTACATCAGCGTGCTTTTGTCTTTGAGAGGACCTCTGATATCCAAATTTTCGATAATTATTTTGATGATAATTTAGAAACAACAGCCTGTTTGATGAGCCACAAATCTGTTGACATGTTATTGAAAAGCATGCTGTTTGCTGCTCCCGAATTAGCATAATTACTCTTTGACTAAGTGTGTTTATCAGGGGAATGGATCCAGATTCACGCTGGCCTCAGCATTAAGGGAAATGAAAGTAAAGCAGCGTTTGCTAAAAGCTCTCCTTTGACATTGCGCTTGTGTAAGTCAGTATCACAGATAGCCGGCTAACAAGCAGAGTGGTTGTTGTAGCAGCAGCTCATTAGCCGTGCAGTGACTCTGTCATATCCGTCGCTCGTGCTCAGTGCTGTAATTACCCAGAATGGACTGTGGAAAGAGGAAAGGCCACTAAATGCAATATTGACCGTCTTGTTTAAGAGCAGAATTGACCTGGGAGACGTGCTTTAAATATCTCAATCACAGACGGGACCACTTGTGGAGCAGAGCAACAAATGGTGCATCTTTAGGGAGCCTGTAAAAGATTCGCTGCTGCAGCAGGAATGACAATGTCAAATCATTTGTTGTAATGAAGTCATAACACTCAACATGCAGACAGAATTACTGAACCCTTGTGATATGGCATGATTAGACTGGGATTGCTTGTTTGTTTGTGACGTCTGACAAGGCTATTGCATTTCTAAATACCAGCTGAGCATCTGAAACAACAACAATGATTTAGAGATGCAAAAATGACATTATTCACATCTGTCTGCCCAAATCAAGGTTGTCATGGATTATAATCAATTAGACAACATAAATTACAGATAAAATATATATATTTTTTATTAACAAGTGTAACCCTGGATGGCAAAACTTTCTTATGTTGAATGGGTATATTTTTAGATATATTTTTAGATATCAAAAATATATGTGGGTCAAAAATTAGATTTTTGCCATTAAAATATTAAGTAAAGATCATGGTTTACGAAGACATTATCTACATTTCTTACATTATCTTACACACAACTTTATATCAAAACACAATATTTGTTTAGTAATGCGCAAGCACAAATTAGACAGTTTAAAGACGATATTCTCATTATTTAAAAAATTTTTTTTACCCCAAGAGTCCAGATTGCCAAATATTGTCATATTCTAACAAAGTATACATCAATGGGAAGCTTATTTATACAACTTGCAGGTAATTAAAAAATCGCAATTTAAAACAATTCACACTTATTACTGGGTTTTTTTTTCCAGGTTTCACAAATAAAGATGGAGTTTCATATGAAAGTTAAATAGTCTCATTAATATATTTGAAAATCTAATAAAAATGTAATTGATGGCAACTCTAAAATAAGTCAGCCTCAGTAGACCCAAACAAGGAAAGAAAGAAATAAAAAGTGAGTACAAATACATAATTCAGAATTTAAAAATCAAAATGTCTGTTGTGTGTTTTTTGTATTTTATTTATGATAAGTTTGATATAATTTAAATGTAAAAAATAAATAAATAAATCAAGTAAATTTAGTTGACTAGAATGAATAGTTAGATAAAGTATGTATGATGATAAATTCTAAATTATGTGAAATTAAAGCTAAAGTATATCTAAAGTGTGCTGCTACTGGCCAACTAAAAAGATTGTATCACCCCAAACTCATGCCGTTGGTTAAACCAATATTTCTTAAACAACGCTGATGTATTATTTCAGCAAAGTTTAAGAGATGAAACAACATACACTATAAAAAATGCTGGGTTCCACACAATCGATTTGAGTTGGGACAACATGAAGGAATCAAGTTTTTTTTTTTTACAAATTTAAGTGTATCGAACATAAAACAATTAAGTTGTCCCCAAAAAAACTCAAGAATTGTGTTGTTTCAGCCCAATTTAAATAAATTTGAACAAAAAGAAATGATTTATAGTCTGTTCATAAGCTGGAATTGGAAAACATATTTGAACAGAGACAAAATGCACACTTTAAGTCAATGGTGGGGATGAGTTCAAATAAATGAGGGAACATTTCAGTGTAAGAAGATTTACGAAACAACACCATAGTATCTCGAATTTAGTGTCAGCAGTGAGGAAATTCGTTCTGTGTATGAAATACAGTGATTCCAAGTTATGAAGCTTGTTTTGCATTAAAAAAACATTATTTTGAAAGAAAGTAGCTTGAAAAGCGTAATGTTGCGATAAGGTGACTTGGTATTATTATGAAGGTTTCATCTTTTATTCACAACTGTATGCCTGTTTCTGGCTCTCTTATTAGATTTCTGCATGTTTGAGCAACCAAATCAGGGGTGTAAACCAGAAATGCCATGGATAAACACAGGGAAATGCAGGCGGTTTTGAAACTTGACTGAAAATACCATGTGTCAAAGCTTAAATGTAGTAGTTATAGACTGTGAATCTTACCGATTGGCTACTTGGCTCAAACTAAAACTTACGAAAAGTCCAATCCAAACATTAGCATATCAAATACATCGCTTGTAAACAACTAAACACTGTGATTTAGTTTTCGTCTTCATTGACATGTCCTCACAGTCCAGCATTAAGGATAGTCTTGTGCGTTTTTTGGCCTCAATGTGACTTCCTACATCAATCGCAGCTAATTAAGTGATGGACTGCTGCAGCATATCCACAAAAAAATATCACTGTGTGTTTTGATTATGAGAGGTCTTAAGATTGTGATAAAGAAAGATTAAGAGAAATACTTGGAGGCCGAATGAAAAACAGCACGAGTCTCCAGCTGCAGCTGTATGGCCTTTTAAACAGTACAGCTAATGATAGGGAAATTACTTGTGATAAATCGAAGCTGAATCCCTCCACACCGTGGTTCGCCCTGATGTCGGATTGCCATTACTCTTTCAATTTAGCCCTTGATGCATCTTTCACAGATTTAAGTCCCCATATGGCCATTTCCGTCCTCTTGTGGGCCGGTGGCCGTTTGCCAAATCAGTGGCTCTGACACGCAGCTCTGCACCAGTGACGGAGACTGAGGTGGCAATGAGCAGAAATGGTGCCCAGGTGCAGCAATCACAGCTTTAGGGTGGAATTTAACTCGACATCAGTTTAACCACAGACTATTGACTAATATCTTCTCTGATTACAAACAACGGACGTCCAGTTTTCATCAGACATGGAAATAGACACCGAAATGCATTAAGCATGCTCAACAATGTGCATTTTAAGTAGATCCCTTTAGTTAAATGTATAGACCTAAAGTTGCTTTAGACTTGAGCTTATTCATTTGTCTGAGTTGTGTGTCAAAACCATTGTCTTGTCAGGCGGTATTAAAGAAATGGGAATAAAAGTGGATGAGAAAGAAGTTACATTTGCAATTGAATTGCATTTACTCAGTGTTCTGCTGCCAAATGGTGAAATCATTTCAGATTTCAACAGAACAAATGCAAGAAATATATATATAAATTCAATATTCCTTTTAAAAATACAAAAGGTTTCTACATATTGTTGAGTTGGCCATGGGGCATATATATATTAAATAAAATATAAATAATAGCAGTCATTCTAATTCAATCTTACGACCTTCAAAATATGGTGCTCTGGAGCTTCTGATTAGATCTGTATTGCAGTGTTTAGTATGTTTCTTGGTTGTTGTATTTTATTAGCCCTAACTGATGTAGTGTAAAGCTTTTTATTTTTCAAATAACCATGTCAGAAGGTCATATTCAATGCATATTCAATGAGGACAATGCTAATATTCATTAAGTTCAAACTGTGAGAGAAGGCTTCATTTTAAAGCATGAATTGACCACCTGTTGACTCCACTGAAAGTAACAGATATGCTGGAGCACAAGTCAAGTCGTGTCAAGTAAATTAATTTTATTTATACAATGTGGATTATTTCAAAGCCGCTTTACAAGGATGAACACAAAAATGATAAAAATTCAAATAACAATATTTAATTTTGTGGGACATATTGAGTTGACCCCAACCAAGTAATTCTAAGGAGACAGTGACAATAATAATAATAATAATAAAAAAAAAAAAAAAAAACACCAATTGGAATGGAGAACGAACCTTGGACCAAACCTGGTTCTGTCGGGGGCCAGTTCTCCTCATTCCACACAAATGAAGAGGCAGAAATGCATTCTAGACAGAGGTGGAGGATACGGGCTGGATCCAAGATTATGTGGAACCCAGGATAAGTGAAACATATACAGGCTAACATGAGTGTAGATACCATTCTTCTTACTGTGCCATTTTGGAAAGTGTTCATGGCTAAGGTTTCCCTGGTTAATGCAGCCTAACAATCTCCTAGGGGATACGAATAGTAAACTTTACAGTGTGGTTCTTTTCAGGGTATACTCCTATTGGATTCCATCATTGGGTCAATGGGTGGTACTTACAATACGAAATAGCTAATAAAATCATTCATGCTCAGTTTATAAGCTACAAGCATCATCAAACTGAAACATAATCTTCCAAACATTAGCAGAGAGTCCCACCTCACTTTATTAGTATACTCTTACCAACAGAATGTGCTGTTTACATCTTTTGGGGAATACATGAATGGCTTACATATTTAGTTGTCTCTACATACATTTGTTTCAACACTAACAAGTCATTTAAACTTGTATTGATCTTGAGAAGTACTTTTGTTACTTCCTTCTCATTCTTTTTTTTTTTTGACTCAGTCCAAGTTGCAATTTACTCAAGCATACAAACTTTTGATGAGCAACGAGAAAATAATTGGAGTGTCAGAAATTACGGCACATTTTGAGGCCGCTGGTCAGTCCGCTGATTACCCTTTCTTTCTGGTTTTTGACACCTGACCCAAGAGGCAGCAGACACACCAATGAATTCTTGGAGAAAAATAAGAAATCCTTTTTATATCACAGACAAAACGTGAGGCTGCAAACACTATTTCTTTTTGTTTGGTTGTCAGTTTTTGACACAGTTAAACTGTGGGGGAAAATGATGAGCTGTGAAACGGTTCGTCTTGATTGTAGTAATTTATTTTTCAAGCTGAGCAAATGGAAAGGTGGGTGATACCGCTGATTACCTTGCCGTACGTGTTTCTATGCCTTTGCAGAGATCATTGAGAAGTGTAAATGCCACAACAGACAACAATTATAATTTCAGGCATTGTTCTTCAAATTCACCTGAGTTACATGCATGTATGACACCTGATCTACTCCTCCACATGATTTAGCGTGTTCTTAAAACAATCACCCAGCAGCATGTTTATAAGGTTTCTTATCATCTATTATATACTGAAGTCCTACAGAATGTTTTGCTGCAAGGAAAGCATTAATGTATGATGTTTCAGCTGTTTTTTCTCTTAGCCTGAAGTCTAACTCACAAGTGAGATTTTCTCTCCTTCTGATTGATCTTGAATATGTATGCTCAGTGGCCATTTATTAGGTCCACCTTGCTAGTACTAATTGAAACCCACTTTTGCCTTATTTATGGCATAGATTCAACAATTTGCTGGAAACATTCCCAACATTTTGGACCGTATTAACAAGATGGCATCATGTAATTGCTGATGAAATCTCCATTTCCACCACATTATGCTCTATTAGATTGATATTTGGTGACTGTAAAAGTCATTTGAGTAAAGTGAACTAAATTAACAACACAAATTAAAGTTACAAGTAAGATAAGAAAAGAAACATGATTTTGGAGCGTTGTGGCTGGCAGAGAGAAACCACTAAGATCAACCCCCTTCAACTTCATAACCTCGTCTTCCCAGCTCAACCAATAAGAAGGTGGAGAAAAAACGAAACAAAAAGATAAATCAATATTAACATTTAAAAGAGGACTAGGCCATACGCGAGATGCACATAATAACCATGATACAAATAGTTTTATCTCGACTAAACCGTACATAAACGGAAAACTTATTTTTCATCTTAATTAAGGGTATTTTTTAAAGTTGAGTTTTATACACCATTTTTTTATTTTATTTTTCGGCTTAGTCACTTTATTAATCAGGGGTCGCCACAGCGGAATAAACCGCCAACTTATCCAGCATATGTTTTGCGCAGCGGATGCCCTTCCAGCTGCAACCCATCACTGGGAAACACCCATACACACTCATTCACACAAATACACTATGGACAATTTATCTTACCCAATTCACTTATAGCACATGTCTTTGGACTTGTGGGGGAAACAGGAGCACCCGGAGGAAACCCACGCGAACATGGGGAGAACATGCAAACTCCACACAGAAATGCCAACTGACCCAGCCGAGGCTCGAACCAGCAACTTTCTTGCTGTGAGGCGACAGCGCTACCCACTGCGCCACCGCGCCACCCATTTTATACATCATAAATCTATATTTTTTAAAAATCAACTCTTATCTCTAATTTTGTTGTCCAGGCTGTATATGCTATACCAAGCATTACTGGGCTGCTCAAAAAAAAGGTTCTGAGGTTCTGAATATGCGTATGTAATTATGCCTTCGTTGGAGTCTGTGCAAAACTGCTAGTTGTTGCTTGGATGCATGTTCTTGTTTGCTTTTATGCTGAACCTGAGATTCTTTTCCTTAACATCACTGTTGTTTGTTTTTTTAGGTCAAGTGGCGTGCATGATTGAGGAAGGAAAATGACAGTGTAACCACCACCAGCTGATTTACGCCTCCACATGATTCAGACTGCTCTTGAAACAACGAGGAACTTTCTTATGAGGAACTGTACACAGAAGTCCCACTGGATGTATAGGTGCAAAAGAGTAGCATTAGTTTGTGACATTTCAGCTGCTTTTTCTCTTATAGCCTAGAGTTACAATCACAAGTGTGATTTTTCTCTCTTGCAGTTTCTTCATCTGTATTGATCTTGGATATGCGGTTGTGTTCTCGCATAAGGTTCTGAGGCTCGAAAAAATACATACTTTTTATTTGTTACTTAGATGCATGTTCTTGTTTGTTTTCAGGCTGAAGCTGAGATGCTTTTTCAATGTTTTCAATACAGTGCTACACAAAAAAGCTGTCAATTATATAAAACAAAGCTAATGGGATGGAATATGTGTACTGCGGGCTGAAAGAATGATGAATTGTTTTAATTATAGTCCATCAAGCTGTCCTCAAGGTTCTAGTGCATACTCTGCAGCAGAAGATGCAAGTACTTGAACAGTGACTCATCTTTTCAAAATGAACTTCCTCTGTTCTTATAAAAGGGAATAAAGAGCTCTAAACAGTGTTCGAATTAGACATGGGCTAATAGTTGCTGATGCACTGACAAGTGTCTGGTCTCTGACGTAGAGTCGCTTAGGAGTAAATGAATATGTAGTGATTGTCTTTGTTCACTGTGGTTAAGAACTCAATTTGCACCGTCTAAACATTTATCTTGTTATTATGAGCAATAATAGCTTTCTTAGCAAATGTGTAGACAGTAAAAGCACTCATCTTTGCTGGGCTGATAGTATGCTGTGTGCAATATGAAATTGGTGGTTTTTATTCAGAGCACTGGAATATGTATTGTTTGCTTTTGTTGGAATGATGAGATACACTGGAAAGTGTACTGTAGGAAAGAGGAGCAACAAATGACTTGGGCCAGATTTAAATACAAATACAGATACTCTACGTAATGTAGACAAAATAAGTTATGATTTAAATTGGGGGAAAACATTTCTTATGATACATTACTGGTGGATTTCTGAAGTTATTTCAGGATTGAACATGCAATCCATATAGTCAAGGTTTTAGTCACGGAGCTAGTTTGTCTTTACTATTAGTTTAGCAGTCTTTACCAGTCATTCTAATCACCACAGCCATTCTCATTGAATATTATTTTTGCAATATATAAATCTCAAAATCTTTTATCATACTTTTGTAGATGCTTTACAAATATAGCAGTGTTTTATTTAATTAATTAATTAATTAATTAATTTTTTGCAGTAAAGGTGTCTCCTTGACAATCTGTTTAGCATATTTGTATATTTTTGTATTGTTTCCTCGGAATTATCATTTAAAAAAAATTATTTTAAGAAAATCAGCTGATCCATAATGTACAATTAATGTAAATGGCATCTGTAGGTTTTATTGTAGTTTTATATTTGATACGTTTGATACATTTTTTTGTGGTTGTTGTTTTAGTTTTAATGATTTTATTTAACTAGCCATGTACTGTATGTGAGCCTTTAAAAGTACAATCTCTTAAATTAAGCTTTTGTATATTATAAAGATTTTAATGGAATCGCAGACTTTTATTTCGTATGTATTTCCAGTGGACACAAAATATTTTATTTTTGCATTCCTCCCATCATTTTTCACTCACAGCAAACTAACGGTTGGAGGGGAGTGGCTAAGCATTTTTTCCCCCAAACCGTAAAACTGAGGTCATCAGAGAAAGACTGCCATTCCAGATCAGATGGGAATGGTTAGATTTTCATTAAAGATTACCAAAACAAACAAAAAATGTGCTCTAGCAAAATAAACATTGCACATTTAATTATAATTACTAAGACATAATGGACTTTTCCTTAATTTCAAATTGTTTGCTCTGCATCCTTTTGTTGCCAATGTTTCTTTTGTATATTTTCATTAGTTGTCATGGTAACTCATTGATTGACTCCTCACATCTGTTCTGATTTAGTAGGTTTGGCTTGCGTGCATAAGTTCTTTTAATTCATTGTCTGGGATAGTTTGCGTTTGCTGCTAGCACTCTATTACATCACTCCTTTTTGCAGATTACTCTCTTTTTGTTGTTTATTAAAGTTTATGCTCCGTTTTTAGTAAATTGGTTTTGCTTTGTCTTCATTACTTGTCCCAGCACATGACATGTACAAGTATGTATAAAATGTATAAATGAACTTTCATTAAGTGACAGTGGAAAGTGTGCTTTGTTACATCCGTGTATATTTACATAACTTTAATTCTTGCATCAAATCATCCACCTTTGCAGCTTGTTTGTCCTAATTATATTTCATTTTTTAATTCAAAACCTGCCCGTTTAAACAAATAAACAAACAAACAAAAAATGTGAAGATATTAATCTGAATTTTTCAGTTTGTATGAAAAAGTCATCAATCTCTTTCCTTAAATCATGCAGGTATCCAGATGCATTCAGAGGTTTCTAGTCAAGGAGCTCAAGGGAGTCTCATAACAAACCAAAAAGAACGGTTGTTTCCTCCTTAAGAATCACTTCAGCTGCGTCCCAATGACCTGTGACCTCTGCAGCAGACATGACGACAGAGGTCAGCGCATTACACCTCAAAGCCACAATCAGCATGGGTATGTGCAGCTGGAAATTACCATTGTCATTTATGAGCATAATTATTGTAATCTCCTCATACATCAGCCATTACCAGCATAGTGTATTAGAAATTAGGGGTCTATTATAAGCTTGCTTATGGAACATTTGTTGCTTTATTCGTTCTGTATGTCTCTCTCT
>CAIGQV010019951.1:15937363-15948521 GCA_903798115.1 Danio jaintianensis
GTTATATATATATATATATATATATATATATATATATATATATATATATATATATATAAATCATGTATCTTGGATATATCTATAACTTTTATATGTGAAATATATTAAACTATATATTAAATGTATATCAAACTACTGTAAACTTCTGATGACATTTTTCAAATTTAAAATAAATATTGTTATGACTTAAAGCATTTTTCCCTTTAATAAAAACGTGCTATGTGTTACCAATATCAACTTCAGAACAGTTAAAGAGTAAATCTTTTTTGGTGGAATAACCCTGAATTTCTATTGCAGCAAATAAAAACATTTGTCATTCTAGTTGTCTTTTTCAGAAAAAAGTTGAAATGTGGCTACCTTTATAAAATAAATCTAATATCAACATTTTTACCTGAAACATAACTATTTTACATATTGTCAGAAAAGTGGCTAATTTGCAAAAAAAAATAAAAATTATGATTTCCATTGTACGTAAACGTGATTTTTAAAAGGAAGTGTGTCCTCACACCCCACCCCTAAACTCAACTGTCATTGGGGAATGAGCAAATCACACTAAAATATATGAATAATTCATACAAATTGGTCACTAAATCAAATATCACAGCATTCCTCCCTTCTTATTGTCAGTTATTTATCTGTTAGCTGTGTTGCCCATTTGATTCATTTAATAGCATTTTACACCACATTTAGCACAGCAAAGCACACGTTGAACCCTGAATACAGGGCTTCTATAGTACTCGCCCAAGTCCTGCCGTATAATTTTTAGTTGTGTGCATAAGGGAGCCACAATCAATATACAGGAGACTCACTGACCTTCCTGGAGAGTCTGTTATTATCAAATGATAATAATAACAAATACTTGATTTATTTAAGATTGCTCATTATTAACTCTGATGAGATTAGTTTGTTGATCATGGACACTGTTACGCTGTAATGATTAATAAAACCAATATAATTCCAAATTCAACTGTAAAATAAAGTGGTGGCCAAAATTATTACAACATCTGCCAGATTTAAGAATAATGACATTTTCTGACCTTCAAAACATGATTTCATTTAATAATGTTAATAAATGCATGAAACATGCAGATAGTTGCTCTGAGCACAAAATACTGTATATCAGATGATGATGTTTTTAATCCACATTTAGCTTTAATATTTGTTATATACATTGCCTTAAATCTATTTCTTTATAACTTCAACATATCCTCCATGTCTTCTGCAATTTAAGGCTTTCTTTTGAATCCTGTGAAGGAACACAATGACAGTAAAATGGCTTTTTTGTTATGAAAATGACCTAAATCTCTTTATGATGGCTCTATTATATGGTTTATAGAGCTTAACGATGACTTTCTAGATATTTTATTAGTTTTATGAAACCTCTTAAATTTGCCAAGTGTTCTAATAATGTTGACCACCACTGTAGCTCTCTGGAGAGATGTTTTGGACACGATGCATTAAGATTCACATGAGCATTTAAAAGTTAATGTCCTGTTTTCTAAAAACTGTTTTATTCTCAGTGTCCACTGTTCTTCTCTTTCATAGCCCAGCCATGTCCGAACCCCGTGGCTCCCCGACAGGGTCGTATCGAGCCTCAGCAGCCTCAGTACATCATGACGGACACCTTCAATGTCACATGTGATCTGGGCTATGAATTAATTCTGGTAACCATTTTTTTTATTCCCCTTTAACTTTTTATGAGGTTGAAGAAAAGGGCTTGCTATGCCATTTACAGACTTAAAAGTGAGTTTTGCGTCTTCAGGGGGAGGAAGCTTTGCCCTTTTATCAAGCTACATGCCTGAGAGGGGGATTTTGGAATGGACCAATGCCCAACTGCGTCAGTAAGTTGCCCAAGAATCCCAGATAAGCATGAAGTGTGAATAATGGTCAATGGAGATTTACTATGACAAAGTGGAGGTGCTTTTTTTTTTAAACCTGAGATGAAGTGAAGTGAAAGTCTACTGTGAACTGTGATAATTTTGAGTTGAAATAGTGATGGTGCTTACAACAAAAAAAACATATTTTAATATATAATATATTTAGTTTTTATTTACTATGTACTATGTAAAATTATAAAAATACAATAAGACTGTGAATAGACATACAGTATCACTTATTGTGACTGAACACTTATTTTGAATAGACATATTTTTCTTTGTACTTACAGTAGACTTAAAACATCTGTTAACCTTTTACCAGTTAACCCACTCAAAATCCACCAATAGCTCTAAATATGTCTGTAATCTTACCCACACTCCACCTTTGTTTTTGTTTTCATAATAGTAGTGTAAAAATAACTTGTATATGATATGGTAGTACAAAGATTATTTATAAATTCAAATGTGAAAAACAAACCTAAGAAATAATTTACTTTACTAAAGTGGGATACATTTTAAAACCAGGTGTGTTGTGTCTAAACATGCAACTGATTAAAAACAGTACTTCAGAAACTATTTTAAACCCATTAGCAAATTCTATGATCTGTGGAAAATAAGTCTTTTGAACCTTTTGCTTCTCAAGTAAATATATGTTATTGTTATAGCTCCTATAAACACAACAGTTTTAAGGAATATTAGGGAATTATTTTTCCCACTAAGAGTTAGGGTTAGACTTTACAATAAGGTTTCGTTAGTTAATGTTAGTTAATGTGTTTATTAACATGAACTAATAATAAACAATACATGTACAGCATTTATTATAGTTTAAAATTCACTAAGTATTATTACAATCCAGATTTATTGTCGTTAACTTTAGTTAATGCACTATGAGTTAAGATGAACTAACAATGAACAACTTTATTTTCATTGGCTAAGGTTAACAAAGATGAATAAATACTTCAATAAATGTACGGTTCATTGTTTATTCATGTTAGTAAATACATTGTCTAACATTAACTAATACAACTCTATTGTGAAGTGTTACCATGGGTTTTTTATATTTTAAAATGTGAAAAAGAACAAACATAAGAAACGGTAGTAAAAAAAAAAAAAAATGAACGTTACATTCATGAAAGATATAATCAACAATTATTTCATTTTTATGAATATGCCAACGTTTTGTCATCATGATCACTCACTACTGTGTCTATAAACTGTGTCAATAATCAGATGTCCCTCTTTTGCAGTTGTTGATTGTGGAGAGCCTGCAGAAGTGTGTAATGCAACTGTGAAATACACCACAACCATATATAAATCTGTGATCAAGTATACCTGCAATGAGTTCTACACAATGAATGTTGGAACAAGTGGTAAAGGGCAATTGGATATCAAAACACTGTATTGATCGTCACTGGAGGTTTAAAGCAATGTGAACGAGCCTTAATCTTATTCTCTCTGATAATAGGAGTCTATACCTGTGCACATGACGGCTACTGGAGAGATGCCCTCGGTGGAAAAATACAACAGATATGTATACCCAGTGAGTAATGCATCTCATTTATCAGACACTTTATATTTTACAAACTACTGTGAAAAAGTTTGGACACATTTGACTGAATTAGTGTTTTGTGATTTTAAAAAATGCTTTAAAAAAAGAGGTTATAAATTAGTTTGCAGCTCATGTCAGTTCCTGCTCTCTCTCTCTCTCTCTATTAGCAACCTTTTCGACAAACCTGCTCCTTTTTAGTTTCCCTTTCATCTCACTAGAGAATATTGTGGCTAATCAAATGCAGGACATGTACACTACCCAACAAAAGTCTTGTTGCCTATCCAAGGTTTAGGAACAACAAATAATAACTTGACTACTAGTTGATCATTTGGTATCAGAAGTGGCTTATATGAAAAGCAAAGGCCTCTATATTTTACCAAAATAAAATATGATCATGCCTTGATTTTTAATTATTTCATTAGGACAGTAAGGTCTGACTTTGCTTAGACAAAAGTCTTGTCACTTAACAGAAATAATGTACAGTATAGAATATAAAGTCATGGTGCAGTGGAAAAAGAATTAATATTGTGTATGACTTCCATGAGCTTAGATGACTGCATCCATACATCTCTGCAATGACTCAAATAACTTATTAATAAAGTCATCTGAAATGGCAAAGAAAGCGTTCTTGCAGGACTCCCAGAGTTCATTGAGATTCTTTAGATTCATCTTCTATGCATCCTCCTTTATCTTACCCCAGACATGTTCAATAATGTTCATGTCTGGTGACTGGGCTGACCAATCCTGGAGCACCGTGACCTTCTTTGCTTTCAGGAACTTTGATGTGGAGGCTGAATATGAGAAGGAACGCTATCCTGCTGAAGAATTTGCCCTCTCCTGTGGTTTGTATTGTAATGGGCAACACAAATGTCTTGATACCTCAGGCTGTTGATGTTGCCATTCACTCTGCAGATCTCTCGCATGCCCCCATACTGAATGTAACCCCAAACCATGATTTTTCCTTCACCAAACTTGACTGATTTCTGTGAGAATCTTGGGTCCATGCGGGTTCCAATAGGTCTTCTGCAGTATTTGTGATGATTGGGATGCAGTTCAACAGATGATTCATCTGAAAAATTTACCTTCTGCCACTTTTCCAAATGATCAACTAGAAGTCAAGTTATTATTTATTGCTCTTACAACTGGGATCAATTGAATTTAAGTATGCACGAAAAAATTGTGTTGACACTAATCTGGTGCCATCTCTGACAGTTTGTGGGCAGCCTGATCTAAAGCTGTCCAAGGTGATCGGTGGGGAGAACGCAGAGAAGAACGAGATTCCCTGGCAGGTCATGATACGAATGGGCACCAAGTTCATAGGTGGTGCTTCTCTGCTGTCAGACGGCTGGGTTCTCACCGCTGCTCATGTCCTGAAAACCTTTGAGCACTCTACCAGTCTGCAGCTGAAAATGGGCATAGTCAAACATCAGGACAACGAGGCGGTAGTTGGCATTCCACAGAAAATCTTCATTCACCCTCAGTACCATCACGATAATGTCAACTTCAACCATGACATAGCGCTGATTAAACTGGAGTATAAGGTACCTGTCAGTAAAGCCGTCATGCCTGTGTGTTTGCCCGGGAGGGAAGAGCGGTTTGTTTTGAAGGCTGATGACGTGGGGAAGGTGTCTGGATGGGGGGTGTCGAATATAAACACACCAGCGTTATTTTCTGGTAAGCTGAAGTATGCACATTTACCTGTCTCTGACTTTAACGACTGTAAAGCCAAATATGAATCTACAGTGACTAGTAAAGGGAAACTAGTGGTGACGGAGAATATGATTTGTGCTGGGTTTTCTCAGGGGGGGAAAGATTCCTGCCAGGGGGACAGTGGAGGGCCCTTTGCTTTTTTTGACAAACAGAGTAAAAGCTGGTTTATAGGCGGTATCGTGTCATGGGGGCATGGCTGTGCTCAGGCTGGGTATTATGGGGTTTATACCAAAGTGAGCAACTACCTTCCATGGATTGAAGAAGTGATGTCAAAAAACAGTTGAAATAGAAAAATTTGGATGGTTGCTTGGTATTAAAATTATTTTATTAATTAATTAATGTCCACAAAAAGCATGTAATATCGCAAGTGTTGTTTAGACAGCACTTTTATTGGCACTTGCTGTTTTTAAATGTGCTAGCTGAGTTAGAGGTATATGGGTCAAAGACAAAAAGGGTTTTTCAGCAATGAAAACAATAAAAATACTTAATAAATGTTTATATTTGTTGTTTATTTTGCTGCTTATATTTAAATATGTTCTGTTTAATTTTCATTAGCTGAGGAAAAAATTGTGACTTTATAGTTTAACAATAGTTCAAGATAAGAATCATGTATACTACTTAATTGTCATTTTGAATGTTTAAACTGCCACTATTGTTTAGGCCATTGAAGTTTACCCATTTTACCCATAGCAAAGTTTTGAATCATTTTAAATATAATACAATTTAGTATGGTAATTAAATAAGTATATGTCAGACTATTTACATGTATGCAGAAAAATAATGGAACATTGTTTCATCCATATTTTGACATTTTATTGTCACAAAAGTCACAAACTGCATTATAATTTTAATAAAATATATATAACACAATAAATGCAGTGAACACACTTTACTACAAAATGTAATTTAAAGTGTATTTATCAAGTAACATTAAAACAATTTTAATTATAAAATGATCAATTCTAGTCATTACAATACAATACAGGTCAATACAGGAATTTAAATTTCTAGTGCAAAAATTCCACTGATTTACTTAATATAATAAAATATAGTTTAACCAAATTTGTTCCTTTTGTATTTTATGCAATGGCAGTTGCATTAAAAAACAAAAGAGCCTGTGTGATATTGTGAATTATACTATGAGCTGTTGAATACTTGAGTCTGATTGGTTGAGCAAGGTGTGCAATTATTGGAAACCCGCAACTAAAATAGTTCTAGGCAGGTCCTGATTGCAACATACAATAATTCCATATATCCGTCAAATTAATTCAGTTATTTCAAAGGTCCTTGTAGCCTACACAAAAAAAAAAGAGCCAAAATTCACACTGACCATTCATTCATTTTCCTTCGTCTTAGTCCCTTTATCTATCAGGGTTGCCACAGCGGAATGAACTGCCAACTTATCCAGCACATGCTTCACGTAGCGGATGCACTTCCAGCCGCAACCCAGTACTAGGAAACACCCATACACTCTCATTCACACTCTTATACACAACGGCCAATGTAGCTCATTCAATTCACCTATACTGCATACCTTTGGACTGTGGGAGAAAAACCGGAGCACCCGGAGGAAACTCATGCAAACACAGGAGAACATGCAAACTCCACACAGAAACGCCAGCTGATCCAGCCGGGGCTTGAACCAGCGACAGTGCTAACCACTGAGCCACCGTGCCGCTCCTCACACTGACCAGTCAAATCAATATTCATTCATTTTCTTTTCAGCTTAGTCCCTTTATTAATCTGGGGTCACCACAGCAGAATGAACCACCAACTTATCCAGCATATGTTTTACGCAGCGGATGCCCTTCCAGCTGTAACCCATCACTGGGAAACACCCATACACACTCATACACTACGGACAATTTAGCTTACCCAATTCACCTATAGCGCATGTCTTTGGACTGTGGGGGAAACTGGAGCATGCAAACTCCACACAGAAATGCCAACTGACCCAGTCGAGGCTCGAACCAGCGACCTTCTTGCTGTGAGACGATTGTGCTACCCACTGCGCCACTGTGACGCCCTCAAATCAGTATATTAAACAATAAGAAATAAAAGGCAAAATTTCCCTGTTTTCCTGGTCCATGTATCTTTTGGTCATTGGATTTTACTTTTAGAAACACGTATTGAAAAACGAAAGAAGGGTGGTTGTTTTATTTTCGTTTTAAATTTCACCAGATATCACCTGAAAATATTTTATGTTTTGTTATTCGAAATAAAAAAGGAAAAACAAAACATTTTAAATTCAAAATCAAATCTTGGCTCTTTTTTCATTATCATAATGCTTTTGTATCTATGTAAAGCATACCTTGTTTTGTCTCCTCTCACTCTTATACACACGGTACAGACACAAACACACAAAAAAGTATTATTAACCCTAGCCTGACAATAACATTTTCATAACTTAAAAACAAAAAAAAGATTCATAGCAAGGTAGTGTCATCACTGTTCATGAAGAGTATGTGGAATAGTTGGAATAGTTGACTCCTGTCAGTTGAAAATAATGCACAACCAAGAAACAATGTGCACTATTTTGCCCATTGTCTGTTGTTCCTAATTATTTGTAGTGAAAAATTAAAAGCGACATAGCCCAGAGTTACAAGTTTGATTTGAACAAAGCCTTTGGTGTTATGCAGAGGTGTTTGCTTAAAAGTCAAGTAAGCTCAGGCATCATGATTTACAGTCATTAAGTTCTTATGCATTATGCATCTGATCTCAGAGTTACTCTTGTTACTCTTCTATCAGCAGGGACCGTATGGTCTCTCCAGCCCGGTGTAATTACCTCTCCAGTGCTATTTTGGCCCCGCGGAGCTCTAATCATTCTCAAGCCTACTTAAACCTGAGTCCTATGACAAGAACTCAAAGCACGAATAGATAAACAACTGAAAGTTTACTCCAAATGCTGCATGCATTCAACTTGACATCTATCATTTACATTTAAATACATTGATAACCAAACAAAACCATACATTTTAGTTCAAATTAGTATTGCTTGGGAAATTAACCAACTTTTAAACCTATACATTAAACTGTGTTCTACAGATATGAATCATTCTTCAGAAAGCATTACTTGTAGTTTAGAAGTATGCTATTACTACATGTTTATATTTATTTGTGTGGCATGTGACAAAATCATCCTCATATTCTAGATAATACATGCACTAGAATATCAGATGGTGGTGAAAATGGGCAAGTCGTTTATTCATTCATTTAACAGATTCATTAAAAGATAATGAAACAAGTGTCTGTTTTTAGATTAGTTTTCAAAATGAGTTTTATTTGCAATTAGTTTTAAAACTGATTAATTTAGGAACAATAAATTGTTGTTTGATTTTATTGAAGGGTAAACAGTGAATGTGCACAGGTTGTCTATGATTAGTTCTCTTCTTGATGTCTATAGCAGCCTAAGGAACAAAATTGTAAACATATTTGGAACTATTTTTGATGGAGAATCTAAAAATTGACTAATGTTGATTTAGTTTAAAATGTAGGTTGCTCAAAAAGCAATATAATACTGTTGGTTTGAAAATGAACACATTTGTAATATCATGCATATTCATGTGTAATAACAAGTTACAATACATGAGACTTGCATGTGCAATATAAAGAAGTGAGTCTAAATCTTTAAAATAAAATAAATTTTTTTAGACAAAATATAAAAGAAAGCATTAGGGTTTTATGGCCCATATTGTGGGAATATGGAGCTCATACCTATAGGAAAAAAACTTTATTCAGAGGCCTAAAGAAAAATATGCTATTTGGTGCAAATGTTATTTATTTTTTGCCAAGAAGTAAGATGAAATTCTGATAGCTTGTACATTAAAGAGATTTTTGTCTTCATACTTACGATATTAAAATAAATACCATTTTTCATTTATGTATGTGACTCATGTATAACTTACAGTAAACTAAATCTATTATTAATGTAAAATAATGCTTAAATCTGATAGGGATTGTTTGTTTCTGTTAGTAATTGTTGCTTAACTTATTGTTAAACCACTTATTGGTTTATACCACTAACAGTTGACAATAACGGAGTTGGCATTTTCTAACATGCTTTAGCTCGAGATGGTAACCTCAAAGCAGATACCATGTCTTAAACAGAATTTTATGTATTTTTATCGTATTGTTGTTTTTAAAAGGTGAACGTGAAATTCACTGAAATATCACAATAATAGGGTTGACAATTCATCTAGTATTGGTGTATCTTACAAATTTTGTACAAATGAATGAGAGAAGAATAATGACATGCCTCAATGACTTTCAGAGTTTCCCAAGCAATCTTTTAAAGCGTGTTATGTCTTTTTAAATTGATGTAACAGAGTTGACCAGAATGTAGCGACACACAAAACTTTTTTAAATAACTGAAATTATAAATAATAATAAATACATAAATAATAGCTAAAAAAAATTACATAAATAAATAATAATACAGAAAATAGATTAGAAATATTTATTTGACTTAATAAACACATAAAAAAAGATTAGACTTAATTATTTTATGACAATTGAAGCTAATAATAATTGACACAGTCGAAAAAAGGTTTAGTGGGAGCTTTTAAGTTAATATTTTCAAAAGAAAATGTCCCTTAATACACAATTCAATGCAATATAATGATTTAGAGGTAAATAAATGATCCTCAAAAGTCATTGTCTAGTTGCCCAGTACTTGAAATGTCAATATAAAAGAAATGTACATGTTTACTTTATAAAATGATTCAAAATATTGATCTAACTAACTATCGCATATACGGTAGGCTTTAAATGGTTCAATATTTTACTATAAATCATTCCGCATTCTCACTTCCCTACTTTCGACTTTTCAGTCATATTGTTAAACCTGCACTCGTCTCAGTGTGTCAGCAGGAGTCAGTGAATGATCAATGCGCTGTGGTTGTGCCCTGCACGACACAGCCAATCCATCATGCAACAGCAGAGCCCGGCTGAAGCTGTGGTCACGCTTGTCTGCAAAAGAGTACATAATTCACAGTTGATTTGCTTCCTTCTGGTGGTCAGAGCTCAGTGATGTGAGGCCAGTGTCACGCATTGATCCACCACACTGACATTATCCCAACATCCAGAGACAGCCAATAAAACGCTTCCTTATAAGGAGCATCTAAACATGCTGCTTATTTCGTAACACATTAAACACACGTTATAAGACGACGTACTGTTATAATTAGGCTACTACACAGAAAAAAATAAAGCTTGTAAAAATATGATCAGACTAAAAACATGATTAAAATTAGGTAAAATCATCTGTTAGGGTTTCAAGACAAGAAGTCAGTTAGTGGTGTAAAGTAATGGATTACAAATACTCAATTTACTACACTGTAAATATTTTTTCTAGTCATCTCAACTTAAAACAATCAAATTGACTAAAAATATTTAGTTAAACTTTGTATAGCTACAAGAAATTCTGTTGAAACCTGATTAAATTAAATTGAGTTAAAGTAACATAAAAACATTTGTTGACTTGGTTTCCCATTACATTTATTTACAGTTTACAATTGAGTAGTTTTTCTCAAAAATGTAAATTTTCTAAGAAGTTTTAAATACGTGTACATATTTTACCAACATTTTTAGTGCTGTATCTGTACTTTTACTCCACTGTTTTCCTTCAACCTGTAGTCACTACTTTATTCTTGTCTTTGGTTATTGGCTAAGTAAAATTATCAATCCCCTGATTCCTGTCCAATCAAATCGCGCATAGAAAAATGGCATCAGAAAGACTGACCTCAAGACACAGATGCTTAACAAATGCAGCAAATATTAAAAGAGTCCAAGAAGATGCAAAATCATCACGCGTAACAAACAAGAGACTGTTTAGACTGCATGTTATTGATGATGATGATGATGAAGAAGCCTACTGCATGATGACTGCAATAATAAACAATAACTAAATGCACTACAGAATGTTACTTTTTTCAAATACATGCACAAATTGAATGTATTCTATCCAGCCTGATCTCAGGAGGAAACGTAACTATTTTACATTTTGTCAGTTTAGTGGCTAATT
>CAIGQV010019951.1:15948531-15963742 GCA_903798115.1 Danio jaintianensis
TGTGTTCAACAGAAGAAAGAAACTCATAAAGATTTAAAACCACACAAGGGAGAGTAAATGATAAGGTCATTTAGATTTTTGTGTGACCTATCCTTTTAATTACAACCAATAACAATAATTGCCTTTTGTCATTCTGTATTATAATATATTCTCATATTATAAAAAAAATTACTATCCAAAAATATATAAAAACTCATTCTAAACTCATGACTGGACAGTATAGAATGAAATGCTTAACATGTTTGCTGTCAGTGAGTGTGTTTTTTGCAGCGTTTGGCTCTTGTTTCTCTCTCAACGTGTGCTTGTGGATCGGACTGGTTTTGAGCGCTGAGGGATTGCAGGGCTTGAACTCGCTGTAGGCGTTTACTAAGCTCACTGTCACATGCCTGGACCAGCGCTGATGTCCTTTCACTGTCCCAGACCAACACCTCCATCATCACCTTCGCTCCCTGCCTCACCACCATCTGCATCAACAAGCACAGGCTCAAACATACAGGTTTTCCTTTTTCCATTCCATCATGTTTTTTTATATTTATAATGACTATCATACATATTTCAGCATTATTTACAGAAGACAGTGTTTATATAAACATATACCCAAAAATCAAGACCTGCATATTTGGAGAAAAAATGTTTATTATATCAATAGACATACGTGACCCTAGATGGCAAAAACACAGTCTTATGTTGCACAGGTAAATTTTTGACGAAAAAACATTGTATGGGTCAAAATTATTGATTTTTCTTGCATGAAGACATTTTCTACCATGAAGCCATTTAGTAAATTTACCATTGGAAATATATCCAAACTTGATTATTGATTAGTAATATGCATTGCTAAGCATTTCATTTATTCAACTTTAAACTCAATTTTCTCATCTTTTTTTTTAACCATCAGCCAAATATTGTTATATACTAACAAACCATAAATCAATGGAAATATTATTTAGACATCTTTCACATTTGCACATATTATATAAAATTACATAAAACATTATTATATAAAAGACAAACTTATACTTGCCATTTTCCTTCAAAATATCAGGTTTTATCCATTTGTCATCATTTAAAATAGTTAAATTATGATCACTCAGTTTTTTTGTCTTTTTTTATATATATATTTTTTACAAATGCTGTTTAATTCTCACAAAAAAAAATCTTTATACAAAATTACAATAGAACATTATTTCACACACATTTTGACATTTTATTTTCATAAATGTTAATCAAAACAGACACTTGACTTTCATTTATAAATGGATAGTTCACTCAAAAATGAAAACTGACATCCTCCACTTCTTTCAAACCTGTTTGAGTATCTTTCTGTTTTTGAACACAAAGGAAGATATATTGAAAAAAAGCAGCCACTGAATTCCTTTTTTGTCCCTACTACGGATGTCAAAAGCTCCATTTTCCCCCAAACACTCTTCAGAATATCTTGTTTTCAACATAGAAATTCATACAATTTTAGAACCAATTAAGTGTGAGTAAATGGTGAGGGCATTTTTATTTTTGGTTGAAATTTCCCTTTAATATTTTTCTATGAACATATATTTTAAATTCAATTTGATGTGGCATCTCTTCTTTGATCCACATCCATATCACGCAGTAATACTAAATAAAATACTTTTAATTAAGCAAAACACGCACATTCATTAAATAATAACTTTATTATTATTTTGTTATATCATTTTTATTATACTAAATAACTCCTGATTTTTTAGTTTAGCAAATTATTATACAGATTATACTCCTGTGGCTTGTGTTCATAGTATGCCACTGAAAAGAGTGAGTGCCCCCTATTGATATACAACCGAAAGTACAAAAGAAAAAAATATTTTTAAATATTCAAAGTCAACATGACATCACACACGACCCTAGAGTAAGCAACATCTACTGTTCATAATCCAATTAATTCTGAAATATCAAGTTAAAGGGGCAGCTGACCAAAAAAGAAATTATAATTCTGTCATCATTTACTCACCCTTCACTTGTTAAAACCTTCATGAGTTTCTTTCCTCTGTTCTTCTATATTTTGATGAATGCTTATAGCTGGCATCCACTGATTACCATAGTGATTTCTTTTTCTTGCCAGTAACCAGCATTCTTCAAAATAACTTCTTTTGTGTTCAACAGAAGAAAGAAACTCATGAAGGTTTAAAACCACACAAGGGAGAGTTAATGATGAGGTCATTTTCATTTTAGGGTGAAGTATCACTTTTAAAAAAATAACAATAAATATAAAAAAAAAAAAACAATCAAGAAACTTTGTCAGACATCATACCTGCAGCTCTTGGTTGGACAGTCTGGTCTCTGGGTATCTTTTGTCCCTCAGAACCATTAGTGTGGTGGAGCTGAACCCTGCTGCGGCCTCCACCTGCACCCCATCTGTCTCATCTAGGTTAGCACCTGCAGCTATGACAGTAGATAAATGTCCTAAACGCGCTGGAAAGATTGGTCCTGTCACAACAACAGATAAGCTGTTGATCATCCAACCTGCTACTTTTCTTCATTCCACCAAGTGCAGAAAAAAAAGCTTTCATAAACTGGTACAGTATTTAGAAATGGCTCAGTAGCGCCACCTAGCGGAAGCAGAGGCGAAGCGGTTTATTTGGGGATTTTACTAGGGGATTGTTGGAATTGATTTCTAATGTTTGGTGTAAACATATTCTTACTTTCTTCCTGTGGGTCCCAGGTGCCTTCTCGCTCCATGGCTTTCAAATAGAGCCTCAATAAGTCTTTGGACTGCCTCTCTTCTTCTCTACGATCCAGTGTTCTTTGCAATGTGTCCTGTAGGACGTGGGTTTTCTGCTGTGAGAAATCCAACGCTGAAGCTAGATCGGAGCGTGGCACATCTATTAAACTCTACAAAAATATGATCATTTAATTATTCTCTGAAAGCCACTTAAGGAACATTTGCTACTGATATTATATTATATTGGTGGTCAAATGTTTTGGCTTTTTGTTCATCAAGGCTAGATTAATGCAAGAGAAATACAGTAAAATATTACATAAATCAATATGTTAGTTTAAAGTAGCTGTTTTTGATTTGAACATATTTTAAAATGAATTTATTCCTGTGATGAAGAGATGCATTTTCACTTTTTCAGCATCATTACTAATCTTCAATTTCAACGATCCTTCAGAAACCATCCTTACATGCCAAAGTGGTACTCAATAATATTTATTATTATTATGAATATTGAAAACAACTGTGGTTAGATTGTTATTACACATGAAAGTTTAAGGTAAGATCTTTTTTTTCTTATTAAATAAATAAATAAATACATTTATTTAACAGGGCAGCATTAAACTGATTGAACTAAAGAATCCTAATAGAAAGTATCATGGTTTTCACTAAATAAATAAATAAACAGTGCAGATCAAGTACACCCGCTTTTGAAAATTATTATTTTTATCCAAATCCATATACATTTAAACTAAAAAAATATGAAACAAGTTTGGTTACAATATCAAAAAATATTATTATTATTATAATATTTTTTTTTTTTTTTACATTTTAAATTGCAATATCTCATGGTTTTTCTTAAGAAATAGATAGATAATACATTTAAATTCAAATGTTCAATAATTACAAACCACAAAATTACAACTAAATTTTATACATCATCTTTGACAGCTCAAAACAGCTCTTTTAAATTTTTAAATATTAAATTTTGTGAATTTTATCAATCGTGAACATTCATTCATTTTCTTTTCGGCTTAGTCCCTTTATTAATCTGGGGTCACCACAGCAAAATGAACCGCCAACTTATCCAGCACATGTTTTACGCAGCGGATGCCCTTCCAGCTGCAACCCATCACTGGGAAACATCCACACACACTCATTGACACAAATACACTACGGACAATTTAGCTTACCCAATTCACCTATAGCGCATGTCTTTGGACTGTGGGGGAAACCGGAGCACCCGGAGGAAACCCACGCGAACACAGGGAGAACATGCAAACTCCACACAGAAATGCCAACTGACCCAGCCGAGGCTCGAACCAGCGACCTTCTTGCTGTGAGGCGAACGTGCTACCCACTGCGCCACCGTGCAGCCCCCAATCGTGAACAAAAATACAAAAACATAAGATATAGAAATGATTTCAAACTGTTCACCACCAGTGTACATGTACAGTAAATCAGTGTTTCTCAACCACGTTCCTGGAGGACCACCAACGCTGCATGTTTTGGATGTCTTTTTTGTCTGTCACACCCATTACAGGTCTTTCAGTCTCTGCTAATGAGCTGATGATCTGAATCAGGTGTGTTTGGTTAAGGATACAGGGAAATGTGCAGAGCTGGTGGTCCTCCAGGAACGTGGTTGAGAAACACCGCAGTAAATGATAATGTTCAGGTATGTCAGTAGTATTAAGCAGACCTGTAGATCTGCCTCAGACATGAGGATAATACTGGCCAGGTCCTGCCTCAGCTGCTCTGCCAAACCACGCCAAGAATCAAACCCACCATCTACTTCCATAGACTTTCTGCAAGACTGGGCTGTCCCACCATCAACTAGACAACAGAGACCAGTTTAGATTAGTAGTGATTTACGTAAATATTAATGATATTACTCCCACAAAACAAATCTCACTTTGATGAGAATGCATCCATATTTCGTTGGCGTCTAACAACATGAATTTAGTATTTGCTGGCAGACACAGAAAGTAAGCCTCGTCTTCTACAATTGTCCCATCATCTTCCAGCACCACTGAGACTGATGCACTGGGACAGAAGCTTAGAGCCTCAGCACCTGTGGGAGACAGAGATAAAGAAAATGGCTCACATGACCAGCAGAGCAAAGGACATCAAGCTTTGGTAATATCAGCTTCTTTGGGAATTTTTCTATAGTAAAAAGCATTCTTTATATTTAATAGTTTAGTTTAATTTAAACAATACTTTTATTTTTTATGTGTATGCTTAATTCAACTAAACTTTCATCTAGTGGACTACTTATTAAACGCAGGCTTATAAACCACATATTAGCATATTTTAATAGATTCATATTTTCAGACCAACCTTTTATTCTGAGCTGATCAAGAGAGGTCACGGCCAGTCCGTAATACTTCTGTCGGCTGACGTTACACACTTTACATGGTTTTAATTCTGTCATGATGATGGTCAAAGTTCAGAGTTCATAATTTACTTTCTTTAGAGCATCACGCGTTGTTTTCAATTGTTAGTTTTGTGTCTAAAGCCTCACAACTAACGTTAGACTGAATATTCTCAACATCTTTGTAACGCTGTTCTAGAAGAATTGAAAATAAACATAGTCTATAACTGCTTCCGTGTTGTGAAATGCGCTACTGGTCGAGTCTGTTACAGCCTGTTGGACTTGTGACGTGAACGAATAGTTCTTTTGAGTCGATTCCTTTTAATGAACCGTGTAGATTGAACTGATTAATGGAAGCACGACAACGCGGCGAATGTAGTACGTCCAGGTCCATCATATATTCTTTTTTTGCGGTCGCACAGTATTCAAAATACCTACTCAATTGTGTACGCGATTTTGGGAACATCCCATGAAGTGTCCAACATTCTACACTTGTGGTTATCATCATTATCATTATTATTATTATTATTATTATTATTATTATTATTATTATTATTATTATCATCATCATCATCATTATTGTTAATAAATGAATAAATACATCATTCCGAGCATTTAAAGAGAACTTTGCTTTTTGAAAATTTCATTGTGACACTAAACACCGCAGAAAAGCCACGCAACGTTGAAATGGTTCTTTGAAAAGAACTGTTCAAAAGAATCGACAACCAAAAACGACTCGAACTTCGTTTTACTAGTTCAGACTACAGTAATCGAGCTCCGGTGACGCGATAGCGTCGTTAGCTTCCTGGCTAACAGCTCTGAAGAGATGGCATCCCAGGACCAACCTGACCAGCAAAATCAGGTAGTTGATAGCATTCCTCCAGCCGATAATATGCATTTAGATTTTTCGACTGGACGCGCATAGTGAATGCACTATTTGTCACGCCTTAATTGTTGATAAGTCAATAATATGGCTGTCCCATGTTGTTTTGGAAAAGTTTTAGCAGGCTTGCTAGCGTCCAGCTTACTGATCCTATATAGTTAGACAGATGTGTGTGACAGGTGCATGTCACAGAGAACACTGCATTCAGGAGATTTCTCCATGTGAAAATGGTATAACGTTAACGTTAAGCAGAACAGTTATACAACAATTATAATCTGTTATCTGTTATGTCCATTAAGGGTCGTTGACCCTGAAAACATGACAGGACACAACCATTCCTCCATGTGTTGCTCATCTCTCAGTAAAGAACTGTTGACAGCTATCATGGAAGCTTTATTTATTCTAATTATTAGCTACGATGTTAATGTGTATAAGCAAACAAACTAACAGCACGTTATAATTTAGCCATTTTCATGCTGTTCTAACCCTGTATAGTCAGATAGAAAGAAGTAAAAATAAAAATCAGTATGATGTACACATTTAATTTTAATTTCGTTGTAAGTGGTTGATAGCATATCTTACCATATAAAGAAACAACCTCAAAAGACCCACAATTTATTAACAATTCATTATATTTCATTTAATATTTAATTTTATATTTAGCTGATGTATATTGTTTGCATCAATAGATTCTTCTTATCCTGATTCCCAAAGTATTTTTCTCATTCATGTGAAAGGGATTTTTTAAAATGTAAATGGTTATAATTTTAAGCCTTGGCCGTTGTGCTCTTTTGTTTTGTGCTTTCTTTTAACAACTTTAATGACTTGTTTTATTTTAATGACTGTATTTTTTTTTTAATCAAGGTATAAATGCTAACAGTTTGTAATAATTAATAATAGCATTATAAATATGTTTACATGTTTAGTTTCTTGAGACCAAAAAAAAAAAAAAAGTCTATATTAAAAAAAAAAAAAAAACTATAAAAAAATGTCTATATTCTGAAGGCTAGATAGCAACTGCTACTGATGTTTTGTTATCACTGTGTGTTAACCCTGTGGGATGTGTTGGTGTTTGTCCTCTGTGAAGATGACTGTTATGATTCTTAAAATACTGTTTCAAGCTACACAAGGCTTTAAATGCAACCATTTTCTAGACAACACCTTGGATGAGACTTTCAGTGTGTAAATATTTGTTCTGTTGTAACTAAAAGCATCTAATAATCAGGTTTTGTAAGCATAGCAGATGGTGCATATGGTTCGATATTATTGTGTCTGATTATTGTGCCTTCTAATAGTCATAACCAGTAATTCCCCACCAGAATGTTGCATTATCATTCTTGTGTGGTTATTTAGACAATAAAATTCATTCATTCATTTTCTTTTCGGCTTAGTCCCTTTATTAATCTGGGGTCGCCACAGCGGAATGAACCGCCAACTTATCAAGCATATGTTTTACGCAGCGGATGCCCTTCCAGCTGCAACCCATCACTGGGAAAAGACAATAAAATTATTATATTATGTTATATTATATTATATTATATTATATTATATTATATTATATTATATTTTAAACATAGATCTCTTATCAATAGGCTACAGACAACGATATCATTAGTCACTAAATTTGAATGTGAAACACATAACGTCCAGGAGGGCAGGAAAAGGACAGGTCAAGCTCAAGGCAAAGATGCCAAGTAATTTAACAAAAAATTACTCACGCACCAACTCAAGAAATGGTGCACAACAGTTACAACCATCGCAACTGAAATCTAATGTAAAAGTAAATTAAAAAAGGATAAATTCGCTACATTACATTTAGATCTGTGCACTTTATCTATGGGCAAAAAAGTTAACAGAAACATTCAATAGTATTTACTTACAAAATCTTGATAATGAGCATTCCTAGTAGAAATGTTTCTTAAGCAGTGAATATCATACTGATTTCTGAAGGATCATGTGACTTTATTTTCCAGTAAATAATAAGACATTCTAAAATACAAAAAAGTTATTTTACGTTGTGATGATAAATAAATGCAGCCTTGTTGTATAGAAGAAACTTCTATCAAAAACATAAAAAAAAAAAAAAACTTTTTCAAAGGGAGAGTATAAACTTTTAGCTGAATACTTAGCCTGAGGTTGCTTTAGGAAGGTTAATACGTTTACAGTAAGTCAATTTTACTTGAAAGAGTCATCTTAATGGCTAATTAGTAAATTAAATGTCCTAATTTGAGCCTTGCAGGCTTACTTAGTGCTCTAAAGTGGATCTAATGATCAGAACCAAAACTGTGGTGCCAAAGACTGACTCATTTGTGGAGCGACGATAAAGGCAGGAGTGTTAATGGTTTCTAATGGCAGTCATTAATGTAGCAAACCATTGTAATGTATACATGGTTAGGGAAAACTTGAGATTCACTTATTTTAGTCTAATAAGACATGACATATTTTGGTTTTGAAGAGACATAATAATGACAAGTTAATATAAGATTATTAATTTCTCAACAATGATAGATGTTACATGGTGCATTACTGTTCCGAAGTTTGAAGTTGGCGTTTTTTTGGATAAAAAAAAAAATGCTTCTTATTCTTCACAAGACTCCAATGTAATTCAGTTCATCTTTATTTCTATAGCGCTTTTTTCAGTTCCAGTAAATTGTAACTGCTTGAGTCCAGTTTTTTCACAGTTGAAGTTTAGTGTAATGTAAATGTCACTGCTAAACGCCCAAACACTGAAGAGCAAATCCAACAATGCACAGCTCCACAAGTCCCAAACCAAGCAAGACAGTGGCGAGTAACAAACTGCACCAATTGACGAAAGTTTGTTCCTCGCCACTGGCTTGCTTTGTTTGGGACTTGTGGACCATCGATGGAGTTGCTCTTCTCAATAAAAATAAAATTTTTATCATTCAAAAAATGATTAGTTAACCTATTTGCTATTACTGTTTATGATTTGTTTTTGTATTCGGACTATTTCCCATGGCACATTATTTGTAAAACTTGCCTCTGATTATATTTCTGGAAGCACTTTGCACATTCATCCTGATAACTTTAAATAAACATGTCAAAAAAAAAAAAAAATGTTTTTATTAAAATGATTATATATATGTTTTGTTCAAAATACCAGAATTAATATAAATATATCATATTTGTATCATTATGGATGTTTACTAAAAGTCACTTTTGATCCATTTCAGTGCATCCTTGCTGAATTGGTTTTGTTGTCATGTTTAAATGTTAAAAATCACACTGATACCCTGAATTGTAGTGTACATTTCTGGTAGGAGATTATTTTTGATTTATATCATTGAATGTTTGAAAGCTTTCTATGAAATTGATAGAGTTTGAAAGCTAACTACACTTACAGAACATCATTTGAAGATGAAAATACCCTTTTGTCCGGTTAGAGCTGTCCTGTCTGTACTTTTCTGTACTTGGCTCACACGTGTCACTAGATGGCAGTGTAACACAAGGCTGTTTTTCTTTCTTTCAGAATGCTGCTCCAGCCAGGGAAGACGGGGCTCCGAGAGAAGCGCTGGTAAGTTATTATGAGTCAGACTAACTAGCATGCACTGTTCTCTACAGGGATTTTACAGGGGTACAGTCAGTTTGAAACACTGGTTTACATTACTATTATTATTACTGTATGTGACGTGTAATAAATGCAATTGTTTTGTACTGCTTTTTTGTTTTGGATTGACTGGTATTCACTTGGTTAATTTTGTATAAGAATATGTCAGATATGTTCTAAAATTTGATTGGATGAGCTACATTCATTATTTGAGGTATATTCGGAAAGAAATAACTGGTAGATTTGGTTACCAGAATAATTCTGTAAAAATACTTTTGCATTTTAAATATAAGACTGTAATTTAAAAAACAGAAAATTACACTTTAAACCAGTAGGTTTGATGGTGCAAAATGCTAATAACATATTTTTTGGTACCCATAATATATACTTACAGTCAGAGAATGAATGGAACAGTATAATACTATAACATTTCTGCATAGAAGTTTTGGTTACGTCTATTACAGTTTTTTTATGTACTTGTTTTAGAAACCGAATATTAACAAAGTATATTGTTTGTTTGTTTTTTCTGAATTTTACAATTACAATTGGAATGATCTTAAAGTGTATTTCTCTTATGTCTATTATCATATTGTTTTTGTTGTCATGTTAGAAGTAATAAGCCAGTTGAGGCTATATTTTTCTAACAATCTAGCAAAGATGCAATTAATTGACCAAAAATGTCAGTAAAGACATTTGTTTGAAGAATTAGGCTTCAAATTTACACCATTTTGAATTTTGTTCATCAAAGAATAAAATTATTAAAAAACAAAGAGTAAAAAAATTTGGTAATACAAGAAATGTCTCTCGAGCACCAAAATAGCATGTTAGATGGCAAGGTTGTAATTAGTGCAGAATATTTAGCTTTGCCATCACAGGACTAAATGCAATTGTAAAATATAGTCATACAAAAAACAGCTATTTGAGACTATATTAGTATTTCACATTATGACAGTTTTTGTCATTGTCATTTCTCAGGTGTGGTCGGCCTGAAAACTTTTGACCATCATTTAGTATGTGATTTGCAAGCAGGCAGTTTTGTGAGTAAACTAGCTGTAAAAGTGAGTAATCCTCCCCCATGCCCAGTCTGCAGTGTTCTCCTTTAGTAGCGGAACTGCTCTCTTTCTTTTATTGCACTTAAACTAGGAAGTTCTTGGATTATCTATGGCACATTTACTATCATTGGACAATTAGGCTGTGTATTGTGCAGTTTTGTGTGATGTGATTTTCCGCTATGAATGCTATCTAGCCATGCTCAAAGCACTGTCCTTAACAGCGGGGAAAAATGACGATTATTAAGGCTTCTTGGCTTTCTAACTGCTTGACAAGTCCCCCTTTTTTTTCTCCGCTTTTCTCTTTTTGATGAGCTGCTCTTTCCCAGTTAAGTGGATTATTACAGCTCTGGATAATTCATGTCACAAGGCATTATTTGGATGGGGTGAATAATTGAAATCTGTGTCTGAAAGGATTTGATGTGGATGAGCGGAAGGGGAATAGTGGCAGGGCTGGAGGGAGGCTCTGGGCGCGAGTGCCGGGGTGTCAGGCTGGGGACACCAGTCACGTTAACAGGTTCTGACTCACCTCGCCGGATGGGCGGCCCTCGCTCCTTGGTGGCAGGCGACTCTGACTGGAGTCTGAGGCAGAGCAGGTTTGGACCTGTGCTGTCACTCAAACCCAGCACCAGTCGCTCAGTTCAGGCTTGAGTTCTCTCCTCCAGGGCTTGTTCTTCATCCTGGCCTGTCCTTCTTCTCCTTCTCCCACACACTGCAGAACTTGAGTCTTTCTTTAATTATTCGCCCCCTCACTTTTGCCTTTACTCTCCTTTTTTACTCTTCTTTTTTTTATCTTTTCGTTTTCACTTTCAGTTTCTTGTTCCTTTGCATTCCTGTTTTTCTTTCATTTTTATTTCCCCTTTCCCTCTTTACTTTTTGTTTTCTTTTCATTTTACATTTTTCTTTGTTGTTCCTTTCCATCTCACTTTTCCTTTCATTTTCATTGCTTTTTCATTATCCTTTTCTTGTTCCCTTGAATTCCTGTTCATTTTCTTTCATTTTCATTGATCTTTTTTCCATTTCCCTCTTTCCATTAAATTTTTTTTCTTTCTTGTCTGTTTCCTGTTGTTTTTACTTTCCTTTTCCTTTCTCTTTCATTTTTTTCTCTTTATTTTCATTCCTCCTTTTACATTTCTATTCATTTTTTTTCCATTTTCACTTCTGATTTATTTTCCTTGCTTCCTTTTCATTGGCCAGTCCATGTGTTTTTCCTGTCACATTCCCCATTTCTTTTCTTTTCTTTCTGTTTATTTAGATTTTTTACTACTTCCTTTCATTTTTTACTTGCTTTTTTATCTTTTTTCCTTCTTTCCCAATTTCCCTTTCTTTTTTTGCATTTCCATTTTGTACCTTTAGCATGATTAGTTTTTTCTTTTTCTCTTTTCTATCAATTAAAAATAAATTCCTTTCTTTTCATTTATATATTTTTTTACTTTTCATTCATATTTTTCCATTTTCATGTTCTCCTTCACATCAAATTATCTGTCTTTCCAACACCTGAAAATCTTTTCCATGAACAAAACAGCCAGTGCAATTTTTATTACTGTCGATCGCCGAATGCCTGTACATTTAAAAATGAATAACACATCTAAATTGAATGTAGCAGGGAATCCGAAGATGTACCCATAATAATGTCTGGTGGAGTTAAAAATCAGCTCAGGTTGTCAGAAAAGCAATGCTGGTTTGAATCCATGTTTGTCAGCTCTCGTGTTTGCCTTTTAGTCTTCTGTGGTGGGCTTTCTGCCTCAAAGGTGTGTGAAAGGTTAAATATCTCTCCCTCCAGTGGTGTTTTGCGGTATCCTCCTGCGATCTACCGCCAGCGACTGTAACACTCAGTGTGTTGGCATGGTAACTGCCGGCTCCATGGGACACTCTCCCAGCCTCGCTCTGCCCGCTGGGGCTCCACCACATGCCCCAAATATCACTGGCCTCCTGTGGAAAGAGTGAGGGATGCAGGAGGAGGAGGGAGGAGGGAGAGAGGGGAAAAAAAAGGAAAGTTGTCACAAGAACATCCCGGTCTCGCCGCAACTTCAAAAGCTCCCCTTCCCCAGGATATTAAGCAACTGTGATGAAAAATTTAGCAAGCGTTAAATAAGGCGCTTTGAAGTGATCTGTTTTGGCTCGGCAGTCTCTGAATTTCCGGAGCCCCTCTGCTATCACCACCATGCTGGAAAAAAAAAGAGACAACATCCCCAAAGCCTAGGAATTGGGGTCTGCCTGATGAGATGCTATTGTTGACATTATAGCCAGCGGCACTGGCCATTGCATTGACTTGGTGTCTCAATTATGCCATTATTTTTTTCTTTTGCACCTTGCTGTTGCCTCTTGCCCTCTAGGCGCTGGAGACATCTGTTGCTCAAATGTTGGTTTTGAAAATGAGCTTCAACCTCGCAGGAATTTGTACAAAATCACACCGAAGGCAGAAAGTATTGGACTATTCAATTATAGGCAATGTTTTGATCCTTGGGCTGCTTTAGGCATTTTGGGACAGCATTTCACTTTTGTTTCAATTCTGCGGTTCTTGATTATGAAACTTGAAAGTTAATTATTGAGGGAATGAGGGGTGGTTAGCCAGTAATAACCCAAAAGACTTACTCTGTGCTCACTTTCAAACTGTGCTGCAATTTAATTTGCCTGGGGATCCATCCTCGGACTTTTCTCTTTTTTCCCCCCCTTTGCTCATTACTTTAATTGTAATTGTAATCCTTTATTGGAGCTGTCTGCAGTAAAGGAGAGTTATGGTTGGCATGGGGGCACGGGCCACAGAGATATTTCATGATTGTTGGGGATGATGGTCACTAGGTGGCGATGAGCGGGCCAATGAGGGGTCTCTCATTCCTGAGAGATTGCCTTCAGGAACTGGCTAGCTTGATTGAAGCAGCATACCTTGGCAGGACATATTTTATAAAGGTTTCTGTGACCAATATAATCCCTTTTTTCTGCAGAGTTCTTAGCTGGAAAAGTCAATTCACTTCACACTAATCCTGTAAATTTGTATACAATGTGTAGTTTAGACGGCTCATTTATTTTCACTTGCTTTCTGGGGAAAAATATCTTATATGTGCGTTGCTGTTATTGTCATTTTACAAAAACTTTATATACACTAACTACTATTAAAAGTTCAGTGGAATTTTTTTTTTTACTAAAAGAAAAAAAAAATCAGCAAGATGCATTATTGATTAAAGAAAGACTTACAAAATACCACACACATACACACACACACACAGGCATGCACGTCTGGTTTGCTATTCTGGTGGGGATTCTTCAGAGATGTAATGATGTTTCTACTGTACAGACTGTATATTCTAGCCCCCTACTCCTAAAGCCAACCCTTACAGAGAACATTCTGTGTTTTTACATTTCAAAAGTATCTCGTTCTGTATGATTTGTAAGCGTTTTTTAGTCATGGATACCTCAATTTAAGTCCCCACAGTGACACAAGCCCCCGTAAGTCCCCACCGGGATGTAAAGACATGTATACACACGCACAGATAATAAAAATAATAATAATAACAAATTTTATATATATATTTTTTAATGGAATATTTAAAAATATCCCACCGGAATGTATAGACATGTACACACACAGGCACACACAAATATTTTATATTTTAATTATTTATTTGTTTATTCATCTGTTAATCATTTTCTAATAGTTTATGGAATAAAAAATAAAAATAAAAAAAAAACATTACATTAATTATATAGACCCCATACTTTGGAATGGTTGTGTATAAATTGCCTTTAGAACAAATGTTATAAAGAAAGCAAAAATCTTCCTAGGTCATCGTTTAACAGATCAGTTGTTTTTATTTTGCTGATATAGCAGCTGAGCATCGACACTAGCATCATTTTGGTGCAAGTGTCCTGCTCATATATGTGCATTTTGGAGATGGATAAACACATTAGGTTGAGGAATTATCGACCTCAGCCCGCATGTGTTTGTGTGAGATGCGGAAGCTTAATTTGTGTTGTTGCAATTGACACTGCCGTGTCCTGAGCTGTTTGAGCTTGTGGTTAATGATACAGGAAAGGCCTGCGGTTTTATTGTTGCTGTGTTGCACTTTTCCACCCCCACCAACCTCGTCCCAGCCGCCTTAGAGGGGCTCTCTGTGAATTTTCACTGTCACGTCCAAGGGCGAGCGGCACAGGGTCAGCTAATTGCTTTTATAATTATTATTTCACGTCAGATTTATCGTTCATGCTTGAAGTCTGCAGATCAGGGGCTTTGGAAAATGTGTTTACAGCTCTTGGCTCGACTCAGTCTCCTGTTTCAGTCGCTCTTTTTGACTCAATTTACCAGATTAGGGGTGAATAGATGAGACCTGGCCTGCTCTTCAAGCCCCGGTGTGTATCATTTCAGAACTCCATCTGTAAAAGTCCCCCTACTGAACACGTTTGTTTACTGCTGTGAAATGCTCATTAAATGACTGAGGGATGACACAAACCAGAAATCCCAGTTTTGCGTTTGAACCGTGAAATGCCGTCTCTCGAATCTTCATTTGTTTTTCGGCTTGCCTCTATGACACTAGTCTGGGGGACTGTTATGTAGGCTCTTTTATAGTACTTTCCATAACTGTAAATACTTTGTTTTTTTGATGTTGCTCATATATATATATATATATATATATATATATATATATATATATATATA
>CAIGQV010019951.1:15963752-15999832 GCA_903798115.1 Danio jaintianensis
TATATATATATATATATATATATATATATATATATATATATATATATTTTTTCTAGTTATCTTTGAAAAGGCTGAGCAGATAAAGACGAGTGGCGCCCAGATTTCTTTACATTGTGGTTTTGGTCTCATGTGTGCTGTTGGACCAGATTTTTGGAGCCCCTGGAGGCCATATTCAGCAGATTTATGGCCGGACATCTTCCCACATAAAAAGTCTATATATATATTTTTTTTACTTTTTCTTTCTTTTTTTTCTTTTTTTGGTTGTTGTTGTTGTTGTTTTTTGGTTTACAGTTTTGTTGAGGCTCTTTGAGATACCAAATCTCAGTTTATTTTGTATTTTTTTGGTGGATCTATTGGATTTATCGATGGATTTATTTTGATATTTATCTTTGGACATTATGTAAGTTCATTATTCAAAGAATTATCTAATAGTCTGATCTCAGATATATTCCCACATTTTGTTACATTGCATCTTTGTGACTGACACTTTCAAAAGATTTCTGTGAAGGTACTTTAAGAGATGGTAATATCATGCTTCTTTCATATGGATCTAAGAATATAAGGGCATCAATAAAATAAATGTTTAATGCATATAAAAAAAACAATTTCCCTATACATTAGAATATGTCCGGCATACATTTATTTTGTAATTGTTTGTACAAAACATATTATTTTAGTGCATTTTAATTATATATATATAAAATACGCTCATTAAAATGTCATTGAGTACAATATTTTATATACCAAAATATTTTGCCAGCCATGTTTGAAACAAGGAAAATTAGATGACATGTTAAAAGACACAATAGTGTTCCAAAAGACAGTAATAATTTTTACTATCCTTTTAGGTTTAGCAAGCTGTGCAATAAGATTTAGTGTGATTATTTTAGATGTTTTAAGTACAGATACTATAAATACAAAAATGCCAAAAAAAAAAAAAGTTTATAAGAATTAACACATTTGTCAGTGGTAAATATTCATGTATAATCTGATAAATAAATAGGATTAAAATGATCTCTGCTGTGCTACAGAATTGAATGACAAAATACCCTGAATGATGAAAGCGCTTCTTGGGCTTAGCTTGCAGGCTGTCAACTGGATACTTATATTAAAGTATGAGCATGACTTGTAAATTATTCACAGCATTTACTTATTAAAAAAGTGGTTACATGCGGTTTTGTAAAAGCTGAAATTACCAAATAATTAAGAGCAATAAACTCACTTTGTTGGCAGCACCGCAGGATTCTCAGGGTGCATTCTGATGATATTGCTGTCGAAAAATGGCTTTTTCTTTGGATCTGTTAAACTGAATGACCGCTAACAAACTGCATATTCATGACAAAAGTCCCCTGGTTTTTTCTGTACTTGAGGAAAACAATGAGGTTTAGTCATTTCATCTTACAGCCAGCACTTCCTGTATGTGAACTTGCCAAGAAAACAAGTACATTTTATGTTTTTTTAATGTGTGTAATGTAAAACAATTAGAAACATGATAAAAATAGAACAGCAAAAAACATTTTTAAGTTGAACTATTTTGACATTTTATTTTGACTAAATCTATTTGAAACAATACACACAGAATGTGTCAAGTCTATTTTCTTTCTACATAAAATGTAAAAATATAAATATATATAAAATATATTTGTATTTCATCTGCGTTTTATATAAAACAATATAGAAAATATATATTTTATTAGTATAATATTTTATTAGTTTAAATTTTCTTTTCTTCTTTGTTTGTGGTTTTGACACTATTATAAGATGTTTTTTATATCAAAAATAAGAGCATGTTTTACATCTGATACATAAATGCCCTTGTAGGGGCTGCATTTGTCTTTTTCATTTGCCTCAAACAATTCTAGTTTCTTAACCTCCTGTGACGTCCAGCATTTTGTTTGTTTGGTGCTCCTGTGAAGAAGATTCATTAGATTTGTCAGGTGAGTCAAAGCTATCAGCTCACGGAAATCAATTAAAAGTGCCTGAGTCACTGGCGTCTCTGGCCATTTGTCCATTTCTCCTGATGACCGCCTACTTCATCAGAACGAGGCTTTGCTGTTCGTCAGTCACAAGCTTTTATGACGGTTACATGTTTGCTTGTATAAGCTGATAATTAAAGTTTGTCTTCAGTTTGACCGCGGAGAATGTTTGTAAGGAAATTGTTTTGACATCCAGCCCGTTAAACATTACAATCTGCGTCACATTGTTCTCAAAGCCAAGAGTTTCCGAGCCAAATACCACTCGCTTTTTACTTTCTTTTATGGCCTGTCAGAATGACTGAGAATGTCTTGAATTTAGGAAATTGTGGGTTATAGCCCATTAAATTCTCCAAGGTTCCTTAATTAAATCCTCTTTTATGATGTGCGACTCTGTTTGTCAGTGCATATTTCTCCCCCGTCTGCTGCTTTTCCATGTGTCTAGATTAATTTTGTATGACACAGTTTAACGTTACACTATCCTCCTTTCACATTGCTCGCTGACCTGATGAGGTTGGACCGCACTGCCTGGGAACTCGCGGCTTATTTCCAGCACTTTCCATTTGATGTCCGTGCTTTGAAGGCAGCCTTTTTATTGAACTCTTTGATTAGCCAGAAATCAATAAAACATAATTTATGCTTGCCCCATAATTTGTAAAAAAAAATCTCTGCAAATATATTAATGCGAACAGAACGGCGAGCACAGATCTGTAATTTCTAGTTTTGCCGTAGCCTGCTGAACTGTGTCATTATATGTTCGCCCGACACGATGATGGAAATATGACAGGATTTTAATTATAGCGTAGCTGTGTTTTTAAAGAGCATGGAAGGAGATCTGTGACACCAGTTTGGGTTGCGCTTTGTAATTACTTCCGTTTGATGTGAAGGTTCTCCTTGGCAGCAGATACCAAGTCCAAGAGGAGCATTGCTTGCGATGGAAAAGAGAGCGACTCGCCATATGACTGACGATCAGGTCGAATCAGTGACTGCCTTTCCCCCGTCAACCCTCTCTCCACACACACACACACATGCTCGTCCCCCTCAGCCGCAATGTCACTTTCAAGGCATAATTACTCCAAGTTGTGTTGATTAGTCTAAGAAGCAATTATGCCAGTTTTTCCGCTGCAAATGAGGAGACATGATGGCCCCCTGATTGACAGGAAACATCTCTGCTTTAATAAGTAAATGACTATGGTAATGCAGGTACAGAGAGCCTTTGATATGTCAGCATCTTTCTCGTCGCAGGCCCTGTCCCTGTGATTTTAATGAACAGGAGTGGGACTAAAGCCCTGTGTTTCTGACTCCCAGGATCTGTCAGGAGGGAGGACGGCACGCAGGACCGACCGGCAGGCAGCATTTCGTTTGGAAACGCCTAACGCTGACAGCAGTTCCTCTGATTTCTGGGAACGTTTGATCAAGCGAATAAGAAAAAAGAAAAGAAAAGAGCGTCTCCTATGTGCACTGAGAAAGCCAAATTTTCTAGTTGTAGCTCTTTGAAGTGCGCGATTATGTTTGGAAGTCTTGAAATCAGAGAAAAATGCGATGTAATTGACACATTGGGACTGTTCTTTATCTGCCTGCGCAGTAAGTTATTAGCTGTTAATTCATCTGCCAACTCCCCTGCAGCGCCCGTTATTTGTTTAAATGGAGGGATTCCCATGGTGCATTTGTAACTACACTGCTGAAATGCTCCTCTCTATAATTATTTAACATTACACGCTGACTTATAGTGGTTATCGTTGCTGGAATATTAACATGGGACGAGGCAAGGCTGTTTAATCATGACTGAGACTTTGGGCCCGAGCTGTGTTTTGGAGCGCATGGGTTTGCTATGATCTGCTTTTGAATACTGTGGCCAATGTTCATTTTTGTGTAATATGGAAAGTTTGACTTTATTGAGTGCCAAAAGCGGTGAAGGTTTGTGGAAGATGCTCTGATGTGGCTGTTGTGCATTAGACGTGGTTTTATCTTCTGCTTTTCATCTAGTAGATTCAGTAAGACATTAATGTGTATCTCGTAGTCTAGTGTTCTCTACTGTTTTTGACTTCAGTCTATTGTGCTGTACTCTCTAACTTTTGTCTAGACTTGAAACGATTAGTCTGCATTGTAACATGGTTTGACGGTAAAGCTGATGCAGACAAGGTTCCAATGGGAAGTTCGTGGAATTTGAAAAGGTCTATTCCAGACATTTAAATTTTTATATTTTTGTTTGTCAAATCTGTCAAATTGTAATTTTTTTATACCATATTTTGTATTGCATTGTTTCACACTTATTGTAACGGTTGGGCTGTTTTTAGCTTCATTTTATACTTTTTCACGCTCATCAACTGGCAATCACTTAAGTCAAATGCAGTTAATTAGGGCTAACATGTCAACAATTAAGGCTAAACGTTTAGGAGCTTTATCCTCAAAAATACCACTTAAAAAAACCATTTAGACAGGAAAAACTAAATGTAATGTAAAGTTTGTAAAACTAATTCCGTTTTTTTCTTTCTTTCAAAATCTGGGTAAATTCTCAGTTGTTTCTCTCATTGTGGCTATTTTAAAGTCCTGAAAAATGATATTCAAGCTAAAACGATTTTAATACTATGCAAAGCACAACATCGGCAGTTCAGTTCATTATATGTTATGGAAATTCATGATTTTTTTTTGTCAGTCAAAGTCAGGGAATTTGATATTTGCCTTAGAGGAAGTGTAATTCAACACTGTATTGCAGCCCTGCTTGATGCAATCCAACAGAAGTGTTCTGGAGTGCAGATGAAGTTGAACCAGTAGGTTATGAGCAATTGAACTTTTCAATTGCTAAAACCTAGTTGTCACGATCACCAGCGATCTAACCCTCATAGATCGCTGGAGAACATTCACTTTCACTCAGACTACAATTCTGCCACCATATGAACTACAACTCCCTTCAGGCACCACACACACACACCTGTCCCGGTTCTCCATGGATTACACACACACACACAGCTGGGAGCTACTCAAGACTGATTACATGGACCATATAAACAACACACACTCACAGACATTGCTGAGTCTTGTTTGGTTACCCTGCAACATTACGAAGCATTCTTCTAGTCTAGTCTTTCTGTGTCTGACCCTTGCCTTGTTCTCTCATTTACTTTGTCTGCCGGCTGTATCGACCATTTGCCTATGACCTGACTACGCTTCTAGATTTGCCTGTATGTACCCGTTTACCCGTGTTTGACCGTTGCCTGTACGACTACTCTTTAATAAAGCTGCACATGGATCCTCATCTCCATTGTCCAGTGCTTGTGTAACACTAGTGTGCATTTAGATTTATGCAATTGGCACATCTTATTTTTTCCATTGCAGATCAAAGATACTGATAGTGTTTCAGTTTTACTACAAAATTCAAACAGTAATATGTGGTTTTAGACACTCTTTTTTGTGGCGTGCTGCAGTGGCTTAGTTTAAGTGACATGTGAACTGATCATGACACATTGTTTCATTTTTATTCTTTTGATTATAACATTGTTATATGCCTATTGATGACTTGAAGGACAGAACGTTGGAATGCGATTGGTTGGCTCACAGTTCATTAGAGATACTGTTTTCTAAAAGCTGAAGGGATTTCATTTCACTTTCATTATTGGTTTTAAAAAGGTAAACACTCGGGGCGGTTCAGTGGTTAGCAAGGCTGCCTCACAGCAAGAAGGTCCCTGGTTTGAGTCCTGATTGAGACAGGATTCCTTTCTGTTTCAGTTTGCATGTTCTCTCAATGTTCGCGTGGGTTTCTTCCAGGTGCTCCAGTTCCCTCACAGTCCAAAGATATGCAGTATAAGTGAAATTAGCCGTAGTGTGTGTGAATGTGAGAGTGTTTCCCAGCACTGGGGGTTGCATGAGTCTGTGGCAGGAAGGGCTTCTGCCATTAAAAAATTTAGGCAGATAATTCTGCTGAGGCAACCCCTGATCAAGTAGGAAGCAAGCTAATGGAAAGTGAGTGAATGAGGGTTTAACTCAGTATTTTATCTAGCTGCAAATGTTGAAACATCGATTAAGCCTACTGATTAATTGAACTTATCGATTAGTAGATTAATAGATGATCAAACTTCAGTACATTAATATCTTAGTCTAGTTTAGGGTTTAAACTGGGGTTAAGGTACCCTAGGGAACCACATGAGCACCATTTTTAGTGTTTTTTATTTATTTATTATTATTATTATTTTTTTATTAATTAATTTATTTTTTATATTATTGTTGTTATTATTATATTGACATTTTTTAAAAACTGTATAATCGTAACAACAGATATATTTAATGTTTATTTGTTTGTTCATTTATTTATATTTTACACAATCACATTCACAAATGTATATTTCATATACAAATAATATATTTCAAATTCTTCTGTAAAGTCATGCTCTGGGTATTTCAAATTATATTTAATTAAACATTTTTAAAAGTTTATTTTGATTCTATAAATTTGCATATTATTTAAATATAAACTACATCAATATTTTTACAGTTTACTCTTATACAGTGCTGGCAGTTATTTAATTTGGGTTTTGTTTTTATTATATAACATTTCTATTATTTTGCATCAGTGTCTTTTTACGGTAGGGTGACTAATGTAGTTTATATTAGTAGTTTGAATGACTTTCATTTTCTTGTGATATTTAATTTTAGTTAAAGATTAATTTGTTTTTGCTAATACACTGGTTTTAATTCATTTTTTTACATGTATTTTAGTTTCTAAAACTATTTTAATTTAAATGAAATGACAATAAGAAATATTTATTGTATATTTCAACTTCAATAACCACAATTTGTCTTCACAGTATAAATATATATTTTATTTTTTTATTAATCAATCATGTCACTATCATATAAGTTTAAAAGCACCTGGTCTAGCTTACTTCGCTGCAAAGTGGTTTACTATACTGTCATTTAATCTACGTTGCTTTACCTCATTGTACTCCACTCCAATGCTCTTAACTCCCCAGTTCAGTGTATTCTTATGTTTTGTAGTGTGCTTTACTCTAGCGCTTACTACTCCAGTTTTCTGTCCTCCGCTCCACTCTACCCTTCTTTGCTGTACTCTAACAGGATTCCCATACAAGCCTGCATGCCGACACAGCCTTTTATGCATTAAGAATAAAAAGTGCGGAATATTGTAGGTAGCCACTTTATGGATTAGTTCATAAACAGGACGCCCGCCCCTCGGATAACCTCCGCGGGCACATGCGTGTGTAGCGCTGCGTAAATGTAATAGAATCATTTGCACCAGCACTCTCAATCCCGCGCTGTAATTTATGCGGATTGAATAAGTGCCGTATTGTGGAAAAGCGCGAGTGGACCAAACACTCATTTGTCACCTCTAATAAATGTTGGAATGTAAATTATGAAGTTATGCTTCAGATGTAAATGCACTTTGTTTCAGTCTCTTAATGCAGAGCCCCCTCGCCAATACATTAAGAGAGTGAGCGAGGTCGGCAGAGAGAGAGAGAGAGAGAGAACATAAAAATTCAGTCTGTTTTCACAATCAATAATAAGCTCAAAAAGGCTCAGATGGAGGAACATTATGAAATATTTGAAGTCGACTTCATAAATTATTGCTGGAAAACTGGCATGTACACTAAAATGTAAATACATTAATGTTATTAATAATGAAGTGACTAATAGTTCTATCAAGACTGTAATAGCTGTTTAATAGAACGTGACAGCAAGAATATATTGCACTTCGCTCTCTGAGATAGGACGACGTGGGACATTCATCAGTGCTCCTTCAAATACACTATTTTGATTATTTTGTTTAGCTAATTGCCCACCCTCCTTTCAAACACAACATCTTGCCCCCTCAAAGAGGAAAAAAAAAAAAGAGTAATAGATATTAATTAATACGTGTCGGTTTTAGCCAGTTTGATGAAAAATAATGTGGAGAAGATGCTAATAGGCTTCTCGTTTCTCTCTGTGTGGCGCTGGGAGATTACAGCTTTAACAAGCCAATCAGGAATCAGTCAAGTGAGCTGCATTATGACATATAAAAGTTCATATAGAGGGAACGAGCTCTGTAAACGTACACAATGCTGTGCAAAGCAGGTAAGGGAGATCAACTGAAAGTAGTACTATGCTGTTATTTTTATATATGTGTGTTTTTTTTTTTTGATAATCTGGTGTGTTGGCACCTGTTGCTGCCCCATTTATGAGCACTAGGGGCTGCTGGAGACTGTATTATAGATCTATACCTGAGTAAATCCCCTCTGAGGCCCTGTAACTATGCATTTTATAGGTCTCAAAAGGGCAAAGGCTCTGCTGGAACTTGCTTATATAAAATCGCACTTGCCTTTGGGCTCTAGTATTGTTGATGATTTCTCTTTGCGGTGCTGACTGAGTCAGGTGTGCTACACAGTCAGAAAAGTCAGTCTGAGGACTCGCATGCATCCAAATAAACCTTTTTTTTTTTTAAAGCCCAGTCTCAGATTAATGCTGTATTATTAACAGTAAGAAACAGGAACACGCATGTATCCGCTGGCAGCCTTTCCAAACACCTGGACCAGTGGCCCGAGGCCTTTAAGTGTTGTGACAACAAGAGAACGGCGGACAGACCTAAACACTCAGAATTGGAGGGAAGTGTGGCTCATGTGGTGGTTTTGGGTGTGCTGTCTGGGTAATCAGTGGTGGTCACTTCTGTGGAGAAGCTGGTTTGTGAAAGGAGTGGAGGAGAGTTGAGAGCTGACAGCAGCTCTGTCTTCCTGTCATTTGTCACATACAATACATAACTAGATTCTCTATCTTTGCTAATCTTTGTCTCGCTGAAGTTGTCATTGAAAATCATAGTTTATTGGTGTCTAATTGGATTCAAGATTTCTATGACTTTCTGCACAAAAATTGTCATATTTATTTTTAAATAAATGATTATATAATATTATATTATATTATATTATATTATATTATATTATATTATATTATATTATATTAGTACTTTAAATTAATTGTATAAGCAAAAAATATATATAAAATAATATGGTAGAATTGATCAGAAGCTGAATATAAGGCGTTTATAAAATGTCAACAGATTTTTTTTTTTTAATAATTGTTGCATTTTGAGCTCCTCAAAGAATCCGAAAATGTAACATTTATAGCAGTGTCAGCATTGGTAGTTCAGAAGAAATGATTCTTGAGCAAATCATCACAAGTGATTTCTTAATGATCATGTGACACTGCAGAATAATGATTCTAAAAATGTTATTTAAACATTTATCACCCCAGGAATAAATTACTGTTAATAATATAAAAATATATTATTTGATATTGTAATAGAAAAATTGTAATAATTTTAGTATTGCTGTTTTGCTGAATGTTTGATCAGTGAATGCAGCTTTGGTGACCAGGAGAACTTAAAAAAACAAAAACAAAACACAAATCTCTGACCCAAAACTTTAGAAAGATGCACTGTAAAAAAAATTCTTACTGCCTTAAATATTTTAGTGTAGAATCAATTGACCTTTTCTAGTCATCTTAACTTGCATCAATCAAACTGACAAAAAATATTAAGTTAAACTTTGTATAACTTAAAAAAAATTTGCTTATTAAAATAAGTTGAAGTAACATAAAATCTTTTGTTGTGATGGCTGTTTGTCGTATTATTTTTGACAGTGTATAGTGTGTTTGTGAAACTAGCGTGTTCAAAGCTGTTGAAAAACGCACTGAAATAGCAGCGTCTGATTTGTGAACAAATGGTTCTTTTTGAATGAATCATTTCACAAAACTGTCTAAATGATTTGTAATCTGATCTGGTTCCAAAAGGTGACTCACTGACTTGATTCAGTCACAGTTCAATAAAAAAATTTTTTAATCCAAAGATGCACATTTTAGTCTATTCGTCATTAGTTTGAAATAGAACAAGCATGAGTAAAAGATGGAGGGATTCCAGTATTTGGTTGAACTGTTATTTTAAAGAAGTTGGGTAGAGAGTAAGACATAGGGCTGACCGTCTCGTGGACTCAGCGGAGAGGTATTGTCATGTGTTTTTCCTCAGTCAAGGTCGGCAGGAAATGTCAGAGCAGGTGTGTGTTTGTCAGTGAGTGGCCGGCCAGCGCAGCCCCTGGGCTCCAACACGCCATGCTGTGACACTGGAGCAGGACTCTCTCTCTCTCACACACACACACACATACATACACACACGTACGTCTGGATCCTCATGGCCTATAAAGCCAGCAAGGGTCACCTCCGTCTCATGGAGAGCCTTACGTATTGAGCACATATTGCATCTGATACTGCAACAAAGCTATTTTAGATTGCAATAATTCACGTTTTACTTACAAACTTTTTATGAGTCAGTTTGACCTGCAAACCAAGAATCAGAAATGCTGGTTAACTTGGGATATATATTAGTGTAGTATCTGCTGACAGTCTCTCATAGAATTTTAAACCTGCCTGCAAAGTTTTGACATTCTGAGGTGTTGTAATGTGCTTAGTAATTTTTTTTTGGTTGTTAAATAACATTTTAAATGTATGTATTTTTTTATTGTCAGGTTCTCTGGTACCATTTGAGGCTATTCACATTTATGCATTTTACATAAATGCAAATACCCTGTTTTTTTCGTTCTTCTTTTAATTTTCTTTCATTTTCATTTTATCATTACATGTCATTATAATTTACCTGTGAGTCAAACCAATGATCTTGGTGTTGCCATGCCAAGCTTCATGGAACTGCAATATTTTTTTTATAAATACATAAATAAATATTAATAATAATAAATAAATACATTAAAAATAAAAAAGGTAAGTAAATACAAAATATATTTTTATATATACATATGTTTTATAAATTTAAAGAAAAAATGTAAATGTAGTTTTAAAAATCATGTCTTTTCTTTATTTGTAATGTGTGACAATTTTAAAGGTTTACCATCTTTACCCAAATTTTTTTCTCTCTCATATTTTTGATGAATTGTACTTTTTTTTGGGAAAATCTCACCCACTAAATAAAAATCATACTCCTAAATCAAACATAATACAAGACTATAAAATTGTCATAATGTTTCATCGTCTTTACACTGTAGGACCCCTAATTGGACCCCACTTACCCTCACTCTATTGACAAAACAATTATAGTTTTATGATGACGGGTGAAGGGTGAAACTTTTGTCATTTTTTTTTTCATTTTGTGCAAAACTTTTTTAAGGTGTGACTATAAAACCTCCCCTTTGAAAGCCAGTCTGATCTGTCAATCTTGTTTGAAGTTTTGCGTGTGATCAGATCCCTGCTTGTTCATTCCATTGTGTTTCGGTGTTTTTCATAGTTATTGTTGCTTGGGCAGGGTCAAGACAGTTTTTACGCAAGCTCTACTGATTTATACGCAGGTTTGAGAACAGGGCTGGGTGGCACAATCGCACCGCAGACATGCTTTGGGCAATTATGCAGTAAAACCTGTACATTCTGGCTGAACCTTTAGAAATGCTCGATTATTCTCGCAGACAAGCATTTCTCAGATTCTGTGGCTTCAGTTGAGTAACAGAAATTCTCTATATGAGTCAACAAGCATAAATCACTCAGCAACCCTTTTATTTTCTACCCCCTTCCAACCCATTTTGCAAGAAAAACAAGACAACTTTGGAAAAAATGCAATTCTAATCAATGCAGTAATTAAAATGTTCTTGTTTATTTGCAAGCACCAAAATCAAAACTGCAAGCATGAGTTGTTATTTTTATTAAAAGTTTTCCGTGGTTTTAATCTGATCGTTGCATTACACACTGCTCTTCCAAGTCATGTGACTCTGATTGTGGTCAGAGTATCTCTTTAAAAGTGAGCTCCATTGTCGTCTAATCATTCCTGACAGCTCCGACTATCACAGCCTGTGAGGCCTGTCGGTTCACCCGGAAGAGCCCCCCCATTTTGCCTCACTTCTCCTTTCAACCAGTAGATGGTGGTATTCATCTTCTGAGACGTACCATGCATGGGAGACCTGTCTTTGTCTCTTTCCTCCTCTGATCTTACTTTAAACTTTCTCTTCCTTTTTTTTTCTTCCTCCTACACCAACTTTTGTGCATTTGTTTCACTTAAAACTCTCCATCCCCTTTTGCGTCCATTAAAGTCATTGAGGAGAGGGTCACCAATTCCTCTGCTTTTTGAAGACTGCAAAACTGTTGATCCGCAACGTGCAATAAGCATTGAATACGAGCCATCGTGAGATGATAATGTCACCAGAATGTCACAATCTGTCTGCCAGTGTCATATTGTGCTTATGCCTAATCAACTAACCACAGACAAGCACATTTCCCTTTTAATTGTCAATGTACCATTAGCTGGTTTAGTAAAAGAGATGGTGGTGTAAAATTGCAGCCTTTGATTTTGCGCGTGCGCGTGCGTGTGTGTATTTATGTGGGCTTATGGGTAGGCTGGCATCTGGAGAAGAGAGAGAAGACACTCATCAGGGTTATGGCAGTTGTAGCTGACAAGAAGGCTCTTCCGTCGTCTCCATAAACCCTACATTGTGCGTTTTGGACATGACTGCGGCGTTGTTGCCATTGGTGCTGTTTTCATTTTGCTTCAATTAGCTAATTGGATGTGAAGGGTGGTAGTGTCTCTGAAAATGAAGGACAAGGATCCAGCGTCGGGTTTAAGACCGCCTTTGTCTTTATCTATGAGCCAGATCGCAACTTGTTATTAGGATGTGGCACCAAGTCATGATAGGCTGCTATTAATTTATGCTTCGTTTCCTTTAGATTGTCTTGAAATCGGATGTTTGTTTTGTTTCCCTTTGGTTTTGTATAAATCGCACTAGTATTGAGAGAGAGAGAGGGAGAGAGAGAGAGAGAGTGCGCGCGCGCATATGTGTGTTTATGCCTGGTTCATTTGCAACTTGGAGACATTTTGCACGGCCTGTCACCGAATGTCATCATTGACTGTAAAAGTAGAGAAAAAAAATGCCTCAAATTACAGGAAAGCAGCACTGCATTAAAGAACAAAGAGGATCGATGGCAGTACATTAAACTTTATACAATTGGGGGGGGGAATCAACTAATTAAAATTGATTACTCTTGCTTTGTAAAAGTGTTTCTGAATTAAATTATTGTATGAAAACATTTTGACCAATTGAGGAGCTGAGGAAGTATCCATTACTGGATTACTGCTGGAATATTTGTGGTGAGCCGGGCTAAGTACTGCCTTTCCCCCCCTCGCTGCTGAGTCCAGGGGCCACAGTTTCATCTTTCTGTCTCTTTCTCTCTCATATACGCATATTTTACACTTTTTTTTTTTTGAAGAATGTTTCAAAATAATGTTTAAATTAATATCATAACCACTGTGCTACTTAAAATAATTGTTAATAATGGGGTTAAATTCTACTTTTATTAATACATTTTGGCAAATGTACAAAACAGAACATTTAAAAATGTGTTTATGTATACAGAACACTAGAAGTGTTTGTTGCAAGAGAACTGTGCATGTGGCTAATTTGGTGTGATATATATATATATCCTAAACTAGTTTCCCAAAACTATCTATGTTTTTTAAGTATGACACTTAAAGGAAATTAATAAGTGTTGCTATTTTATAATCAGTAATAATAGAAAACTAGTTTTGGATTTGTTAAAAAAAATATATATATATATATATATATATATATATATATATGTATAATTTTAATATCACACCAAATTAGCCACATGCACAGTTCTCTTGCACCAAACACTTCTAGTGTTTATACATAAACACATTTTTAAATGTTACGTTTTGTACATTTACCAAAATGTATTAATAAAAGTAGAATTTGATCTCATTACTAACTATTATTTTATGTAGCACAGTGGTTATGATTTATTAACCAATGATAAATGTATCAAAATTCTAAAAGCTATATACATAAATGCATTTTAAAATGTGAATTTGACCCTTAGATCTCAAGATTCTTTATCTTAAGATGTGTCAATTGCTTAAAAACTTCCAAAAACTGGCTTTAGTTTTCTAAAATCTTTTACAATAAAATTAGACATATGCAAAGTTCTTTTTTTTTTCCCCTCTCCCATTGTAAATATTAGGTAAAATTAACACCCAAATTGCTTTTTTGGGTCTGAATATTATTTATTTATTTACAAGACTGAATTAGCCATATGAAATGGTCTGTCTTATATCGAACAAGTCGTTGAGCCGGCGAAATGTGTCGGAAGTGTAATTCCAGCACCACAGTCACTTTGACTCTCTCATTAGTGGAAACAAATGATCACATAAGAAAGCTGGACATATCTCCACACAGTTAATAATAACGATTAAGATAAATTTGCCCCACATTAACAGAAATGTTTCCAGCAAATGCTCTGCTTTACCGTGTTCTATTGATTTACATCTTAAGAAGAAATATTTCAGGTCCGTAATCGAAATTATTGAGTACTAGTTAGGCTAGTGTTACGGATTAGCCTGGGCTGAGTGAGGCAAGTCACTTACGAACATCTGTGTTTGTTGAACATTTGTGTGTGCGTGCGTGCGTGTGCGTGTGTGTGGTTGGCAAGTGTTTAAAAACTACGACTTTATCAGCTCTTGTTTATGGGTTTATTTGTGAATTTACAGTATGATTAATGTTCTGGTTTATAACAAGATTTATATACAATATATTAATTAATTTATTTATACATATTTTAATAATCTTTTTTTTTTTTCTTTTAAAATTTTATTAGTGTTTTATTTATTTTGTCTATTAGTTTTATTCATTTTAAGCCGATTCTGTGACATAGAAATGGCATTATTTGCTGTTGATGTCATGAATTTGATAAAAGTTATCTTATGAAATAGCAGTTTTGGATACAAAATAGTTCATTGTTGAGATTTGCATATATAGATCTGATGACGTTTCAAAAAAAAATTCTCACAATGGGCCTCATTGATGAGATATTCCTAAATATAGTAAATTCTAAGTAATTTGTGCGTAAAAAAAGTCCTTCCAGAAAACTCTCCTCTAGGTTCACAAATGCTTCATAACTATCGCATTTGATGGTTAAACGTTTATGTTAATGAATTCCAATAATTGGTAAATTGGGCTAGTGTGCACGATCCTTCATAATTAGCATAATCTTCACCTATACATTCCAGTTATGTAAATTATTTGTTCATGAATGCAGTGCAATATTCTGGACTCCCTTTTAAGTTTTGGCTCGAGTTTATATCATAAATGCTGATTATGTCATAAATAAAAGACTTTGCCATATGCCAAAAAATATATATATATATTGAATTGATGCATGTCCAACAAAGTGCTTTTGGCCTTGCAGCCTCAAAATGCCACTTCTAAAAATATCCAGCTGGTTTCAACTTTTCCAATTTTAACTTTAACGCTCAGTGCCATTCATCAATGATAGTTTCTAAGCAGTGAACCAATCTAAAGAACTCAGAGGCAGGTCAAGCATTGCAAGCTATTGTTTACAGTCGCAAGTTGAAATGAGAACTGTTTAGTTGACTGTTACATGACGGTGGAGGCGCCTTTTTAAAAACCATTCTTGAGTGCTGCGTCCTGAAATTTTTTTTTGTCACAAAGGCACATTACAAGTAAATGGCTCCTTCAAACACTTTGGTGCCACAGCGTTTTTCCAGCTGATATGCATTAAATGGTCTGGAATACTCAATTCTGATTGGTCAGTCACTGCATTCAAAGTTATGTTATCCAGAGATAACAACTTCTAAACAACGCAGGCCATCCGGGAACTTCCAATCACTTTGACCGTCAGTGAATGCGTTCAAATTCTACTCTTGTTTCATTAATGAGGCCCAATGAGTGCAGACATTCATGTGGTCAAAGAGACACATATTGTCCACCTACTGACTTCAAACTTTAAACATTATAGGATGTGTTGTTGAAGTGAGACGGCCAGATGGACTATTGGACAAATTGGACTAAAAGCTGCAGCTCTGTTTCATTTTCATTGTCTCCTTTTGTTCATACAGTCCCAAAAAAAAATTCAGTGGCTTTATAAATATTATAATAATACTTAACTCTGACTATCAAGTGATGTGGGGAAAAGTGCTTAAAAGTCAACAGTTAATTCTGACTAAAAATCTGTCATGGTTATTCAAGTAGAGTCAGGTCTTGGATTTTTGTGTCACTTTTATCACCTCTGTTGAGTTTGCTTCCCTAAAGTTCTGACAACCTGGAAAATAACATATGAAATGCAATGTTATTTCCAGACCTAAAGTCTTGGAAATTACACAATTTTACAAGATTTTCTGTTAGTGTGTATATATATATTGTTACGCCTGTAATTTGAAAGTATTTATTTGGCTAGACTCTGTTTAGTGTTCATATAAAGTTAAAATCCAAATCTGGTTGTCAAAGCAGGTGGATAATTAATGAAAAAAAATATATATACATGGAAAATATAGACAGAAAGAGTGGGAATTCTGGACTGTGAGTCCAAAATGCTTTAGTTCAAACATACAGTACTTCTGCTTATTTTCAAACCCTTAAAAAAGTACTTTTATCTGTCCTATTCTCTGCTATTGTAGTTATTGTTTTGTTTTGGTGGTACAATTCGTTGTGACCTTTAAGTTGTCAAAGTTCAGAACATTCATAAAAAAAATTGCCTGCACCGTGATTTGAATATCAGCGCTGTAATCGCGGGTCTCTATGCTCAATCCACTCGCAGCACATGGAAAATGTGTGTCGCTCTACTTTGTCATCAGTAATGGCTCTTTTTGCATATATCTATTTATCACGATTGTGACCTTTTGAAAGTGGATTTGGTTGCATAAGAAAGATGGGTAAAGGCATAACTGACTGAGAGATTCCCTTTTCATGCACTTTTTTTCAGTAGTTCAAAGTGGTAAACAGACCGTGCAGTTATGCTGAAGACTGGTCGGAGTGACTGCTGGGATTTTTTTTTGTGATGATGATGATGGGGAGGAGGAGGAGAAAGCAAAACATATTAAAGGGGTAATTCACCCAAAATTGACAATTCTGTTATTATTCATGCACCCTCCTGCTGTTTTAAACCTTTGTGACTTTCTTTTTTTCTGAGGTACAAAATAAATTATTTAAAAAAAATGCCTTTTTCGCTCATACTGTTTTTTTTTGTTTCTTTCTTTTTTGTAAAACATTATGGCAATAAAAAAAAAAAGTTTATAGAAAAAAAGTATATAGATAATTAATATTCTGTCACCTGTCAAAAGATGGCATCCCATACATTTACAAATAACATTGAATTAAAATGAACTATTTAAAATGAACATTTCCAAGTTTACTCGATTAATATTTATTGTATTTACTACTTTGAGAAAAAAAAAAAAATATTTTTTAACTGTGTTTTGTCTTATTTTATGATGCAATCATTCCAACCTAGTGAGATTTCTGACTAAATAAATAATTTGCCAAAATTCTTTATCAAATTCTACTTAAAATGGGTGTAGAAATGGTTTTTGCTTGAAAAATGCTTGTAAATTTCGCAAATGTAACTTTAGTCTTTTTAAATTTTATTTACAAATAAATTAACACATTGAATTAAATCTGATATTTTAAAAAATACTTTATTAATCATTTTACTGATCATTATTAATCACTTTATTTTGGAACTTACACAGACATAATATTTACTCTTCAGTTCTTGACATTTTCATACACTTTCAGTTATTAGAGGTTTATTTATTAATGAAACTGGATTCAATCTGAGAATGTTTTTGAGATAAGATTCTCATTGTCTTATTTTCTTGTTTTTTTTCCCGTTTCAGTTAAGAGATCATTAAAATGACAGAAGTGATTACAAAGGCATAAGACTGGTACATATCTGTACATACTTGAATATACACACATATAGCATGGGGAATGTAATAATGACAGACATTTATTTATTTTTAAGTTTTCAGTTTCTTTTTTGCGGCAAGCATAAATGATCTAATCTTCCACTGATCATGATGAAAAGAGAGCAAAAAAAAAAAAGCTGCTTATTGGGGAAAGCTAAAGGTTTATTGATACATGTAATGTCGTGTGGGTGTGTGGTTGATCAGTAAGAATTGATTTGATACAGCTGTTTTAGATGAACTCTCTCTCTCTCTCTCCCTCTCTCTCTCTCTCTCTCTCTCTCTCTCTCTCTCTCTCTATTATGCACACCCGCTTCACTCTTGACTTCTCAGTGGGCTTTCCTCTATAAAGGTCATTTAAAGCGGAAGTTGTCATAATTAGAAGGGCATTTTAAGATCTAATTATAAAAGATTAAAAACCCCATTTTGTGCTCGAACCCATCAGGGGTTGAAAGGAATTTGACTGCATGGAAAACTTGCATTGCAATTTCAGTGCTTAAAGCGTCCGAGATATTCATCTGTGTCATGGAATCATTCACGACAGAGGTTAATTAATATAGAAAGTCGACTGCCATCCTCTATCTTCTCCTGAAACCATTGTTTTGGAGGAATCCGAGACCAACCTAACACAATTGGATCAGTGTCTATTAGGCCTTTATTATATCAGGGGTGCTTCTTCACAAATGTACAGGGCAATTTGAAATGAATTGATTCACGCTGAGACTGGATCCTCAGACCTGCTAATGATTTCCTTTTAGCTTCCTTCACCCTTTGCTTTTAAGTGCCAACTGATGGCCCCCGTGCACCTTCTGTTGCTGGAGCTCTTGTCCTTTCACATTGAGTCGTCATTACTGTCAAAGGTTGGTGAACTTGTGGACAGTCAGACACACGTTTTTGGTCTTTAACTTCATGAATTTTCACACACTATTCACGAAGAGTAAATCTGTGCAGGTGAGGTGTTACACTAAAGACGATTGATGTATTCTTTTTTTTTCTTTCTAATAGTAATCTAAAAAATTAAATAATAATATTATATTATTATATTATAATAATAATAAAATCTTTTGCTAAAAACTGCAATATTTTCTAAACTCATTTTGCATTTGTGCAGACAGTGAAAGAAAATTATTGCTGATGTATTTGTGTGAATTAAATTTGTATGCTATTGCAAATATATATATATATATATAGGAGAAAATGAAATATGACAAGAAAGAGAATAGAAAAACTTCAGAAGATTAGGAGACCACTTGTACATTCTGTGGGATTGATTAAAATGTTAATATTTATTTTATTCTACTAAAGTCTAATAACATTTCTTGCAATTTTAGTTTTTTATCTGAGGAGACTTTGAAGGAATTATTTTTAAATGTGAATCCTTTAAAAATAAACTTACGTATTATAATAAAGGGTTATTTATAAACTGTTAACAAATTTAATCTCATTTGCCATGAAATAGCCATTGAATCTGATATGACAATACACTCTAAACTCTCTCAAACCAAAAAAACTGGTCATAATCAGTTTTTTTTCCCACCAAATATTGATTTCTTATGTGTGAAAACATGGAAATACCATCAGTAGCAGGACATTTGTAATGTTCAAGTTCATTGTGTACTTTACATGTTCTGTATTGTTCAGCCATCAAAAGAATCTGCATGCAACATTACTATATTTGCATGTACTCTATATACGAATTTTACTATATTCTCTTTAAAACCATGTTCCACTTTTACAATATCAGGATATTGAAATAAAACCCATCCACATCAGATTTAATCTCGTTCCTCTTAATAGTTCTTTTGTGAATGTGTATTGCCTTTAGCAAAAGTACGTTTCCCTGTTTGACCTGTTTGCAAAATTATAAAGGAAGTCTTCCTTCTCATATCTGCTGCTTATTCTGCAGACTTTACAGTATAAACAAAGCTTGTTTTTTATATTTGTAAAGCCTATTCGTGGCCTTAAAATGGGGGAAAAGTTAAATAATGTAATTTTTAGGTCAAGTAAGATAAATTGGGCTACTTAGTAACAAATGTGCTTTTATTTATCCAAATTCACCATCCAGTACAGACCACATACTGACCTTTCAGAAGCCCAACATAAAGATAGCGTAACACGGCTTTGGCTTTAAAAATTTGGCCCACCTAATAGGACATTTGTGTTTCCCGCCCAATCGATATCATCATGTTTAGGGGGAATGAGCGCCTCCTCCAAATTTAAGGCAAAAGTGCTCTGTTAAAACTCTGTCCGATCCAAACTCAATAAACAACATGGTGCGATTTGCAAGACCTTGTCCAGTCATCATGTTCACAGCAGGCATGTCTCCAGACGTGGCCCTTAATGTTGCTTGGCCCCTATGATTGAGTTTTCACCACTTTTTAGGTTGCACCTGACACTTGATCATTCATCTCATTTGTAAAGATTATTGGTTAGAACAGGGAGCACTTTCCGTGCATTAGCAATTTCAGCCTTACAAGAAACACTAGAAAATAATGGTTGATTAACAAAGAGTATTTACTGGTATTCAGCAAAGAAACACGCGCCCACCTTTTTAATTTGAGTTAATATTTTGCTTGCCAAACCAAATGTGCCTTGTACCGACATGCAATGATCCAGCTCTCCCCCTTAAAAGCAGGATCGTGCGCTGCTACCTTATACGACAACGAGGGTGATCTATACGTCAATAAGTAGACAAGACTAAAATCTGCGCAATGTGGTTATAATTGATTGAGATGTCTGGGTGGAACTTGCATAAAGCAGCGTGTCATCTGCAAAGAAAAGCACTTTTCTTCTCCCTGAAGATCAGACGTAACACTCTTGAAAAATAAATGGACATCGCCCTCATTTGTTATCCCACTTTGATCCCATCTTTTAGAGAAGTGTTTACAAGAATGCCGTGCCCCTTCCATCCAAGTAAAAGCCGGTCTCAATCACAAAAAGGAGTCTTATTTCAAGCCGAGGAGCCGCGATTTTGACCCCTTTGTCTATTATATTCTTAAATGAAACATCCCTGCGCTTTTTTGCACCGGCAGTGACTCAATTGAGAATTTTTCTTTTCTTGTAAAATGTGATTTACTGTGTGCGCGACGTGCCTGACATCATTTTTGTGCAGGGAATAAAGAAATTGATGGTTTGCGCAGTTTACGTGCTGTTTATAGAGCAGGGGAAGCGTGCTTCCGGATTGTAAAATGCACTTATTGTGTGGTTCTACAACTCAAAACCCTCATCCATTCAAATGGTGATCTTCACTTGCTGCATTGAGGATTTTGCAGAACTGAACTGAGCTTGTTTATTTATGAAGCAGGATGTAATAACAGTGTTTAGCTTTTTTTTCTAAATGGCTTTTGAAGTTTGAGATCATAGAAGATATGCTTTATTATTATTATTATTATTATTATTATTATTATTATTATTATATGTTACTGAAATCTTTTAAATAAAATATACAATTGCATAAACTAAGAGGTGGCTGAAATAAATGTTAAAGAAAAAAAAAAATCTAAATTGTATAAATAAGGACTAGATATACAGTTTTTATTAGCCCTCTTGAGTAATGTGAATTATTTCCCAAGTGATGTTTAACGGAGCAAGGAATTTTTGTGTGTGTATTTCCTATTATATTTTTCTTCTGGAGTTTGGGTGAAATAAAAAAATAAGGTAAATATTATTAGCACCCGTTAATAGATTATTGTTATTTCTTTTAGGTTAGGCCTAGACTATTTTAAAATGTATAAAAGCACAAAATAATGATACATTTGCATTTAAATTAATCAAAGAAAAGGATAATACCAAATAATACCAGCTTTTTTTGTTTGTTTTTTTTGGTGTTTAAAAAATGTTCATAGAGAAAAAAAAAATTCTGACACTTCTGATGTAGAGATCCAGAAATGTCTTCACAATTTTGAAGGCCATGTTACAAAAAGCAGCATCCTTTTATGTGTTCTGAAAGCAGGTGTGTGATGATGGTTGCATTATTTACCGATCCTGACTCGGTTGGGTTTTTGAAGACAAATGCAGCCTGCCTACTTGCTTATTCCAATTATCAGAATCATAATCTCGTGCCATTCCCCAAATCATCCGCGGCCCCCTTTCCGTCTTCCTCCTCATCCAACAAAGTCAAAGTTGTTCCCCATAAATTGAAGCTGAAATCAATATGATGTGTTTTTGAAAGGAAAAGCAGGTCCCCCGACTCACTCTGTCTTGATTTGTCGCCGACGAATTATACAGCTGGCCCGACTATTCCACATTCTTCTCAGCCTATTTTCAAAACGCAATCCTTTTGGATTGAAACAGGTCTTTAGTATATGCAATGCATTACCTAAAATGGATTACCACAGACAGCGCGCTCAATCACTTTTTATCTTTTGCCGCTTAAAGAAAAAGAACAGTAATCAAAACCTTTCAACCTATTAGAGGGATGACTTTTACAATTGAATCACGGGGACCACAGGTGCGATAACGAGGCGGCTCGGCTTTATCCTTGAGTGTGCGTTTCCCCCCTATCTCCAGATGTTATTTCATGTTTATCTGTTCTTTAAAAGCAGCACTTCAGAGCCCGCACTTCAAATTCATGCCATAATGGTGTTTGAGGAGGAGACCCTTTTTTTAATTCTCAGAGAAGCAAGCTAAAGTGGCAGATCAAGGTGCATCTCGAAGGAAAACACGGAGGAATCGATGCAAGCGGCGCTGCACTTCCGACTACACGTGTTCTGATGATATTTAATTTTCTAGTGCATTAACACTCAGTCATTACAACATGCAGCCTAGGTGATTTGATCATAATGCATTTTCTTCTTTAAGAATCGTTGAAGTTTTTAGCCAGGTATTCGGCCGTTATAAGATACAGATGGGCACTTCAGCATTAAGTATAGATTTTCAGTCCCTGCTCACTTAAGGCTAGGAGTTTGTCTTAAAGAGGATAATGGCAAATTAAACTCCATACCCCATTTGTTCAGCAAACCTTGATGGGATAATTTTATAACTGCTGATTCACTCATTTCCTAGATTTATCTCTAAAGTGGTTTGGTGGTCTGGCCTCCATATAGTTATTGGGAGGGGGGAGGGCTGTTTTATAAGTTCCTGTTGTTGGCTGATGATATACCTCGGAGAGTTGGAAATGTACAATAATTCAGCTGGCCTGGAAGAATTCCGTTTTCAGTGATGTTCATTTACTGATGACTTTCTATTACACTGATGTGCTCATTTCTCACTGCAAATCTAAGATATCTTTATTTTATTTCTTTATTTTTTAGATTGCTACGGCAGTGAGGTTTCTACAAAACCAGCAGGTTCGTCAAAGCCCCCTGGCAACCAGAAAAGCTTTCTTGAAGAAAAAAGGTGAGCATCATCACTATGTTACTGAACCGAATGTGAAATACTGCATTTTTTGCAGGCAGAACGGCTACAGGATGGCTCCGTTCCAAGACTTTGACCTTACATTTAACCAGCTGAATGCGTTCAGTGTTCATTTCAAACATGAGTAGAATTGGTTTAAGGAAAGAAAGCCTTTTTTGCAGTGTCAGGTTAAAAGGATCGTTCACTTTAAAGGTTACACACCTTTGACTGTCTGTCTTCTGTAGAATGCAAAAACGAGAAATTTTGAAGAATGTGCGTGGTGCTCTTGTACATTTTTTTCAATGAAAAGTCAATGGGGAGTGAAGTTGTTGAGCTGCAGAATGAATTAAAAGCACAATAAATTCATCATAAAACTACCTGTATATTATACTGATAGACTGATAACAGACTGATAGTTTTACTAATTTGTTGCCTTGTGTTAAGTAGATCATACACACCTTTTGCTTATTTATTTATCTCTTTTTAAGTACATTGTATGCACAAATTAGTTATCGTATCAATTCATGAGCAGGATTTACTATTTTTTTTTACCTTTTTTAGGATATTGTGTGTGTGATTTGCTAGTTTATGTTGTTTTAAGTGCATCATGAAGAAAATGTAAAGATTTGTTACTTTGCTTTAAGTGCATTGTGCTAGACTTACTGTTTTACTTTGATTTAATTCAATTGTGTCAATCTTTTTAATTCAACTTATTTTGCTAATTGTAATAATTTAGTTGTTTTTGTAATTTTTGTAGTTTTTAAATATAAAATGTACAGTCGTGGCTGTATGTACAAAAGTTTTGAGAATGACACAAATATTAGTTTTCACAAAGTTTGCTGCTAAACTGCTTTTAGATCTTTGTTTCAGTTATTTCTGTGATGTACTAAAATATAATTACAAGCACTTCATATGTTTCAAAGGGCTTTTATCGACAATTAAATGACATTTATGCAAAGAGTCAGTATTTGCAGTGTTGGCCCTTCTTTTTCAGGACCTCTGCAATTCGACTGGGCATGCTCTCAATCAACTTCTGGGCCAAATCCTCACTGATAGCAACCCATTCTTTCAGAATCACTTCTTGGAGTTTTTCAGAATTAGTGGGTTTTTGTTTGTCCACCGGCCTCTTGAGGATTGACCACAAGTTCTCAATGGGATTAAGATCTGGGGAGTTTCCAGGCCATGGACCCAAAATTTCAACGTTTTGGTCCCCGAGCCACTTAGATATCCCTTTTGCCTTATGGCACGGTGCTCCATCATGCTGGAAAATGCATTGTTCTTCACCAAACTGTTGTTGGATTGTTGGAAGAAGTTGCTGTTGGAGGTGTTTTGGTACCATTCTTTATTCATGGCTGTGTTTTTGGGCAAAATTGTGAGTGATCCCACTCCCTTGGATGAGAAGCAACCCCACACATGAATGGTCTCAGGATGCTTTACTGTTGGCATGACACAGGACTGATGGTAGCGCTCACCTTTTCTTCTCCCGGCAAGCCTTTTTCTATATGCCCCAAACAATCGGAAAGGGTATTCATCGGAGAATATGACTTTGCCCCAGTCCTCAGCAGTCCATTCGCCATACTTTTTGCAGAAGATCAATCTGTCTCTGATGTTTTTTTTTGGAGAGAAGTGGCTTCTTTGCTGCCCTTCTTGACACCAGGCCATCTTCCAAAAGTCTTTGCTTCACTGTGCGTGCAGATGCGCTCACACCTGCCTGCTGCCATTCCTGAGCAAGCTCTGCACTGGTGGCACTGCGATCCCACAGCTGAATCCTCTTTAGGAGACGATCCTGGCGCTTGCTGGACTTTCTTGGACGCCCTAAAGCCTTCTTAACAAGAATTGAACCTCTTTCCTTGAAGTTCTTGATGATCCTATAAATTGTTGATTTAGGTGCTATCTTAGTAGCCACAATATCCTTGCCTGTGAAGCCATTTTTATGCAACGCAATGATGGCTGCACGCATTTCTTTGCAGGTCACCATGGTTCACAATGGAAGAACAATGATTTCAAGCATCACCCTCCTTTTAACATGTCAAGTCTGCCATTCTAACCCAATCAGCCCAACATAATGATCTCCAGCCTTGTGCTCGTCAACATTCTCACCTGAGTTAACAAGACAATTACTGAAATGATCTCAGCAGGTCATTTAATGACATCAATGAAATGCAGTGGAAAGTTTTTTTCAGAAATAAGTTAATTTTCATGGCAAAGAAGGACTATGCAATTCATCTGATCACTCTTCATAACATTCTGGAGTATATGCAAATTGCTATTATAAAAACTTAAGCAGCAACTTTTCCAAATTCCAATATTTATTTAATTCTCAAAACTTTTGGACACGACTGTACAGTAAAGAATGGCAGCTATGGTTGCCAGAATTTTACAGTTAAAAATACGGTAGAAAACATGAAATGAATTTCTAAATTTACAATAAACTACCACATTCTATTCATTTATACTGTGTTTTTACAACATTTTGAAGTACTAACATCTATGCATAGTGTTTTGCTACACAGACAAAAACACAACCTAAATCAAGTGAGCCAATGCTCATCACAAGCAGAGAACAAGCAAGCAGAGAAACATATAATATATGGAAGGTGCTCAGTGTCATTCACATAACTACAAAACATTATCATGGTAACACACATGACACTTAAGTAATGCAATAAACATTAAAGGTAACATAGAACTTTAATGTACTTAATGAATGAGAAAAAACAAACAAAAAAAACCCCAGTAATGTCAACTCAAAATAAATAACAAATGAAGTGTCATGTGAGTGACACGCTGGCTCAGTGGTTAGCACTGTCGCCTCACAGCAAGAAGGTCGCTGGTTCGAGTCCCGTATGGGTCAGTTGGCATTTCTGTGTGGAGTTTTCATGTTCTCCCTGTGTTGGCGTGGGTTTCCTCAGGGTGCTCCAGTTTCCCCCACTGTCCAAAGACATGCGGTATAGGTGAATTGAATAAACTAAATTAGCCATAGTGTATGTGTGTGAATGAGTGTGTATGGATGTTTCCCAGTACTGGGTTGCAGCTGGTAGGGCATCCGCTGTGTAAAACATATGCTGGATAAGTTTGCGGTTCATTCCTCTGTGGCGACCCCTAATAAATAAAGGGACTAAGTCGAAGGAAAATTTATAAATAAATAAATATAAAATGTACAGTAAAGAATGACAGCTATGGCTGCCAGAATTTTACTGTAAAAATACTCTAGAAAACGTTAAATGAATTTCTAAATTTACAATAGACTACCACATTTTAAAATACTACCATCTATGTATTGTACCTTGCTACACAAACAAAAACACAACCAAAATCAAGTAGGCGAATGCTCATCACAAACCAAAAACAAGCAAGCAGAGAAACATATAATGTATGGAAGGTGCTCAGTGTCATTCACATAACTACAAAACACTATTATGGTAACACACATGACACTTAAGTAATGCAATAAAAATTAGAGGTGACATAGAACTTTAATGTACTTAATTAATGAGAACAAAAAACGTAAAAAAAACAACTAAACAGTAATGTAAACTCCAAAATAAATAACAAACGAAGTGTCATGCAGGGAATTCTGAGAAAAATATGTTTACAGTTTTTTTTGTATTTTTTATTTTATTTTATAGTTAGTTATTTTACAGTTTACATGTTTACAGTTTTATAGTTATTCACTGTATATATTAAGGAAACATACTGTTAACCAGGTAACATATTTTTACCGTAGCATTTTTACAGTTTTTTTTTTAATGTAACGTTCAAAATTTATTGCAAGAAATAAAAATGATTTTAGTGAACCACCTGCTGTGGTCACCATCTACTTTCATTATGTGGAAGAGTGCAGCTTGCACATTTGTCGTAAATATCTTCTTTCTTGTGTCATTGAAGAAAGTAAGCCATCAAAGTTTCCGTTGATTAAATGATGACAATCGTCATTTTTGAATGAACTATCTCTTTAAAGGCAGCTCATTTTAAGGGACAGCATGCTGTCCAGTGGCCCGAGATTTCCATGGGGTGAGGTCATTGGCTTTTAAGGATCAGAGGTCGAGGCCATTGTTGCAGGCCCTGGAGGGTCAGGTAGGGGTCGATCGGGCTGCAGAGAGCTCGATCCCGGCTGTACGGATAAATGACCTATCAGTTGGGACGCTTCTTTGGGATCCAGAAAATTAATATTGACAAACCCTCCTGCACTTTCAATGGAATTGTCAATTATGCTACCTCCCAGCATTTTAAAGCTTTTACTTAATTTAGCTGTTATCATAAATATTAAAGCACTGGAATGCATCGGAAAGTTTTATCGACCAGAGAAGTAACGTGTTGTGAGCATACATATGCATTCACTCTAAATTCAGAGCAGTTTAGGTATCAATCAATATGTGTGTTTGATGCATAACCCACCGCTATCTCTCCTATAGCACAAACCCCCTTTCAGATCAGATCACCGGCCTGAGTGTGTGCTGGATAGAAATCAATCCATGCACTGTATTTTGATCTTTTTTGAGAGTTTTTTTCTAAAGCAGCACTGAAAATGACATTGTGATGTTTTAGTGGATCGCTTTGGTGGGGTGGGGGGGTTCGGCAGCGATGGAAATCGAGAAGCACAATGTAATCCGTCTCACTTTACAGCTTATTTGAGTGTTTTGCAAGCAGGTCTTAAAACTTTAAAATCAGTCACATAAAATGACGATCACTTCGGCGCTCAAATGCATATCATTTTTTAAAATAAAATACAGTCCTTCACAAAGGTCAGATTAGTTTTATCTTGATTACATTTAAGTTTAGCAAGGTCAGCACTGTCCTTTAGAACGTGATAACTCATCGCTCTCTGCGCACTATTGATAATTGTAAATCTTAGCACGGCCATGCTTATCTGACAAATTCTCATGACACTTTTTTTTTTTTTTTTTTTCTTTTAGTTTTTATTTAGGATAAAATTTGCTCTGTCGGGACTAATTAATGGTGGATTTGGCCTAGGCTGATGCTAGTAGAAAGGCAGAGGGAAAGCGAGCCTAATAGCTCCATGACTGGTGTAGGAAACTGGAGACAAAATCCATAGTTGCCGGCTGCTGTTGTTCACATCAGTGGCCTATTATGACTTCTCAATATCTTTAGCATTTTCCTCGGTCGGTACTTCTCGTTAACAGTAGATCGGCTTCATTTATAATTCACAGCTGGGGGTATGTGGCTTAATATGCTGTATGTTTATGATGAAATGTGGTTGGAATGTGTACGGCTGAAATTGTATCCAGCTCAAGGTATTCGCAGGTTCTGAGTGATATGCATCATGTTTGTGTTCGTAACAAGCCTGTTTGGAGGTTCAAATGGGTTTCTCAAAGGGGTTATGGGTACATTAAATATTAAAATGCTAGCGTGCCACTGTTTCATGATAGGTCATCCCCCCATGCCAACTGAAGTCAGTAGTGTTCAATAGGTCCCTGTAATCCACATAAATAAAATGTTTCATTATAAAAGATATGGGTTAAGGATATTTTCCACTGACATCCTCAGAGAAGGAAAACAAATTTTCTGATTTTGATTGGGTGAATTATGCCCCTTTTTACAAGATGTAAAATTAGTCTCTGATGTTCCTAGAGTGTGTATGTGACGTTTTAGCTCAAAATACCGCACAAATAGTTGTTTATAACTCTTTGAAACTGCCCCTTTTAGCCTTTGGTCCAAATTGTGCCGTTTTAGTGACTGTCGCTGTAAAGTTAAATGAGATTTAGGTGCTCTTTTCAAAAGAGGGCGGAGCTACAAACACCTATGATTTAACATATTGGCAGATTCAGAACAGGACTAATGTTGAGGATGCAGAACAGGACATGGCTGTTTATGCTAATGAGGGAGAGATCATCACTAGTGGGCGGGGCTTTCCCCCTCGGATGACACGTACAAAGGGAAAATGTCAATCAAAGTGTTTCTGCAGACTTTTTTTTTTTTAATCAAGTGTGAAAAAAGTGAACTTTTTTTTTCCATTAGAAGCTGGCTATATTCACACACTGTTGCCACACAACTGTGTTTAAACTTCTTATAAAAGTGATTTTTGCACAATAGGTCCCCTTTAAAGATTATCAAGTTATTATTATTTTTTTCTCCAGTAGATTTTATTGCGTGGATTAATTGCTATAGACTGGACTAGCAGGGCTAACCAAGTAAAGGTTGTGCATTTTGATTCCATGCAGACATGAATGCACTGTAAAATGAAAATGACATTAACCATTTTATTACCTAACATTAATCAGGATTAACAAATTCTGGCACCTTTGTCACACTCTATATTCATTCATTCATTTTCCTTTGGCTTAGTCCCTTTATTCATCAGGGGTTGCCACAGCGGAATGAACACCCAACTTATCCAGCATATGTTTTACACACCGGATGCCCTTCCAGCTGCAACCCAGCACTGGGAAACATCCATACACACTCATTCACACATATACACTATGGCCAATTTTAGTTTATTCAATTCACATATAGCGCATGTCTTTGGACTGTGGAGGAAACCCACGCGAACACGGGGAGAACATGCAAACTCCGCACAGAAATGCCAACTGACCCAGCGATCTTCTTGCTGTGAGGCGACAGTGCTAACCATTGAGCCACCATGTCGCCCACACTCTATATTAATCATTAAATACCTTTAACTACCAAAATATGTTTTATATTACAAAACAATCTTGTTGCTTTTGTTGGTGGCATACATTTTTTGGTTAGGTTTAATGGTATGGGGTGATTAAGTGTTAGTTAACAGTGAATTTATAGATATATATGATAAGCATATTAGATGTGTAAATTTTTTAATATAGGAACATATGTAACTATAAAATTATTAATTTAAGATTAGTTTCATTGTTCATTCATGTTAGTTAAGTCATTAACAAACAATAACAAATGAGACATTATTATATTCTAAATGTTACAATATGTTTTTTTACTGTATATACTTGTTTATAGAGGAGAAGGTTTATGGGGAAAAACATTTTACTTTAATGAGAGATATACTTGAGTTGCACTAATTCCACAAATTTCCACAAACATGTCCTCTTAGACTTTTAGTCTCATGTGTTTGTGCTATTTATAATTCATACATGCACTTTTTTTGGTATGTAATATATATTTAGATTGACTATGACCTCTCCTAAATGCAAAGCTAGGTGGTATTGACAAGCACTAAATAATCTTTAGCTGAAATATATATATCTTTCAATCTACATTCATAAAAAGGACTAATATATAGCTTTAAACGTATTTTCTTTCAGCTAGTTGCAAAGGAATAATTTCTCATTTTGAGTCCTTATTGAAAAGTCTCATCTTGCTTATTGAATTTGTTTAATGTGCGTGTGTATACAGTATACAGAGGAGATCAAATTATTAAAAATATAAAAAAATTAAATTAATTTAAGTACTTCTATTTATTGTGTATTTTTGTTTTAATGTAAAAATTTTTTGTAAACTCTATCTTTGGACTCCAGCGAGTTGTCATTTACAATTTATAGCCACATGCATCAATGCATATGTATCCATCTGTTTTGTCTGTGTGTATAATGCATATTTAGATTGACTTTGACCTCTCGAAACAGCGAAAGCAGGTTGTAATGGGGAACACAGTGAACTCAGGACTATCATGGCAATGTGCCCCAAGGGTGCGTTTGAACATCAATAGATCCATAGCTGGAAGACTCGGCCTTGTGCTATTGCTATTCTAATTTGATGTTGTATTTTTTATGCGGACATTTGGAGATCTTTGAACGGGGACACTATTTCCAGGTCACTAGCCTTTTAATTACTGACCCTTGTAACTGAGAGGTTATTGATAGAACTCAGAACACAAAGCTGTTTACAAGCACAGCGGACGAGTTCTCATCAACGCTTCAAGTTTCATTTCTTTCGTTCGCTCTGCTCGCTCATGCAATTTTGGGTGGGACGCAGCTGCTTGCACCCCGAGGACGACTTGGCTGCGATATTGGCCCTTGTCATGTAGTTATGAAAATATGCTAAACATTGAAATAGACAAGTATTCATTGGACGTTCCCGATGGGATGATCAGACCATCAGTCAAACAGCTTAATTAAGGCGAGATACTGCTTGCAAAAACACTGTCAGTGTGTTTTTAGTGTAGTTTAAAGAAAACATTCTAAATACACTTTTACTATATCTTTCGTGCACCTTACCAATTTGTGTCTGTAGATTTCAGTTACAATTCATATGTTATACATACCCCAATCCTAGAATACACATCCTAACCCAGGGGTAGGGAACCAATGGTTTGCGAGCCACATGTGGCTCTTTGACCAAAAATATGTGGCTCTCAGCTGTGTCTATTTAATAATATTTTACAGTTTAAAATTATAAATGTCACTAGAAATCAGTTTCCCATTGAAAATACAATTGCAATCCCTTTTTATTGTAATTTTTTTGGCAGCAAAATGAATAAAAACTCAGTTTACAAAAAAAAGGATGTTTCGACCAATGGATAAACTTAAATCACAACTCCAATACAGGGCAAACAACTTATGTTTCTATGGTAAACTCGCACACGTAAATTCGAGCAACATTCATGAGTGGTGATGGCAAAAAGAAAATATTCTGTAAATTGTCATGAAGGATGAAGGACAAAAAAGGACATGCTCAATATGGGATGCTTCATATTTGTTTGTTTTTGAGTTGTGTATATAGCCCCCCGAAAAAAATGCATTTGCCAAAAAAAATCAGAAATGGCTCTTTGCTGAAAAAAGGATCCCAACTCCTGCCCTAACCCTAAACCTCACAATTTTATTGTATATTTTGAAAGTTTTTACAGAGAAATATGCTAATACAGCTTTCAGTGTTTTCATAACTATGGAGTGATGAAAAGAGATTCTCAAAATACTCTTTCAAAAAACCTTAGTGTGTCAAATAAATGAAACTATTTTTGAACTAGACGTTAGGGCTGCATGATATTGGGAAAAAACTGACATTGCGATATTTAGTTTTTCTGGAATGTATATTACCATATGAATATAATTTCACAAGATAACTATTTGGAAAAAAATCACAATTTTACATTGATTGTGATGATTTTGTAGGTGAGTGCATCTGCATACAATATACAAAAATGTATATTTATTTATTTAAAGCACATATGAAAACAATAGAACAAAGATAGAAATGAAATAAACAACACTCCAATGGTTTTCGGTGGAGTCTAACAGTGTTAAGATATGGAAATTCAGTAATCAAATGTAAACAGTGCCTTTATTGTATACATATATAAACCGAATCAACTGAATCTAATCTATTTATTAAAGCATAAAACTTTGATATGTCTTGTGTCCAAATAGTTTCAATTAACTTGAAATCTCTTGAGATCCTGCAATATGATTATTGCAGATTCACACATTGCGATATCGATGCTGAAATGATTTATTATGCAGCCCTACCAAAAGTCATACGCTTTTCAGGTTTTTGTGCTGGAAAAGTATGTAAATGAGTTCATATTCCACTAAATAGTACCTCATTTGCATATATAAATATAACATTTTCAAAAGCATGAAATACGAAAAAGTTTGCACTTCTTAACGGGATTGTTAATCCCAAAAATTAAAATTCTGCCATCATATATTCAGCCTTGACTTCCATATATTTTGAAGAATGTTAAACTGGTAACCATTGACATCCATAACAGTGAAAAAAAAATACTATGGATGTCAATGGTTACCAGGTTCCAACATTCTTCAAAATATCTACTTTATTTTTTTACCAGAGAGAAAAAAAAAATTATTAATAAAAGAAAAAACTGCTTTGACAAGTGTGTCAAGGTCAAGTGTGAGTAAATGATGAATATTTAATATAACAAACTTTTTTTTTTCTTCCCCTATTCACCTGCAGTGTCTTGCTGTAATTTAGGAATTGTTTGTGAGCCTGTTTTTAAGGAGAGGTTTCAGAGTAAAGTCACAGTGACCCTTTGTTTTAATTGTGGATGGCAATCAGCAGCCTTTTGTCAACATGCAAACGGTTTTTCGTTTCGACTAGTCGCTCAAATGACAGAGGAGCGCAGGCTTTAAAGTGAGCCGTCTGTAAATTTGCATGTGCTGGTAAAATGGTCTTGTGTCAGCACCGAGCCATTTCTACTGAGCCTCACCTTCAACAATGTAATTATGTCACAATGTTGTATCACTCTGAAAGCAACTCGTGCAATTTGAAGGGTAGGAGGGAGACTAATCTAGAAGCAAAGTGCTGAGTAATCTTAAGCCAATTTCTCCTTATTAAATTTCTCCTGAAATTTACCATTTTCCCAGTGCCCTGCTGAGCTCACAGAAGCAATTTCAACGTGCTGCTCTGTCTGTTGTTCCTGCAGTGTTTTCCAGGCCATTCCTGGAGTTTGCTTGAAAATTTAATTTGATTAACGTCGTTCATAATAAAGCGTGTCTGCCTTAAACGCGCCAGCTGAAATGACGGATCAGTGAATATAAAGGTGACCTTTCATTTTTTGCTGTTTATGGCTAATACCTATTAATTAGGCATGAGGTTAAGCCAAGGTCATTATAATAAATGCTAAATGCAGGAACAAATACTCCAGTGGTAATTGTTGATGTACTCATCTTGATTGTGTTTGGTATATTACAGTTTTGTCCATAATACACATTAAAGTGGCTCCATTTAACCATTTGTTCTTGATTCTATCTCACGTTCCAAAAAGACTGAGGCTTTCTGCAATTTATTTATGTATTTTTCGGTCATATCAATGTACAGTACAACCTCAGCCTCATCAATAACCCTTCTGTACCCCTTCATCAACCCCAAACCAGAAATGTGTTCCTTTTAACTCGCATTATACTGGATATCATTTAGCGTTATCTGTAATATTATTAAAGTGGCATTATTACAGTAAATCACTTTTAAGCTAAAAGCGATCAATACTGTGGGTGAAGAATAGACCGCTCTCAAAATGAAGGAGTATGAGGAATATAGGCTAGAAGCTGTTATTTTATAACTGCATTTCGTTTGATATTTGTTGGTTTTATAGCCTGTGACATTTGAAGGGATAAAATAGGAAGCAGCGGTACAGTACTCTATATTGTCATGAAGTTTGAGATGAGTAAAGAGCACTGCTGCAGATATTTACTTCCATCGGCATATATTGCCTAAATGTTCTTTTTTCCCCCTTGCAAAAAAAAATGTCTACATAAACTACAAATATTTGCGTAAATTATGCAAATAATAATAATAATGACGAATAATGATAATTTTATTTTATTATTATAATTAATTATAAATCAAATAAGTATATATTATAAATGTTTTATAATATTTTAACAATTATAAAAAAATGGTAATTGTTAATATCATCCATTATGATATTATATTGTATGAGTTCAAATATGTATTTATTTATTTTATTAATTATTTATTTACCAACTTCATTTTTTTATTATTTAATTTTTTTATCTTTATTTCAAAAACATAAAAACATATTTTGTACTTTTATAACTTCATCATGAGAACTTCAGAAATGAAAACCACATTGGAAAATTACATCAAATACTTATTTTTTCCAAGTTGTACTATTTTTACAAGAAACATAAAAAAAATTCAACGTATTGACAAAAAGGGCTATTATACTTATAGCTCTTTATTTATTTTATATATATATATAATATATATTCTGCTAGTTGCCATAGAAATATTCAATTTATCATTATATACAGCACTATGCACTACATTTAATGTAAATATATATGTACATAAAATAACTAATAAAAATTACAAAAAAAAAAAAATTATTACTTAAACGGCAAATAAAATTTTTTTTCAAACCAATCATAATAAACTGACTCAAACTCATTAAAAGAACTAACATTAAAACAGCACTGGCACTAATAGGTTGAGACCCAGTACAAGTTAAATTTATAGAGTGATGTAGTTAATCTGTCTGACATGTAAGAAAGAGAGGAGCGGATGGATGGATGTTACAAAGATCAGAGATCAGATTTCAGGTCATTCACATCCCCCCCAGACAAAGACACCCAAACATACATCCATCTTAATTTCTAATCCAGTTTAATGCTTTATTTATGTAAATATTTTCCAGTTTTGCTCTATATTAATGGTGAGAAATGTCAAAGCCCCCATAAAATGAAACAATAGCATCTTCTGGTGGCGTGGGGAGTTAAATTGGATTCCAGCGGCAGCCGTAGTGTCGGGCAGCTGATGAAGGGGAAAATAGGAAGCACTTTGATTACATGTTGCAGCGTCTTTACACAACAATCTCTCCTACACGTATTATTTACATGCCGTTCTGCTCTAATCCACGCTGAAGGAGACATCCATGATTTCCAGCCCTGTCTTTCTCTCAGTGTTTCTGTCTCTCTGTCTTTTCAAGGGGAATGTGATTGGTCTCGGTATAGGCATTCAGAGATATGCATCAATGTTTTCTAAGAAGGTCGTTTTAACAGTGTAAATTGTGAATGACTAAAAAGCATCGTTACATCACTCTTTGATTGGGGTTTCCAAATGTGGGTGTATATGTACTTATTATCTTGGCTTGCGTTAAGTGTATGAGCTGTCCTTAAGGAAAGGTGGTTGCATGTAATCACTGCCTTATTACTGTAGCGTGTGTCGTTTTACCCAGCATTTCCAAAATGACGGTATTGAGCATTGAAGAACTATGAGCAAGCATTTCTTTAATTTATTTTGGCCAGTTTTTGTTTGTTTACCATAACTTAAAGAAGACACCCACTAAAATGTTATTCACTGTAACATTCTATACAATAAACATGTCCTGTATATTTAGTGCAAAAGTTATTTTATTCCCATATTAAAAGTCGATTTAATGATCACAATGTAGCCCGACATAGTATTTAATTGTAAATATAAATCCTTTTACCTTGACACTATCGTTCAAACCACTAGGTTTTACCTATTTGTCAGCAACATATTTTTAATAACTTAAAGCCAGAATAAGTATGTTGTTGTAGTTTTACATAAATAGATATGTTAGGCTAAATAATCATAGAACATTTTCAACCATATTTTGTCCTTTTATTTTC
>CAIGQV010019951.1:15999842-16013107 GCA_903798115.1 Danio jaintianensis
TAATAATAATAATAATAATAATTAATATTTATTATAATACAATGATAATAAGTTATACAAAATATTTCATAAATTTCATTTTCCTTTGGCTTAGTCCCTTTATTCATCAGGGGTCGCCACAGCGGAATGAACCGCCAACTCATCCAGCATACAGTTGCAATCAGAATTATTAAACCCCCTGAACTATTAGCCCCCCTGTTTTTTTCCCCCCAATTTCTGTTTAACGGAGAGAAGATTTTTGCAACACATTTCTAAACATAATAGTTTCAACAACTCATTTCTAATAACTGATTTATTTTATCTTTGCCATGATGACAGTACATAATATTTTACTAGATATTTTTCAAGACACTTCTATACAGCTTAAAGTGACATTTAAAAGGCTTAACTAGGTTAATTAGGTTAACTAGGCAGGATAGGGTAATAAGGCAAGTTTTTGTATAACGATGGTTTGTTCTGTAGACTATCGAAAAAATATATAGCTTAAAGGGCCTAATAATTTAGAAAAAAATTAAAAACTGCTTTTATTCTAGCTGAAATAAAACAAATAAGACTTTCTCCAGAAGAAAAAATATTATCAGACATACTGTAAAAATTTCCTTGCTCTGTTAAACATCATTTGGGAATATATTAAAAAAGGGGATAAAATATAATTTTATGAAATAAAATTCAAAGGGGGTTTAATAATTCTGATTGCAACTGTATGTTTTACACAGCGGATGCCCTTCCGGCTGCAACCCAGTACTGGGAAACATCCATACAAACTCATTCACACACATACACTATGACCAATTTAGTTTATTCAATTTACCCATAGCGCATGTCTTTGGACTGTGGGGGAAACCAGAGCACCCGGAGGAAACCCACGCCAACACGGGGAGAACATGAAAACTCCACACAGAAGTGCCAACTGACCCAGCCGGGACTCGAACCAGCGACCTTCTTGCTCTGAGGTGACAGTGCTAACCACTGAGCCACCGTGTCACCTACAAAATATTTATGAAACATTATTTCTCTTGAAAAACAAATACACCCGTCAAACATCATAGTATGTGTTTTCTTAGAAAATTGACTGGCTTGTGACCTATTGACCTTTTAAAGCAATAGATCACCAATAAATTAACATTTCCTGTTAATTTACTTACCTTCAGGCCATCCAAGGTGTCTTTTTAAATCTACATTAAAGAACATTAAAAAAGATTTTTAGGTGAAACCTGAAATTTTTGGAAATATATTAAATGCAAGACAGTGGTTACCATCACTTTGAGAGGCAAACTAAAGAAAAATTAGTATGTGTCTCCTATTCTCATCCGGCAAATGATTGGTCTGTGCAAGAAACTGAACACCATTTACCTTATATGTTACTTTACTTTATACTTTAACATTATTACTTTTAATTCACTGTCTTCACAAAAAAGTCATTACTTCATCTTTAAAGGAATAGTTCACCCAAAAATTTAAATTACCCCATAATTTGCTCACCCTCATGACATCCTTGTGTATATGAGTCATTTAAAATTTTATCCTTCTATGCTGTATGATGGTGTTGGGTAGTGGCCTGTTTTTTGAAGCTTCCAAAAGTGTATAAACCCATCAAAATGAACCCAAATGCTGCCAACGAAATAATTTCTCATTTTTAAATTATAAAGTCAAATCACTGATTTCCGGCGTCTGCTAAATGTTCCTTCTCAACAACTTCTCTTCTTATCTCTGACTCATTTCATTTTCCTTTGAGTCATCTTTAACTTAAAAAGTCATTGATTTTGCCAAAAAATGCAGTCAAATGGCAAAAAAGTCTTGTGACATGTTTTTGTTTTTAAAAGTTAAGTACCGTGTTTTTAAAGTGCTGTTTCATTCACATGACATTGCAATGGATTCAAGATGTGAACGCACCGGTCAAAGGTGTCCATCTAATGCTAGTTTACATAGAAAATCGATGTAAAAAGCAGCGCAGTGGAATACAAAAACACACTGCGTGTCAATGCCTGCTTACTGTGTTGTGTGTGCACTCGACAGCAGATAGTTAAGCATACACACATTCACATGCGTTTTGCCTCTAATAAACGATATTTTAATTATAAACAGCATTAAATTGTGTTCTCACTCAGGGGAAATCACTAAAAATGAAGTGTATGCACTGATACGTTGTTATCTTAAAAAGTGCCAGCTGATTTTTAAATTTCATTTATATATTTATTTTTCCAGCTGACTGCTAGTTGGCAGCGGTACAGAATTTACTGTCCTTCGTTTAGCGTGTAATCAGGGATGCAGTGCAGTTCTTCCCACAGTGAATGTCATGAATTTAAGACTTTAACCATACTGTGGACGTCAGGTGCGAAACAAGCTCGTATGTCTGACCTCAGCTGTGTTCTTGCTATAGTCGTTTCATTATGCTCAAAGGGCCATGAGGGACACTGCAGGTGTAATGCGCTCACGCCATGAAGGTGAAGAAATGGTTCATCATCCCTGATGTTAATAGGAAAGAGTTTGCAAGTAAGGTGATGCGACTCACCTCTTGGACAGAAATGGCAATGACCAAGGCCTGCTTAGAAGACAAAGGGATTGATGTGGTTATAAATTACTCCACTGCGCCACCTAGGCCAGCTGCTTTTCACTTTGTCATCAGGAGAAGGCGATAAAGCAGGAAAATGACCAGTCTCTCTCTCTCTCTCTCTCTCTCTCTCTCTCTCTCTCTCCTCTCTCTTTAATACATAAATGAATACGCTATGAGAGCAGTCATTATTTAAGACATGCAATCATGTGGGACATGGACTTGACGTGAAATCTCACACAAACGCTCGCGGTGACCTCCATCTTTACGGGCTGAAGTATTTTTTCTGTTGTTCAATGTGGGATTATTGTAAGTAATATTCACAAAGCGATCTCCCTGTCTAGGAAGGTTAGTATAGTTTTGCAGTTTTGAATTTTTATTTCAATACTTTTTTTAAATTTGCTGTTCACTGGGGTTTAGTTTAAGTTTGTTTCATTAATGGTTTTCTTGTTTTAGTTTAGTGTTTATTTTTTTAACGCAATTATATTTAGTTTTAGTTTCTGTATCAGTTTTGATAGTATCAGTTTTTAGTTTTTTTATGTTTAGTTTTAGTTTAGTCAAATGAGTGTGTATGGATGTTTCCCAGTGATGGGTTGCAGCTGGAAGGGCATCCGCTGCGTAAAACATATGCTGGATAAGGGACTAAGCCAAAAAGAAAATCAATGAATTAATTTTATTTCAGTTAGTTTTTCAATGACTTTTGTTAGTTTTGTTTAGTTGTACGTTTTCATTTATTATAATTAAAAAATATATATTTCAGTTAACAAAATGTTTTTCAACCAATAATTGTAGTCTTAGATTTAGTTATCGTTCACTAAAATAACCTTGCTGCCCAGTTGGCCGGCTGAAAAAAAAAGAGCAGCCACCTTTAGGTTAGCAATTTTATAATTGTCCCTGTGAGCTTGTTCCTGCCCTATGAAATACCAAAATTGGAGAACTGCACTTTATGGCTGGATGAGTCGCCTCATCACTCCTTAAAAAAAGGTGAAAAAAAAAACATCCTGAAAATAAGAGCCCAGAAAATAGAGCCATAAATAATCCAGAGAGCAATGGGTTTTCCTTTAAATAAATACCGATCAGGTTTATGTTGAAAGACAATAGAAAACGTAGCCCAGATATGCAGTTTACAGTATTTATAGCTGTAATATCATGGTGCCACCACCGTAATTTCATGCCCCAATGAGAATGGCAAGGTCAAAGCAAATGCTTCGACTGAGCATCTGCTAATATGGTGACTCATAAACAGGCTCTGCGTGTATCAGGTGCACCAAATAATGCAGTATAATGAAATACAGAATAGCTTTCCATTATTGTTCTTTTTTTTTTTTCTTTTACGGTGTCGTCATTAGATGTAATTTATGTCTTAAAATAAATTCATCTACCGGCAGGTCAATCTGAAATAGAGGTCCGAGGGGTCATTCCACAGGTTTCGGAAAGTGTAATAAATTTCGTGTTTGCTTTTGGTGTCCTTTTTCCCTTTTATATGTAAAATTCGCTCTTGTTGTCCTTCTTTTAAATTGGATCTCAAAGGTCTTTCATTTGTCGTTTCATTTTTCTTTGTAATAAAGGCATCAGAGGAGACAAAACAGCTGAGCGAGTCCGAAAACCAGAAAGAAAAGCAAACGCGTTTAATGAATTTGCATGCATCTTATTCGGACCCCCTTTGTAGTTGCGCAGGTGGGGGTGCTGTTTAAGAATTCAAATGACATTACAAATATGTACATATTTGTTCATTACATCCTTAGAAAGCGAGCCGCTTGTTCTTGAGGTGAACTCCCAAAAACGTGAACTTCCTTAGAGCGTCTTTACGGCGAGGTGAGTGGGAGGAAATGAGAGGGGGGCCTCCAAGTCTCATTCAATAGTCTGCCACCACGCAGTCTGGTGTGGTCAGATGAATAGAGAGTCCAGGGACACATTATTGCTTATTGGACAGTACAGGCTGACTGCACCAGCTCAGCACATGGCCATGGCTGCTTCCTGGCACTTTGAATGCCACGCAAGACAGGATGACCAATATTTGCCTTAAATTATTCAACGTTTTTCAGGGCCATTTCAACCTCCGGTGCAGAAGTCGCCTTCCTTTTAACTTTGACCTCAACCTAGAGATTTCCACGAGAGTGGTAAAACTGACTCGACGTGGTCATTTTAAATGAAAATGGCGGCGACGTAAATTTTGTTAATATCATTCTTGACAGTAAGGGAGAATATGGTTATATGTAGAGGGATTGCTGTCATAAATTCTGGACGTTAACATTTTGCTGCTACGTCCTCCTGCTATCTCAAGTGGAAACTTTGCACGATTTAGAGGTTTTTGCACCGATTTTTTTATGAGGTCATTTAAAAACCATCATAAACTGTTAAATAACTAGGTAATCTAAAGAGGGTATAAAATAGAGGTTATTGCTAAGCCAAGGCTGCAGGTTCACGTTATGAAGTTAAGAGTATTAGTTGGTTATTAATTAATTTATTTATTTAAAAGAAACCTCTTGTTCTCACCAGACCTACAGTTATTTGATCAAAAACAAGTAGTTCTGAAATAATAATCTTATTGTCACGGTTTGTTTGAAGCACATGGAACACTGGGGCAAGGGAAAACACAGAACCTGACACTAATGAATCATAAAATATAATATATTCCTATAATTAAAAAAGCTTAATTTTCTGCTGCCGTTATCGTTATTACAGTCTTCTGTGTCACATGATCCTTCAGTAATTATTCTGTTATAATTATTAATTTTATAGATTTTGTATTATGTATAGATTTATATTATTTTTATTTATTGTATTTTTTATTGCAATACAATTAACATTGATACATCATACAATAACATAGACATACAGTGCTCAACATATATGAGTACACCCCTCACAAATCTCTTATTTAAATTAATATTTTCTATAGGTTTAAAGTGTTATATTTGTGCATAAGCATTAGATTAGTCAGTACTGAAGCCAAATCTGGAGCTAATCTAACAAAATAACATATGATAACGCTCCAAAATTAGTACACCCAAATTTATATGCTAGGGATAAATATTAAATAATTTTTTTTTAAAAGAGCACAATTCAAGAGAAACAAAATATTTATAAAATTTTCTAGAATTTTTTTTCCACAATATTTCGAATGAATTTAAATGTATTATCTTTCTATTTCTAAAGATGTTCAGCGAGTAAAATATTATTTTAATAAATATAACAGTTTAATAAATCTGTTTTGTTCAAATGCACCAAAATATATTACCTATATTCACTGAGAAATGGATAAAAATATTCATTTTCAAAATGGGGTGTACTGAATTATGTTGAGCACTGTATAAAACATACCAGTGCACAAAAAAAAAACATAGGGGCAGTTTTGTAATTCCGATATTCATGAACACAAAATTTACTCATCAAAATATCTAGTTAGTATGAAAAAAATGAATAAATAAAAAAATAAGCAATAATACTTTTTCTGAAAATGGTGATACATTTTTTAGAATTTATTGGCAGGCAAAAATTTTATATGTAAAAAATAATATTTAAATGTATAACATTTTGATATTACTGATATTAGAGCTCCACAATATATCATTTTAGCATCGATATCGCAATGTGAGCATCCGCAATAGTCACATCGCAAAAATATGCAATGTTGTGTCTGGTAGTTGATCAGAAACCTCAGAATTAATCACTGTATTTAAATGGAATTTATATGATTTATGCAAAAAATAAAAAAAATAAAAAATTCTTACTAAGAATTTTTGTACTGTTTCTATTTCACTTACCCTACTGGCAGATAATTTAGCTTGTTTTAAGGAAAAACTCTTAATTTTCACTTATTTCTTCTGACGGTGAAAACTCAACAATATTTGTACTTTTTTTATATATAGAATTTACTTTTTATTTTTATATATATTTTTTTATATTTGGACTAGAAACGAGACAAAGCAAAGTAAGAAAATTTTCATTGTGATTATTCAATCTCTGTACCTGAATACTGTTAGTCTCTCCAAAAATAGTCAAATAGTGTTATTCAATCTATCTTGTGAAACTGTATTCATATCGCAATATTTAATGCAGAAAAATAAAACATTGCAATATCAGATTTTTCCAATATCGTGCAGCCCTAACTGATATATTAGTGTTACTTCATTTATCTTATGATTATTTAATTTTCTTAAACATTTTTTATTGCATTTTTCTGTGCTGTTTTATAAAAGCCACTCAAAGACACTTTTTTGTTTTATTTTTTATTATGGACATTAACTGATATGAATGTCATTATTTAAATTAATTTTTTTTTTGCCTCTAACACTTAGCTAACTATATTTTCTGTCGTCACTTCGTAAAATAAATCAATTTCATTAGATTTTTTTTTTCATTCATTCATTCATTCATTTTCTTTTCGGCTTAGTCCCTTTATTAATCTGTGGTCGCCACAGCGGAATGAACCGCCAACTTATTCAGCATATGTTTTACGCAGCGGATGACCTTCCAGCTGCAACCCATCACTGGGAAACATTCATACACACTCATTTACACACAAACACTACGGAGAATTTAGCCTACCCAATTCACCTATACAGCATGTCTTTGGACTTGTGGGGGAAACTGGAGCAGCCGAGGCTCGAACCAGCAACCTTCTTGCTGTGAGGCGAACGTGCTACCCACTGCGCCATCGTGCAGCCTGCAGATTTCTTTTAATTTTTTTTTAGTAATCCTAATTTTTGTCCTAAATAAATGCATCAATATTTTAGTATGAGACAAACATTCAAAGTAATAACTTCAGTTAAACTCTCTTGCTGTAATGAATTAAACCTTTTATCAGAAACCCACAAAATGCAGCGGTGGAATAATACATGCATCCATACCTCTGTTGCGTTTGTGTGCTCCTGTATTGTTTTTGCGGTGCTGTTAGTGTGGCTCTATGAAGTGTGACTGTGATTTCATACCCAGCAGACAGGGCTGAACAGGCTCAGACTCTGTTTTCTGCCAAGCTCTCAGCTCTCTCCGCTCTATTTAAGCACATGTGGCACTGGCATTTGCCACATTTATGATGTGTGTATTACAGCGCAAAAACAGCTTGCTGTCTGCTCTTTAAACAGCTCAATTTGGAGCAAAGCTCAGCCTTTTGGCTCTCTGGCAGGCAGCCGTGCCGTATGAAAGCATGTGGAATAGAGTAGTCCGATGCCCGGGGGAATATCTCCAGTAAACAGAGCAAGAGCGCAAGAGAGAGACTAAATACGCAATGACAGACGTGACACACTCTAGTCTACTGTGTGGACAAACAAAGGTCAGAGGGAGTGTGTGAGTGTGTGTCGCAGGATACAGTAGATTTATTAAATTGATACGTGTAACTTACAGTTTAATAGAAACTGGAGCCTTTTTAAACCATCGGCTCTTAATGGAGATGTTAAAGCATTTGGGTTTTATGTGCCAATTGTAGAGGAAGCCCATAATGTTTTCCTTGCTTTTATGTCTTCATTAAATGTCAAAGCACAAGTACATTCTACTAACAGGCCTTTTCCGCCTCTGTCTTTCTTTTTTCTCTGTATTTCTCCGGTCTCTTGTTGCCCCGTCGTCGCTCTGTTTAGGCCCGCATCGAGTCGTTTAATCAAGACAAGACACAGACCGATGACTGCGTGCAGTGTTGGAAATAAACCAGCCCCTTTTCTTTTTTCTTTTTTTTTTCCACAAAAGGAAATATTAATATTAGATTTTTTTCCCCCTCTCCTGTCGTTTCCATCAGGGACCTCTATGCAATTTAATCACCACTAAAATCATTAAAAAAGATCTGAAGATTAAATTATATTGGCATTTGCAAAATTATGTAATACATTTACATTACAATGAAGAAATTAAAATAATGCATTTTATCTGTCTGGGGTTCCGCTGAGCTCCACCTGGGGAAATATAGCGGCAGGAAATGGACAGGCTCTGTTCTTCAGATCTGACGGTAATGGAGAGGAGCTCAGAGCTTTGGACCTTCAGAACGGCTCATCCTGGTCTGAGTCTGCCGCCTATAGTGCCATTAACCTAGTTTAGCAAGAGTTTTAACGTTTGGAGTTATGTGCAGGTATATGCAAAGGACAATCAAGGACACACTTCCGTTTATATCATCATTTTTCTTGCCCTCTTTCACATTTTTTTTATATTCTAGTCATTTCTGGGGTTTCCAGCCTGTTTTTTTGTGTCTGTAGAGCTGAGCTTTAATCTTCAGACAGGGTTGATCTTGTATTTGTCATTGCATTGCTGGGATTTTTGAGTACTGGATGGAGATTACAACATGATCATAATATCATACACTTGCCAATTACAACATTGCAAGCTTTGATTTGAAGCAAAGACAATAAAATTGGTAAAAAAAAGACAAAGGTACATAACTTTGTACTTGGCTTTACTGAGAGAAAGATCTACAATCACATGAAGCACAATCAAAAAATATATTCAAGTTGTTGATTGCATTTTAAGAAACAATATACTTCATGATTATATCATCTGTGCTGCTTTCAGCTCTACTTAAAAAACAAAAGCAAAATAAAGGTCCATACACTCAGTGAAGTTCTCTGCTCACACTGCTAATAGTGCCATTTAGATAAATGTTTTACATGTTTGCGTTTCAGCATTGAAGTAAACATAACTAAAATTACATTATTAAAAGTGGTGAGATTTGGTAATGTTGATATTGGTGTTTGCATGTGTACTGTAAATTGTTATTCATCTCACATTTATTTTTATATCACTTTATACAGAAGATTTTTTTTAAGCAAGCAACATTACTGTATTAACTTCCAGTTGGAATTACATTGCAGTTGCTAATAGAAAGCAACTATACAGTGGTTGTTTGGACTCACAAAAGGCCTAACTTCGACAGACTGAACAGAAGAAAAAGACAATTTTCAAGTCACAGAAGGCGGAGCCTCAAAGCCACACCCCCAACGAATGGACCCTTTTCACATTTCTGGGTTTCTCAGTAGCGGAAGTCGTCATAGTTGGGTAAACTTAGAGCGAAGTGAATGGCTGAGTACAACCTTTTTTTTTTTTTTTACAATCATATTTGCTGAAATAATAAAAGAGAACAATGTCAAATTTACTGTCCTGTCCATAGACGCTGCATTAGAATTGCCTCACATAAGCGTTAATTCGTTTTTTTGTAATTTGATGCAAGGATGATATAATACATACGTAAATACATATCAATATACATAATTTAAAAAAAGAAATCAAAGTATTTAAAACTTTCAAGAGTTTAAGATGCTGATGATCGTTAAACGCATCACAATAGTCTTGTGAAAAGGGTCCATACAATATTACCACAAACCAATGGTAGTTTGAAAGGTGATTGTTAGACAAGCAAGCTGTTTCGAACTGCTGAAACAAACACCAAACATTTTTTCTTTTTTTTTTCCCCCAAAATATCATCAAACCATTTGTTCTTTAATTTTTTTTAACCTTGCCATTCACTTAGTATGAATCAACATTATCAGATTATTAAAAAATCACATTTTATTGCTGAATAAATCAGGTTTTGTTATCAAAAATGTGTTTGTGTTTTTTCCTCATACAGGTCTGACTGACGAGGAGGTTGATCTGGCCATCCAGCGGTCTGGTAGTACGGAAGAGCCACTAGCCCTTGCAGTTCCAGGAGCCATGCACATCGCTCACCCGGTTCCTCTGGCCCCGCACAGTGAGTATTACCGCAATCCCTTTTGCTAGCATAGGTTTACCCTATAACTCCTCCACCCGTTCCCCTACTGTATGTTTTTGCGGCCTTAAACATGACTCGTCTAGTCTAGTAGATTTTCTCAACCAAATGGTGCGTGACTATATTAAATGAGTCCCCCATCGAAAACGTCTCCTCTGTGCTCCCGTTATCCCGTTTAAACCTTCACCCATACATCAATTCAAAACAGGCCAACTGTGTGGAATATTTTTTTACAAGCATCCTAACATAACTATTATCTCAAGCAAGTGGTTTTTAAAGGAAGAGAGCAGTGGATGGCGTCCCATTTGCGTAGGCACATAATTAATTCCAGCACAGCCTTGCGATATGATGTCCACACTTCGCGTTACGGCGATCTCTGGTTGGTTGGCCTGCCGAGGGCCTTTCTGCAGCCTATATCTTTATTACCTCCACAGGTTATGAGCTCCAGGCCGGCCGCTGATTTACCAATCTTGAATGAAGTTCGCATAATGCTTAACCTGTATGACAATGATTCCAGATGTATTCCACCCTCATTTATTGCCACCCTGTCCTTGACTCCCCGCCATCTCATGTTTTGTAATGAAAGTGATGTTGATGGGATGGCCGTGTAGTTAGGCTACAGCATGACTAGAGTGGGGGTTTTATATCAAAACGGCGATGAGAGAATGGCATAATGAGGGGAGAGCGAGAAGATCTTCGCGGGGGTCAGCTTGGGAAGAGGGGGTCCCTCTCTTTGATGTCCTTGTTATGGGGACGATGCATCGGGACCCGCATCCATCTCTGTCGGAGTAATGGATACTCTGATCTCTATTTTCAAGCAGCAGAAGGACAGTAGGGCCTTTTCTGAACCCAATAAATTTGAGCGGAGATTGGAAAAAAGGGGAATGGAGGCCATGCTCACACCTTAAGTGACCAAATAAAAAGCAGGAGTGGAGAGCGGAGGGGCTAGCCATGTGGAAGAAGGAGCTCCGTTTGGACCTGGAGTAGGGGATCGGTCAGGGCCGTTGGAGTAGCTCAAGGACTCGTGCAGACTGATATCATGCCTTTCCTGCACGTCATGCTCTCGCAAGGACACTGCAGTTAATGTGGTGTTTACCGTTTATACAGATAACGGAGATGTTGTCAGAAGTTGGAAGTTTTGGGAAGTTGCAGGTTTGCTGGTGTTTTTGATGTGCTTGCAAGCGTGGAATGTCACCTTCATTCAGTAGAACTGAACATCCATCTTCAGACAGATTTGATCTAGTGAGTGACAATGCACTGATTCTTGAGTACTGGGAGAAGAAAGGTTACACAAGTGCAGAAATAGAAGTTTATTTACTAAAGAGTTTTTTTGTCGCAATCTGTTAAACATGTTTTCATCGATGTTTTCAACTGCAATTCTTCCATTTTCTCAGTACATTAGAATGTCTTATTAAATGTACGTTTTTCTGAGTAATAAAACAGTAACTTAAACATAATTCCATATGTTATTTTCACAAAGGGTTAACATGAGTACATTAAACATTAAAGTAGTCACTTTATTATTATATCATACACTTTCTATATTTTATTTGTATATATATTCTATATTTCTATATTTTTAAGATATGAACTTTTTTTTCAAATTTATTTGTTGCATAAATCAAATGACATCTCATCGTTGACCCATGTGTATATAACATTTTATATGATTGATACACACACATTTAGAATGAAAACATGATTTTTGCATGTCTGAGATAAAATGATTAGCCCTCCTGTGTAATTTGAATTCTTTTTCAAATATTTCCCAAATGCTGTTTAATCAGAGCAAGGGTATTTGTCACAGTATTTCTATTATATTTTTCATCTTTGGAAAGTCTTTTTTTTTTTTTTTTTGGCTGGAATAAAAATAAATAAATAAATAAATAAATAATTAAAACTGGTAAGGTCAATATTTTTAGACCTCTTAAGAAGTTATTGTTTTTTCAACTGACTACAGAACAAACCACTGTTGTCCAGTGATATGCCTAATTAACCTAATTAAGTCTTTAAATTGCACTTTAAGCTGAATACTAGTTTCTTGCTAAATAACTAGTAAAATATTATGTACTGTCATCATGACAAAGACAAAATAAATTAGTTATTAAAACTGTTATGTTTAAAAATGGGTTGAACAAAATCTCTCCATTAAAAAGCACTTAGGAAGTATTTTTTTTTAAATCACTGTGTGTGTGTAAAAATCATGATCACATTGTTTCAATTCTTCACTTAAACATTTGTTTTATACGAAATGAAGATAAAATGCACCATTTCATAAAGTAATGTTTAGTATAATTGTAGTGCAGTTTTTTTTTTTCCGAATGGCAGGTAGAATCGAAGAACGTGTTTTGTCGTATATCTCAATAATCAGTGGCACGTTTTATGCAGTTGTCCTTAACAGACCTCTAACATAATTAGATAAAACTGCTTGTTCAGCTACGCTTTGTCTGTTTAACAAAAAATGAAAAAGTGGTATTGCTTTGCTAGTCTATTAGAGAGCCTGTCTATTTGTATTCAGTAGAGCAGATTCAAACAAATTACAGTAACACACCTGTTCCGCAGACCTCGCTATGTTACAAAATGGAGCATTTTGTATCTGACATGTTGACCTGCCAGAGCCAGGCTTGCTTTAATTACTTCTCTGTTTGGTGTGCCGTTAAACATTTGCATGATAATTTCTCCCTCCTTTCTTTTGGCAGAGCCTTGCCAGATTGCCTTAGTGTGAACTGAAACGGCTGCTCCTGCTTTCACAAGCTGGTTAAAATGTAACTTAAAGCTGATTTGTGTTTTTTTTTATTTTTTTTTATTACAACACTTTCTCAAATCCACAAATATTTTGGCAACTACTTATAAGCCATTGGTAAACTGATTCTGTAAAAAGGTTTGTTTATTTAATGCTCCTGACACAGCATTATTTGTTCAACCAAAATAAAAATTCCATTTACACTTACTCATCCTTTACTTGTTTCAAACCTTTATGAGTTTCTTTTTTCTGTTAAACACAAAATATGATATTTTGAAGAAAGC
>CAIGQV010019951.1:16025141-16057169 GCA_903798115.1 Danio jaintianensis
ATATATATTATCAAATGGTTAAAACTTTTAACAATTATTTACTGCTTAAAATCATTTCATCATCACAACACAAGATTACATTAAAAACAAAATTATAATTTATTAGTAATATTAGTTATATTTGTTGTAAGATTAAATTCCTTTTCTGTATGGTGAATTTTTTTATTCTTCTGCAAAGCATTGCTTTATTACCTTATTTATTGTTTACTTTATTATTTCATATTTTATTTTTAATTCAAAGCTTTCAATCTGAAATGAGTGCAAAAGTTAAATGATAAAAATAAATAAAATCTGCCCGCAGGTGGTTCTTCGCTGTCTAGCTCAATACCATGTAAACATTTACGTTTTGAAAATTGTTTCTATAGAACACACGGTTTGTAAAGGTGAAACAGTACATGCAAAGCAGGCACTCTTGACTTAAAATAGATAAAAGACCAGTTGTCATGTATGAAATGAACGTTGTCCGAGTATGCTTGCTGTTTAGCTTTTATTAATCTTTGCTAAATAAAATCATGGAATTAGCATGAACTTTTGTTCTCAGTCTATTATTCTGTTACGCATATAATATTGTTTTCATTATCCTATATGCCCCAAATTTGCTTATATTGATCTCCTGGATAAAGGCGAGTGATTTCAGTCGGCTCTATCTCTGCATTACATTGGCCAGCTTCAGGATTGGGGAGGGTTACCGAAAGGCTAGGTCGATTGTTGAGCCATTGCGTGCAAGCTTGATGTGGGTTTCTTTATCTGATTATCAAATGAGCCTCTTCATTGCCATTTTGGTTCATATATGCAAAAAATCCCTCCTTTGTGTTATGCAGCTCATCTGGCCCTCATTTTGTTTGGATTTTAGCAGGATTCCTGTTTTGTTTAGCGTCACATTCAGATTCAGATGATAAGAGTATTTATATTGTTCCGGGCTGAAGCTGCTTTTCATATTTCCCTTGTGAAACACTTGTCACTGACAATCTTTTTTTTTTTTTTTTTTCCCCCCCTCCTTCACCGTGGCTCTCTCGTTTTCTCCTGGAAGAGCCGTACCTACCCCCAGTCACTCAGTCAGTCACGCCGTTGATCTAATTTGCTGTGGCTGCAGTAGCCAAGTTGCTATTGTAGTTAATGACTGTTTCAGTTAACAGTTTGGGAGAGGGTTGCAATTACGGAGTGAGTTTCCCCCTCTTCTCACAACGTGAGTAATAGCAAGTGACTGCCGCTCTTGCCAATTGCCCGCACTCCTTTGTTAAAGTTCATGTATTTCTCTAGTGCCAAGTGCGCTGGAGAGATGTATTCCTTTGAATGTGGCTCCATTACTCCTACAGCCTTTGAGTGTAGGCCTTGACTCCCATTATGATTTCCCAACAACTTTCCACACGCAATTAATGAACAGGTCTTGGAAGCACTTCATCGCACGCGCGCTAAGGCTTGTGCTTGCTGTAATGGAATTGCGCTCGCCGCTTGCTCTCTTTGTCTGCGTAGAGCATATTGGTGACCAGCTGGCCAATAAAGGCCTCAGTCAGGTCCGGACATATGCAGTGTACATTATATTGAGGTATTTACTGAATAATTTACGCTATACACACTGTCTGCCTCTTCACAGCAGCAGCTGCGAAGCCACTTGCAGGATCTCAAATTAGCCCAATTGTTTTCTCCGAAAAGAAGGTTTGTGGAAATTCGAGCCACGCTGAATGGAGGCATTATTTCACGTGTTTTGAGTATGAAGCGAATGTTTGCTGCAGTTGCTGCTTGTGTGTAATATCACAGGAATTGCTGTTGACGTAAGCTGTGGTGACATTTGCTTTATAGACCTTTAGGCTATGTTATTCAAATGACTTTACCAAGGAAATAATGCTCTGAAAGGGTTGGAAGGGTTAGGAGATGTTGCCTGCTGGATTCAAACAATTTATGGCACCAATGATACCTTATAACAATATACGTTTACAGAATATTTGAGTTCCTGATAGTGAATTCCACTTTTAGTCATCCACAATTGCATATAAACCAAAATCTGTCATTCTTTCTGTAAATGGTTAATGTATTGTATATTTTACTCATTATAGGTTTGTCTGAGGACCTCCATCCATCATAGCTTTTAAAGCACATATTGAAATGTGTGATATACCTGTACAAACCAAGCAACCCGGTTCAAATGTGCATTCAACGATCTGTAACGGACAAAACAGCAGTGGCACATGGTAAAAACACTGTTACTCACACTTTTGGATGGCTATGTTATTGATCCAGCATAATCGGCCCTGCACCTTTTATGTTTAGTATTTTTCTGAAAAGTATTGTCTTTCTTAAAAACAAATCCACAGTAAAATGAAGCGAACAAACCAACACTGTCTTATTGACACAATATTGCAGAGTATCTACAGCATAACGAGTGGAACGATGCAAATAGAGACATCAGAACCTATTGCAATGTCTTGTATTACTCTGAGGACTAACAAGAACATTCAGAGTTTGGAAATTCAAAGAATGTTATTTTTTTTATAGTGCAGCAAGCTATTGTGTGTCAGAATATAAAGAAAATTGTATTTCTCAATTCATGACAACTTTAAAATGCGTTTTTTAAAAGACAGGTTAATTAATGGGATTTTAAACCTCTTGTTAATACAACACAGACATCAGAAAGGAACAGTTTGTACCGTCATTATTATTCAGTAAGAAAAACTGCTCTGCATTTCTTAGTCTGTAAGTAGTCACCTAATGAGACAGACAAAGGCTGTAAGAGAAGGAAACATGTAACAGCTCTTAAGCAGAAAGTGGAAAGGCTGTTCCTATGAAAGGAGAGCCCTGGAACAGTGCGCCGGAGAGCCAACAGTCGGCAGCTAATAATATCTGCTGATGTTAATCCAATTAGAGTTGATTTAACACTTTACAGAGCATGATTTATAGAGGCGTTTATTGGTTTTCTGTAACATAATCAGTTTGGAAACTTAATGCATTGTTTGGGAATGCATGTGTGACTGGAAACAGGGGGAGAGCAACTTGTGCTCTGGGTTATTTGAAATGATACCCCCATTAATAACACCAACTCTGGCCCTGCTAGGGCTGTTTTTCTTGGGCTTTCGCTAATCCTCGGGACCAGCACAATCTGACAATAATTCAATCTTCAGAGAGGGAGGAAAATGAGCTGTATTTAGTAAGATTAGTGAGGACAGTAGTGTCTAGCCCTCCTGCCTCCCAAATGAGCGCCTTTTTTTCCATCTTGTTGATTGTTTGGAGAGTTTGATAGAGCCGGCGTTTCAAAGCCATGCTAATGGAGGTTAAGAGACCCTGATTTGATATAAGAGCAGACGTAGGTGATTAATCTTCTACAAATAGAGGTGTCTTATATTACTGATTGAGCTAAAGGCTAAATCAAAGAGAAAACCGCTGCGTGTTGATCGTCGGTAATGCTCTCAGACAAACCGATGTGTCCGATTGCACTGCATATGGACTCGAGCTGCCGTTTTCTTGCTTGTGAACTTCTGGTAATTGTTTTGGGTGTAGTCTTACCTTCATTTGTGTGTTTTTGGATGCAGTCACCCAGCTGCAGATGACCCTGGCTTCGGTGCAGGAGCTGCTGGTCCAACAACAGAAGAAAATACAGGAGCTGACACAAGAGCTGGCTAACTCACAGGTACGCACACACACATTTGCCACAATGGACACATTGATGAAAATTCTATCATTAAATACTCCTGCCCGTTCCATGTCACAAACCCATATGGCTTTCTTTTCTCCATGGACCACAACAAGATATTTTGTGGAAAATCCTACTGTTTCTGGTGATCGAGAGCTCAAATGTCATAAAGCACCATAAGTGGTACAAGTGATAAAAACAAGTCCTATGGATTTATGTCATAATTTAATGTACGGGACAACATTTAAGCTCTAATTCACTCATAATTTAACTCTTTACTACAGTTCTTAAATCCCAATTTTGTCAAATCAGATGCAGTATGATGTGTTGCGGCAGAGTTGCTAGCATTTGACATCATAGATATCAAACCTTGTTTGTTAATTTATTAAATTATTTTTTATTTAAAATAAACAAAATGTATTGAGAAAAGTTTCTCTTGCAGTGTGCGTTTACATGCATGTTCTTAAGCTGATTATTATAAGCTGAAATGTATAATGTAAACATGTTACCCGCATTCTTTTATCGGTTAAAAATGGCTTAAACAAAATCCGATCCGAACAGGTACTTTCCCAATTTCACATTGCATGTAAATGCCTTTATCAGTATTCTAGCCGTTTATTCGTGTCTACATGTCTGATGCCTGTACACTCAAGCTACACTCCACACACGGATTTCCTTCAAAATGTTATTCATAAATTTCATAAAGACTAACCACTCCCGCAAGTCCTTACTTTGGACACGCATTGAGCTTGAGCAGGTACTTTTAGACAAGGGCGGCAGTAATAGTTTGTACACTCCAAGGCATTTTTAATAAAGCACAAAATCGTGTTGTCGACTCACAAAGTTTAGGCAGAATCATCAAATCAAAAAAGTGGTGCATTTGCAGGTACCAAGTGCTAACATACAATATCACAGCCTCTGACAGATTTCCCGACAATGTTTTGAGCTACTGAAGCTGATGTTTTGGCTTTGACAGTACTGCCTTATATAACCTTAACCTTGCACTGCCTTATATAACTATTGAATCTCATGTTGCATGTAAACACATAAAAAACTGTTTCTGAAATAATAAATTTTTTGACAGATCTCTGCTTATTTTGTTCAATGTAAACAACCCCCCAGAAAACCTAATTGTGTTATGCAAAAATAACTTAATTATTTTAGAATAAATTAATAAAACAAGGCAATGTTAGCTTAAAAAAAATCACATAATCAGAACATTCCTTCAGTTTTTAGCATTCTTGTCATTATAGGCCATATGCCTTGAAAGAAAGAGATAGGGATTATCTTCGATGCATGTGGCAGTGGTTGCCAACGTGTTTTTTTTTTTCATTTTCATTTTTTTTTTCATTTGTTGCGTAGACATCATCAGAGAACAAAATTCCATGTGCATTACATAAGCTCTAACAAACTGCGTAATCTCTAGGACAAAAAACTGCATAAATTGCCTTTCATTCTCTGAAATACCTTTAACAGAGCAGAGCTAACATGTGAAAAGGAAGCTTAAAGAAAAAAAAAAGGAATTTAGTTGTCTGAAATGGTTGCGTTCCTCTCCACTTACAATATTTTTTTTCTCTCTCATTGATATTATAAATCATAAGCTACACTTGTTTTGTTGAGTTTAAATAAAGCCCTCAGTGTGCATTTTCATAAAGCCCTTTGCGGCCCTCGGTTTCAGGGGCACAGCCTCAATAAAACAAGGCCACTTTGAGTTTAAAACAACATAGGGCATTTTTTTGTGACACTGAGACTGATGCCTCACCCTGATGTGAATATCAGTGGTGACAGAGCTCATATGCCATTCAGAGGAGAAAAATGTGCATCAGCAGGACAAGGCATGTCATGGGAGCTCCATAAAGAACGTGTGCGGCCATCTCCAGCGCATTCAAGCAAGCAAGCCATCCAGTCATAGGAAGTGAACCCACGCTGCTGCCACCTCCTGATTTCTCCTCTATCTGTCATTTGCTTTCTGCTAATTTCATCTGGGCTGAGACCTCATTTAACCCCCACCCATACTGCAACTGAAGAGATGGACCAGCAGGATTTTCTGTCAGCCCTAACTTTAAGTTTGGAGCCATGTCAATGGAAGAATTACAAAGGAAGGAAACTTATTGTTCATAAATAATGTTTGGAATTGTTGCTTGTACAAATACTGTACGTTTAAACACATTTAATGTGTTGTTGATGAAGTTTAGCTGCTTTGTTAAACCGAAGTTAAGATTATGTGTACAGATTGTTATAATATAGAATGATCCTTGATTGCCAGTTTTAAGTGTGGAAATAGGAAAGAGCTTTTTGAGATTTGAATTATTGTTGTTTCAATTAATGTATTAAATGGTAATGTATTGATTTATTAATTAAGGTTATTATATATACTTAATACATTTATTATTGTATTAGTTTTAACTTGGGAGATTATTGAAAACTTAGTTCATTAATTAAACAAGTTAGCAGCTAAATGAAAGGACAAATGAAAAAAAGAAAAACAACTGGACAAATCAAATATGAAAATATAATTAGACAGACATCTGAACAAACAACTGGACAAATTAAGGAGCAACTGGACAAACAAACAATCAACTAAACAAACAGACAAACAACTGGACAAACACATGGATGCCTAAACAAATAACTCTACAAACCACTGGAAAAATTAATATATAGTTAGACACATCTGAAGGAACAACTGGACGAACACCTGGATGACTAAATTGGACAAGCCACTAGAAAAACAACAACAAATAAGCTGAACATCAAAGAGACAAACAGCTGGACAAATAAACAAACAAACAACTGGACAAAGATTGGACAAGCAGCTGAACAAATGGTCAAACAATTGGACAAAAAAGACAAACAAGTGTACCAACAAAAGAAATTGCAACAGATTAAATGAGCAACATCTGTAAAACTGAACAAATAACCCTGAAATAAACAAAAGTTGGCATTTAAACAAACAAACAGCTGGACAAATGAACAAGTATGGTAAATAATTTCTCAGGTAAATGTTGCAGGAACATTAACCCCCCCATAAAAGAGTAAGAGTTAACAGCAAAAAAAGATGAAGAATTGACAGGAAGACAAAATAAGATAGCGAAATTTGTAATTGTTGTTGCATTTGTTGTTGTTTGTCTGTTGCGGCAGTGTTGATTTTGTTGTCTTCGCATGCTAATTTAATGCATTATGGTGTAATTATCTTTCAGAAGAACACTCCTCATGATGATAAGGCCTTTTTGAAGACATGTGCCTATAATCTATAAAGAATAGTCATCTGAGGGAAATCGCCTGCTGAAAACACATTGCCATTCCTCAGATTGAGAAACTCTACACACTTTGTATCTTACGATACAGCGATAAATTATCTGGTAACGGGCTCCAAAAAGCTCTTTGGAATCACAACCGAGGGCATGTTTTATGTCCACAGCTTGTTAAGCACATGGGTGTTTTACTGAAGCATCTGGATCCTGTAGCAAAGCATATGCAAACACATCTGGCCTGGCACAAATTGAAGTGAAAATATGGATCTCTCACCCTTCTGAAGTTTGCTCGAATTGCAGACTCACCACTACGTTTCTCCCCCTAAGCATCCTTCCGTCGCTCTCTTGAAGTGCGTAACCCATAAACTGGCTTGCCAAAAATATTGTCTGTGGTTCACCTCCGCCGTTAAAGAGACACGCCTCCGCTAGTTCCAGAAAAATCGATCGATTCTTCAAAACACTTTCCGTCATCATCCACAAAGTCGAGCAGAAACAGCTGAAAATCTCTGTCCGATAGGAAATTGAATTAAAAAGCTTCATTTGTCACGAGTGCCCTGCTGGAAAGCAGCAAAGTATACTTCACATCCAAACAGCCATTAAACAAATCATAAAGTCGGCTTCGCGCTGATCTTAAATTTTGTTTTGAGAGATGCGGGGCCCTGTTGTCTAGAGCCATATGGGAAATTCAGGAAATGATTTTCAGGTCTGGAGCATGAAATTAAGGACACGTGTTAAGCCTTTTGGCTGCGTATCATTTTCAGTGCGGTTTTCGAAGTTGCTTTTTCAGAGATCTTTGCTTTAGTGCAGAATGCGCCAAGCTTGGCAATTAAACTCTTCAATGCGGAAATGTGTATTTAACCCGAAACACATGGTGACTCCTGTTTCCTCAGCTGCTAAGTAAACATTTTTTATATTTTCGAAACCACACAAATAAAGTATGTTCTGTGTTGTGAGCACAGTGGGCCTGTTTCACTGCAGCAGTCAATCAAACCGTGTATGTGTTTATGCTCATAGTTTCACGTTTGCTTTTTCGTTTCAGTAGATTGGATAGATACTTTTACATTTCCACATGCACCCCTGAAGCTCTTACTTAAATGGCACTCGATGATAAAGTTTTTGACGACTGATAAAGAAAGCCAGTTGGAACTTCATTGCATTTCATTTTAATGCATTGTTTTTGTAATGATAAAAATATTCAGGTTTCAGGTTTCTATACTGTGTACTTTACTGATGTACTAGTCAGTATGCTTGTATATTTATTTACTTTTTCTGACTTCCTATATTTCATAAGCCCCTGACATCCCATTTAGTTATATGGAATTTATAGACAAAAAAATAATAGGCTATTTTGAGAATTTCTATATCCACAATTTTGTCAGTTCCAAAATGACCCACAGTTTTTTAAGATTTCTGTTTTGAATTCATTTTGTTTACAGAATTTTTCATAAATGAAATTTTGGTCCCCATTTTAGCTAATTTGTGTAAAATATGTGTCTGTTGAGATACATTTAAGAGTTCTTCTTTTGGCACCTTGTTATCTTTGATAATATTTAATATTGTGTAACAGGGAGAATGTTGCATCTCATTCTACACAAACATAAAGCATTGGCTAGCTGTGACAGACTTCCATACTTTGGGCTGATAAATGGAACTTCCAAAGAGATAAAAACCAATAAAAATACTCAAGAACTTTCAGGTGCTAGAAATTCCTGTACTTCCTGTAGATTTGTATGGTTTCTTGTTTCCTGCAGAGCACAAAAAAAAAGAAATTTTGAAGAATTTAAGCTATTCTTTATATATGGAAATCTATATATTTATATATATATAAATATTACCTGCATTCACCAAGAGTTTCTTTTTCTTTTCTTTTTCTTTTTTTGTTGCAAAATTACCCACAGTTTTTAATTTATTTTCTGTTTTTAATTAATTTATTTTTAATTTTCTTTTCTTTTTTTTAGTCTTCTTCTATTCTTTTAACTAAATATTGAATAAATGCTTTATTAGATTTTTTTTCCCCCATTTCAAAAACATTTGTATACAATTTTGTAAACTAAACTGTATCTGTTTTTTTTAGCACCTTGTTCTGTTTTGATAATATGTTTTTGTTACTATTTTGTGTAAAGCAGAATATTGCATCTTATTTTCCACATACATAAACCATTGACTAGTCAAGTTTAATTGTGTTCCTGCTTGAATTCAGTAATATTTGTCTTTATTACTGGCTGCTCATGGAAGATTAGAAGTACTTTTATTTTTATTTTTTTTATTTTTCCTTCCTTCCACCGCAGAAGGCACTGCAACCGGGAAAGTGAATAAACAGGCTCAAATAAATTGTACCACTCTTTTCACCAGAAAACACTCCCTTGGGATTTATTTTTATGCTGATTCCACCATAAATATACATGCATTATGCGGTGGAAATAGCATCAGAGAGGAAAGCAGTGAATCAATTTGCATTCAGACGTTTCCTAACTCGCCTTGTTAAGATATTATCCGCTCTTAATGTTCTGCAGACATTTGCTTTAATGTATTCCTTGTCTGCTGCTGTGTAAGTGCGTGAATATACCTCTCTTGTACGGTACGCTCCACCTCCTTAAATAATTACCCAGACTGTAGCGAAGCTTTGTTCACACTTAAGAGGGTGACGGACCCCGATCACACTGCACTGACCCCTCTGACTGGATGGCTGCTCACACAGTCAAAGACATGCAGAGAAAGGCCTTTAGCAGCAATTAAACGGTCATCACTAAATGTGTGTGCGTGCGCTCGTGTTCACCTCTCCAAATGAAGAATTGCAACCGCGGAAGTTTAAACACCGCCGGCTGAGAGGTGCTTTGTAGCCTCTGTTAAAATATTATTTAGATTTTATGTCTGAGAAGTGTAAGCTAAGCCTCCGAAGCAATTAATTTTTTTTTCCCCGTTACAAAGGTAAAATGAGCAAGAGGTACATTCCAGCCTTATTATAGCGGGTGCCGTGGGGAGTGTGGGATTAAGATGGCCATAATGAGGTGAGGCCTGTAATAAGAGTGTCTTCACCAGGCCTAATGCGCTCGGCTCGGAATCAGATGTGGCCTCTTCGAAAAACGGCACACTTATCTGAGGGCTTTAGGAGCAGAAAGGAGACAAAACCGCCGTCCCTCGCTGTAAATGAGTCTGATCCTTTTCAGATGTGATTCAATTAATTTACTTTAGATTTAATTACATGTGGAAGAGTCCGAGTTATCCCTCTTCTCTCGATAGGGGGTCTCTGCTTTCTAACTAGCTGCCCCCAGTGACTCCGATGTTCTTAATTACACTTTTATTTTCCTTTTCCCCCCAGTCTTTTTTTTTTTTTTTTTTTTTTTTACTTCCTCTTTCTTTTCTCCTTTCCCCACTTGTTGGTGAGCGGATAGAGAGGATTGTGGGGAAGATGAGGACGGTATGTTTGCTAAGGGTTCAGACAGTGGCTGTTTCTCAATATGCAATTTAAAGCGATCCTGCGTCCTTGTGTTTTAGTGTAACATCATCATCAATCGCCCAAATACTCAAGTGCATCGAAAACAGACTCGAAGTCCCAAAAGTCATTGTGGCTAAATAAAGGAGTATGAAAGGACAGCATTTCACAGTATATTCCCTATTATTTACAGTTCATAGATGGTCCCTGAATGAGATTAATGAAAAATCTAATAAAAACACATGGAGAGTTGTTTTTTGTTGTTGCTGAAATTCATATTAAAATCGGTTTTATGTTGTGCAAAGTATCTTTTGTACTTGTTATATGTATTGAAATGAAAAAACAAACAAACAATAAATCAGTGTGTGAATGTTGTAATGTTTAAATTATTTCTGTTAACTTGTAAAGGTCGTGTGACCAACAGGAAGATTGCAGCATCTCATGTCTCACACACTCAAAAAATGGCTTTTGCTGCTTGTTCAAACTATTTAATAAAAAATTAGGTGAAACAAAACAACTCTTAAGGTTTTTTGGACAACTTAATTGTTTTATGTTCAATCCACTTAAATTTGTAAAAACGATTAAGTTAACTTAATTGATTTGTGTTGGGACAACATGAAGGAATTGTGTGGAACCCAGCATTTTTTTTTACAGTGCAGGATGTGTTCTGAGTTACTGCGGTCTTCTGAGTTGGTTCTTCCTAGGTAAACTGGAAAGACCATTCTCTGTATTCTTGATATTGAGGAACAGCCAATGTCTTTGGTAAATGTTTAGAGGAATTTACAAATCTCTTTTTTCTCTCTCTCTAGAATAGGATTTATATATATATATGTATGTATGTATATATATATATATATGTATGTATATATATATATATATATTGACATTAGCAGCTACCTGTCTTTTCTGAAAAAAAAGAAAAAAATGATGGATGGATTTTTATGGCTTTTTTCCTTTCTTGAAGTCATTTGCTATTCAAATGTTTGCTGGCCACTTCAATTGGCCATCACTCCCTTCAGCAATTCATCCTATGGCAAGCAGTTGGTGATAAGGCTTCTTTTAATAAAAACCTCTCTGACTTGATGAATACTGCTATTGTTGTGCCAGAGACCGCTTATCAAACACCTCTGTCCTGCTCAAATCAACAGTCTGCAATATGTAAAAATATGTAAAAATGGCATGATTAATTCTCGTTGCCTTTTCTGAAAGATCCTGACCTTCTGAGTGGAGGAGATACAGTAGTTGGGACTCGTCAGCGTATTTTGATATCATGAAAAAGTATAAACTTAAGTAAATAAATAAACCAACTAGACTTGTCATAGCATTTATGTATTGCTACGCTCTGATGATTTGCTGTGCTTCTTTTATCCTCACTTCTAAGTTGCTTTGGATAAAAGCGTCTGCTAAATAAATAAGTATAAATATAATAGCATTTTATTAGATAATGAGAATTGTTTACAGTGAGTTAAAGTGAAAGTTCACCCAAAAATGGAAATTATAAGTTCTGTCTGTACAGGAAAACGTTACAGTTTCAGCTAAAAATCTTCATTAATGTTGTACTGGAGAAAGAATTCATCTACTGTACATCTTGGATGGCCTAAGGATGAGTGAATTATCAGCCAGTTTTCATTTTTAGGTAAACTATCCCTTTAAGAGTGATCCTTGGAGCTGTTTCAAGTGGAACACCCAGGAGTAAAGAATAAAAGTGCTTCGAAATTTGTTTTCAAAATAGAGAATGATTATCATTTATTTGTAATTTTGTCTCTTCAGGCTTCGTCTGCCACCAACCGCATGCTGGAATCTCAGAGCATCAGTGAACTCAAGGCTGAGATTGTGTCTCTTAAGGGTCTTCTTCTCAGCAGGTAACTGTTTTCAATGATTAATCAACAATAACAATAGACTAGTCATAATACATGCCATATTTGATTTGACAGGGGCGATAATGAGACTGTGAGGGACGTTAATTTCCAAATTGTATCTGCGTGTCAGTATTTTAACTGATGCTGCTAAGGGTGCTGTGCTAAGGAGTGATTTATCATTTTAAAGTGTAAGACAATAGGTGTGTGTGTGTGTGGTGGATACATGTTTGGGAATACAAGGTACACACACAATCTAGCAAATGTCCCCACAAGTATAGTAATACCAGACATTTTTCCACGTGGGGACATTTTGGTACCCATGAAGAAAACAGCTCAGAAATCACACAGAATTAAGTATTTTGAAAAGGATTGAGGGTTGGGTTTAAGGGTGGAGTTGGTGTAAGGGGACAGAATATACAGTTTGTCCAGTATATACTGTACATCATTACTTTTATGGCAAGTCCTCATTAAGATATCTGTGCGTGTGAGGTTATGTGTGCATGCTTGTGTGTATTTAGACCTATTTTTTTCACTATTGTCCATAACGTTGTATTGTAATAAGATTATAATCCACAATTTTAGATATTTACAAAACTATAATAATACTCCAATAACTATAATGATACAAAGATACAACTGACCATAATACAGATACTATAAACCATGCTTTAAGTTATTGCAGTACAGATTTAGAAGAATTAAATGTAAAATAGCACAGCATGGTCATCCCTGTAGATATTAAATATTAACATTAATCTCTGTTAAAGCTGTAAATGCTATTCAGCCAGGAGCAGTGAGGGATTTTTCTCTCTGTCTTTTTTTTTTGTAACATTAAAGAAATACAGTATCCATCCGGAACCCATCTGCCATTTCAAATATTTTTATTTTACAGAGTGCTCAATACTAATAACACTTGTGTGCTTGACATTTAACAGCCAGATGGAGATGTTCCAACATGAGTTTTTTGTATTATCACTATGTAAATGAGTGGAGGGTATTCTTTCTCAGTCAGGCCAACTGATATTTGTATGCCTTGGGAAGTTTCGGCAGATAAATGTGTCTGAAAAGGTTTGATCCGCATGTGTCACATCATTCTCTTCACTGGGGCATGTAGCTGGAACCAGCTCATTACTGGTTAATGAGGCCTGATGCATCCAACAGGTTCCTTCAATGTCCCAAGATGGATCTTCCTTCACTTTCATTAATGTTTACTTGATTGTGTATGTATCATGCAAATTAAGATCTAAGTAATCTCATACATCTGAAATTCGCACAGATGAAAGCTTTCGTTTGCCTGTTGTTTGCACTCATTAAACATTTTAAGCTATAATTACCTTTTTTCTTCAAATGTCTGAATGTTTTTGTTTTTCTCTGCGTCCTTCTCAAGATGTAAATATGAATCAAGCTCACCATCTGCTCAACTTGTTGCTTCATATATTCAAACAAAACCACGTCGACAGTACATATCTGAAGTTTTGCTTTTGAATTTATTTTAGCTTTGCTGTGAAGACATGCTTTGTTTTGAATCAGATGCCAGGTGTGGTGTGCATATGGCCATAATCTCTAATCTACTTCCATACTTGCAAATCTGTTCGTGTTTCCAAAGCACAATAGCTGAACTCGCTTGTGCATATTTTAGTCAGAAGCCTGAGGCAAAGTGTGCACTTGTGAGGGATTTCAACAAAAACAGTTCTTGTAATGTTCTATTCACGTCCTGTTTCTTCTCAGGAGACAGTTCCCCGCTTCACCATCCGTTCCTAAAATCCCATCCTGGCAAATCCCTCTCAAACCGGGGTCACTGTCCAACCCGCCCTCCGTCAACCACACCAACAGCAGCAGCGACATCTCACCTGTTAGCAACGAATCAGCTAATTCCTCTCCCATCAAAGAGGGCAACAGCTCTCAGGGCACCCCATCCGGCTCACACTGCCTGAACGGAGATGTGGCCCTGGGCTCCCTTCACCCTCTAGACCTGAAAGATCAGGTCCGTATGGAAGTCCAGGGAGAGGAGGAGAAGAAAGAAGACGATGAGGAAGAGGAAGATGAGGATGATGATGACGTGACCCACGTGGATGAAGAAGATCATCTGAGCGTGCAGACGGAGGACAGGAGAGGAGGCGACGGACAGATAAATGAACAAGTGGAGAAACTACGACGTCCAGAGGGTGCGAGTAATGAGAGCGAAGTTGATTAGAGATAAAAAACTCCCGCACCCGGACTTCATCCGTCCATCTGCTTCTCTTGTTTTTCCCAGGTTTCCTTAGAGTTAATTTAAGTTTTGAAATCACACCCCTGTTGCAGTAAAACGGCTACCGTGAGCATCATTTAGCACTGTACAAGAGCTGCAGGTGAGGTCGATTATGTTCTTTTCACTGCAGTTCTTTACCCTTTTGACTTTTCCACATGCAAACTTTCAACGTGCAAACCAGAGTGACGGCACAAATCTTCTGCATGCCTGAACAAGCACAGCAACAGACGTTTTTGGAAAGACCATGAGAGAATTATGTCTTTTTTTTTTTGTTTGTGTGTGTTTTGCAATACAGTCATACGAGTCCATACGGTTTCACTTAATGCTACCTATTTTACTGAAGACTGTAGTGGTTAAAAAAAAAAGTCTGTTTAAAGTGTTAGCTTTCCTAAAAATGAAAATTCTGACATCATTTACTCACCCTCATGAAATTCTAAATCCATAAGATTTTTTTGGTCTTAAAAAACACTTGAGGGAATTTTATTGGAAGCATATCAATTTCTCAGATTTCATTTAAAGTTTGTACATGTAAAACTCTGACAAGTCAAAACATTAATAAAGAGATCAAATGTATCTACTTGAATCTAGCAGTTCAATCCAAGTCTTCTAAAGGGACATGACAACTTTGATGAACAGTTTTAATTTGGTCTTTTATTCGCATATTAACACTGATCAGAGAACATAAACAGAAGCTTAACCATACCTGTTTGATGAGCATGAAGAAAAAAAGTTGGTTCTTACAAAAGTTCAGACGTGCTAGAGTGACACAAACCTAAAGTGGACCTTATTGGTTCTCGTAAAAGCTCAAAAATACCACTTGACATCCAAGATTGAACTTCATTGTTTCTTACAGAAGCTCAAACGTGCGCTGCAATAAATGCCCTTCTTACTTTGTTTTGAAGTTTTGGTCTTATTTTTAGTCCAAATATCTAAAGATTATTTAATGAAGTAGCATTTTCTGGACACATAAAAAAAAATTTTTTAGATTTAGAAAAAATATATATTTTTGGATATTTGGACTAGAAACAAGACAAAAGCTCAAAGTAAGAAAGGCCGTGTGCCATATGACACCCATGAATGTACCTCATTGGTTCTTGCAGAATCTCTAATGTACATGTGGCATCCAAGAAAGAACCTCATTGGTTCTTGAGGAAGCTGGTGTGACAAACAAGAATTAACTTTTTTTTGCACATCAGGCAAACATGTTTGAGCTTCCATAACTAAATTTAAGTGTTACAAATATTGTTCACTTATGGTTTTTATGTAAAAAAGCACAAATCTGTTCATCATGAAAAGCGATCATGTCTATTAGAAGACTTGGATTAATCTGCTCAAAATTTTGGCTGAAACAGCTGTCAGTGGAAAGAGGAAAAAAAGTCTGTCTCTGATTTGATTCCTCTATTGTGTTCCAGATATGAATAGATTTCTTATGGGCTTGAGGGTCAGTAAATGACGACCAGATTTTTACAGTTATTTTGGGGAGCACCAACCCTTTAAGTGTACTCCAGCATTTCAAGTCAATGTAAACATAATAAATTGCAGTGTAGGCACTTATAGCAACAAATCTGTGGCACCAAAGAATCAGAAAGTTGTAATCCGAGATTGTTTCTGTGCCATTCAGCAGTAAAGACTAGTGGACAGTTATTAACCTGTTGGATGTGGATGTTCATTACGATAGCGTGAACTCTCCTTCAGATGTTTGAGATTATGTACAGTAGTACACTGGGCTGCAGCAGTCGGTGTAACAACGAGGCCTTGTATTTTAATCAAAGTGATAGTGGATTTAAGATGTATTTGAGAAAATGAAAGAAAGAAAAAAAAGGGTGAGTGAAAACATGTATGAGAACAGACAATGAGGCGAAAGAGAAATGTGTTTGTCTCGCTTGTATCTCTCAGTCTCCAGCAGGGTAGCTGATTTGGTTTATGAAGTATGTTAATAATCAAATGATCGACAAATAACAGATGTATTAGTTCATGCGGCTTGAAATGTCAAGGAGGCTAAAGTCGGAAATCTAATACTGAAAGCCTGTTATATTGTATTATATTACATGACAAACCCTCCAGTCCAAATTATATAGGCCTCCTGCAGTGAATAATCTTAACATGAAACGGTGCTGGGGTTTTGTAATTAAACTGTGTAAAACAATGGATGCTTCAGCAGAGGTGCTGACAGTTGTGCTTTTCTCTTTGGGGGCTTTTCTCTCAGAAAGTCCTAAAGGATTAAATAAAATAAATAAAAAATAAATTCCCCCATGATGCAAATGGAGAGTAACGTATGAATATTTAAGTAATGAAATTACTCACTCGCCAGCTGATGAGAAACAAAGCCAGAGAGAGATCCTGGAGTGAGAACGAGAGCGTCAGATCCATTGTGACATTTTCACTTTTAACAAATGACCTTCAGAGTAACCGGATTACAGCGCAGCCAGGTGAATTGTGGCTCTGTGGCGAAGGCACAATGAAAGAGCTCAACTTTTCTGGCCGTGTGTGTTTCTTCCTAGACTAGGGTTGGCTTAACACTTACCCCACTCGAGAATAGCATATATTCATATGTTACAGTGTCATAGAAACTGTGTGTTCTTTGGTTATGCAGTAACTTTTTTTTTTCTGAAGCTTAGGCTTAAATTCCAAATGCAAAGAGAATATTAGAATAGCTCATCCGAAGAGGAGAAAAAAAGGCAATTATTCACTCTTGTTATATGACATAAATCACACAGTAACATGGCCCTATGTTTCTAAATAACTGAATAATAACTCAGTAATTTAAAAATATATAATAAATTAAATAATTAAAAAAGTTATTTGTAAATGATTCATTCAAACAGCCATAAAGACTACAGTTTATGGTTTTTGCTGTCAACTTTCCCCCCCATCTGTTCTCTACAGTTCTCTTTTTTTTTTTTTTATCGCCTAGTATAGATGTCAGAAATGTCTTCAGAGTTACGGATTGTTGGCTGTTTAGGCGAAAGGAAGAGCATCAGAATGAGACCACTTTAGTGAGTGTGCGTGTGTGTATACCAGTTTTGCTTAACCACATTCAGGAGCTTCTGCAACTAGCAGGTTGTTTCTGGTAGCGTGGTGACAGAGGCCTTCAAACAGAATAGTTTGCTAATTTGAGCTAATCGTGAATTCACTGTGAGGGCTACTGAATTAATCATGACATAAGCCACAGATTCAGTGCCTATATCTCTTTTAAGATTACATTCTCCTCTCCTGCTGTGGTTTTATGGCAGTTTTGGTTGGAATCGACATAATTTTGCTCAGTTCAGCAACTCAGATTAGGCATTTAATCATTGGTTCTCATTTACTGTATGTGAGCTGAGAGTGTGTGTTGGATTGGTTTTATAAGTAAGTTTGCGTCAGAGGTCTGGAACAGTACAAACTGCACAGTGTTGCTGGATGTTGAAGTTGTTGTTGACACCCTGTTGATATATGTGTCACAGAGATGGTGTGAAAAGATGAATGTACATAATTGTAATAAATCTGATTTAACACAAATCTCCTTGTTTGTTTTGTTGATTTTTCATTTTTTTGATGCTGTGGTTCTTTATTTTACCTCAAGTTGAATCAGATTAGGGCGACATGGTGGCTCAGTGGTTAGCACTGTCGCCTCATAGCAAGAAAGTCACTGGTTTGACTCCCGGCTGGGTCAGTTGGCATTTCTATGTGGAGTTTCCATGTTCTCCCTGTGTTCGCGTGGGTTTCCTCCGGGTGCTCCGGTTTCCCCCACAGTCCAAAGACATGCGGTATAGGTAAATTGTATAAACCAAATTGGCCGTAGTGTATGTGTGTGTGTGAATGAGTGTGTATGGATGTTTCCCAGTACTGGGTTGCAGCTAGAAGGGCATCCGCTGTGTAAATATGCTGGATAAGTTGGCGGTTCATTCCGCTGTGGCGACCCCTGATGAATAAAGGGACTAAGTCGAAGGAAAATGAATGAATGAATGAATGAATCAGATTTTCTTTATATGTAATTTCAATATACATTAAACTGATACACTGAAAAAGGATTCATTGGACTTACTAATGTTTTAAGGTAAGTGGTTGCAAACTATTTATATGGGCTGAATTTAAACAAATAAATGTATTAATGTTCAGCTTAATTTGTTTGTTTAGATTTAGCCTATATAAATAGTTTGCAACCACTACTTCAAAAATAAAAAAAAGTAAATCCAATGAATTTGTTTTTTTTCAGTGTACAACAGAAATTTAGAATTTGTATCATTTGGTTAAAGATTTGTTTAATAAAAGCAGGTCATCTGTTAATATTCATATATTTATTAAAATCAATTTATTAGCTTTTTGCCTGTGTCTGAACAGGAACTGCTAAAGAATATTGTTAAAATTGTAATTAGGAATTTTACTTTACATAAAAAGTAAGTTATTAACTGTGCATTAACTGTGTTCTCCGACCTAAACAAGTGGATGAAGTTGCATAATATTAACAAAGTACTTTATCATTAGCTCAGCATTCTTCTTGCCGTTTTCAGTGGACTCTATTAAGGTGATTCAGTCGATAAGCCTTGATCTTAAAGCTGTACTGTTTAAAAAACATGTAGAAAAGGCCCTATTCCACTGTAGTAAGCAATACAAATATTCCAGTGCATTATCAAGTTTATGAATTTAATTTGTCTGTCAAGGTCTAAATGATCAATAGCCTTGCACATATTGATGTGGTGTATAAACTTCTCCAAGGTTCGATACCGCATCCCTTTGTAATCCATTAACCTCTCCCCGGAGTTCAGGCCAGGCTCAGATTTATAGGGGCTGCTGTAATAAATGCACTTGTACATCATTTAGTGTCTTATGGGACAAGCAGTGCATTCCTGCCCAGAAAGCCTCTTCCATCCCAATCTCCTACTCTTTGGAGTGCTATGTGTAAGGTCCTTGCACTCAAATTGTTGTGCAAAATGTGGTGTCAGTCACATTTACACACATGGAAAAATTTGGATCAGGTTAAATTTTTTTGGTTTCTCACATCTGTTAGCAAGCAAACTGCAAAGTCCAGAATGGTGTCTGATTTAGTTCACTTTGTCTCGCATCACAAGGCACTTTATGTCAAGTATATAAAGTATGTACCCGGTATAACAAAGTGGAGTAAACAAAAAGATGGACAGTGAAGATAGATTGTGGTGTTCTTTTCAATGTGTGGTTCCAGAATCAATAACAAGTCTTCAAAACTGGAACACTGACATCCTGAAGTAAACTTTGAATCTCCCAGGATTATCGTGCAGCTCTTTCATTAGGTTGTGGATTTCTCCTTCATTTCTATGCAATCTCAGGATTAGATGGATCCAATATTTTTTGTGATTAATAATACACAGGCAGTTTGTGCAATGTTTCTGTGAATGACAAATGTTAAGGATGACAAAAAAACAGAAACTTTCGGACTCGTGTGCAAAGACATTTACAAGTTAGTTAAAGGGTTGGGTCACCCCCAAATTTTTTATTCTGTTAGAAATAACTCCCCCTCATGTCATTCCAATCCATGAGACCTTTGTTCATCTTTGGAACACAAATTAAGATATTTTAGATGTAATCTGTTAGCTCCGTCATCCTCCATAGACAGCAAGTTCCAGACGTGTTAAAAGTCTAGAAAAATACCTAAAAAATTAAAGAAACAGACTATATGCCTTCAGTGGTTCGATCAGAATATTATCAAGCTATGAGAATACTTGTGTGCCCACATAAAAACAAAACTAACTCCTTTATTCAATAGTTTCTTCTTGACAGTGTCCATATATTGTGCATGATCACAAGTACTGTACAGTGATGTATATTTTGGGTGGATTAACCCTTTAAGTCCTACGTGACTCTCATAGTTACTGGTTCAATGTTAGAAATCTGGATCACTAAACACAGGAAGACCGGTGTCTGTATATTATTCCACAATGATGGAAAGAAAGGCGTTTTAAATAGACGCTGAAGGTGTCTGGCCTCCTTCTGCAGAGACTCAGGAGCTTCAACCTCATCAGTGGTCTTTACTAAACAGCGTGCGCTCAATAGGCTGCTGCTGTATTGATGTGTGCTGAACTCCATTGTTCTCCTGAACTGAGCACTCAGCAGGTTAGAGGGCTGAGTGTCTCCTTGGATCAATGCGAGGGTTGTTAGCCCTTCCTGCCCCGGGAGGTTCAGTGCACACAGCCTGTGCTCGCAGCCCGTGGCGCTCATGGAGGGATCGCAATGGAGATACCACATCACTATAAGTCTCAATCTAGGTTACCTTTTGACATCTTTAGCCTAAAGAGACATTTCAAATTGCACTAAAAGACCAATTTTAGTCCCATCCTTGTGATGTTTAACTCACATTTTTACTGACATATAAAATGTTGTTGTCTATTATTTACATATTATTCTGATGACATTTTGCAATAAGGTCAATTATTAGTTATTGTATTTACTAACTTCAATTAATCAAAGTTCATAATTTACTGATGCGTTATTAAAATCCAAAGTTAAGTTTTGTTAACAAGAACTAACAACGAAGAACTTTTTTTCTCATTAACGTTAACAAAGATGAATAAATATTTTAATATATATATATATATATATATATATATATGTTGTTCCTTGTTTGTTCATGTTAGTAAATACATAAAAATTATTTATGGAACTTTACTGTAAAGTTTTGCTGTAATTCTTTTAAAATGAAACTCTTGAAATTTAAATGTGTACAAGTATAAATATTAAAATTTTTGTAAATTAAATATATTTCAAATAAAAATAGTATAATTTATAATTTTATGTGTACATCTGCAATATATGTACAAAAGATTTTAATTTAGTAATAGAAACAATATCAGTATATTATAATACACTAACATAATACCTCATATATAATAATAATAATAATTTAGTAATTGATTTTTAATCCAAATTTCTTTTGTTGTGTCATTATGGCTTTCAGAGAGTTCAGAAAACCCTTCATGTGCCACAAATAAAACATTTTAACCCCCTTAAACATAACTTTCATCACGAGTGCTTTTATGAAATGGAATTAGAACACATTCCATATTAAAGATACCAGACAATGTCAGTCATACCTATCTTTATTTTAACAATGGCACAGCAGGTGTCCCATTAAAACAGTATCCCTGGACACAATTTGAGTCGCCGGGGCAGAAATCCTCTCCAAGTTCTCTGAGCTTTGCATGCGAAAGGTCAAGCCTAATTCTACAGGGATGTACTGGAGGGGTGACTTCCTCCTTCCGTCTCAGATAAGATAAGCAGGAGCGCACGCAGGGCTGCATGTGTAGGAGGGAGCCTGTTTGATGTTGTGCTAATGTGGGTCCAGACCTCTGGAGCACCACTGGGTTTCCTACACTCAAAGGGAATCTGCTGATGGACAGATGGTATCAGGCACCATGGGACGCTTGTGCTCTGTGGAGACCCCACTCATGGTTGTGAAGCGCTTTGGGTGTATGGCCATACACGATAAATGCGCTATATAAATACACATTACATTACATTAAGTTTGGCTTTTCCATCATGGTGTTCTGTGAGATCCTTTGATGCATATTTGGAATCCCCCTTGTCCATATTTGTGCAGTTTAGCCCCAAAAACATATTAGTATTATACCAAAATTATATAATGGGCAATAAAAGACATGTCATATTATGGACTGTCCAATTCTGCTCTTTGAGAGCCATTAGCTAGCTAAACTCTAGAAAGGGCCACTACAGGACCAGGATTCTTTTGGTCTGTGTGACGAAATCTTCTGGGGAAATTTTTTTGCCCTTGTGCAAAATTCCCAATCATGTAACTAATGAAATGTCAGAATTTCTCCAACTAAACAATAGTAAAAGGCACACAAACAAACTATGTTGATGACACTGTTTGGAATCATGGGAGTCATCTTCATTACAACCTACGGGACTCTTGCAGAAATCACATTCATCAATGACCTAAAGTCTCTGGATTCGAAACATTTGGCATAATGTAAGTACATAAGTCAGCAAAATACTGTATATAAAATGGTTGTAGTGTTTTTTAAGTATATTTTAATGAGAAAATCTTACAAATTGTTCCTTTTATATGACACCCTTAAAGTGATAGTTCACCCAGTTAATTTGCTCCCCCTTAAGCCATCCAAATGTGAGTAGCTTTTTAAAATAGCATTAAATTTTTTTGTTGTTGTGTTTAGCTGAAACGGTGGTCGTGGTGATTCTTTTCTTTTTTGTGTACAGGACAGTGCAGACATTTAAGCATAGGGAGCAGAGAAAAGAGAACAGGATTGGCAAAGAACGGCAGGGGATTGGACGCGTATCATTGCAAGCACCGTAGTGCTACATGTCCATGCACTTAACCACAAACCTACTGGTGCTGACGTCAAGGTGATTCATCAAATGTAAGTCAACATTAACTGTCATTTTGAGAGTCAAAAAAATATATACAGTCAAAACAAACATAATAGTCCACCAAATCATTTTTACCAAAGAGAAAAAAAATCCCTTCATTCTTTGCAAGAAACAACATTATTTACAACATTATAATCCTTTAAGGCCGTCAAACAGTCCTTACCGCATTTACATCAGTCTGGAGAATGAGTTTCCTGTCAGATGATCACACACAGAGGTGCAGACTTTCTGCAGACTGTAGTGATGGTTGGTCTGTGTGGTATTGCCCAGCCCCTCCTCTATTGTGATTGGACTGCTGGCTCAAAAGTGACATTAATAAGTGCTGTGTTTTATTTAAAGATTAATATTCTTCAACTCATGGCATGGTAAGCATGCAATGCTCATTGCTTTCACACTGCTGGCCTTAACAATGTGCTGAACATTAACTGGACATTACTTACAGCATTATTACCTTTAATCCACATGCTCTGTATAGCAATCCTGTCAGATAATAAACTATATACAATATACAAATAAACCAGACTGACAGTTTTTTTCCAAGTTGCAAAGACTCAATAAGATAATAATAATAAAACATATCAGATATGTACTTTTTGAAAACGTACATTATTTTGTATAACTCAAGATTAACTATGTATATATTTTACAGCTGTACTGGCCAACTTACTCAAACTTACTCAACCTTTTTTTTTTTTTGGTTGTATTGTAATAACGTGCACATTTTGTTAAGCTGCTGTGGAACAAAAATTATTGAGAAAAGTGCTACACAAATACACTTTAATTGAGTTGAATAATGATTCATGGGTGCAAACAATGGAGTTCTCATTGTATGTTTACTACAGAAAGATTGCGTATGTTGTATTGCTCATCAAAATTGTGCTTGTGCTTATCCTGGAACTGCAAACTATATAATAGATTGAGAGTAAGTTTGTGTGCATGATCTCAATCGGAAATATTTACTTCATGAATTCCATGTGTTTGAAACGTGTCATGATGCAACAGGAAGCTTGAGCTCCACATTGTCTTGAACAAACTCAGCACTGTTTGCCAAGACTGTGGATTAAAGCTAATAATGTTTTATATAACATTCAATTTATTTCACAGATCTATCGTCTTGCCTCATAAGACTTCAATGCATAATCAGAAGCCATAGATATTACTTTTATTTTGCCTGTAAAAGTTCTTTTCTTTCTTTTGGCTTGCATTTTTGAAGTCAGTTTCAGATAAAAAAATCTTCTTTAATATTTTACTGAGGACAAAATGTACCCCTGATTTTAATTTTGTGGGATGAACCATCCTTTTACAATTTGCATTTATTTTGTAGTGCAAAAATATTACAACTAAGGCAGATGTCATGGTCTAGGAGTAATACAAGGCTTGACAGCTCGCACTTCAGGGAGCAGGAGTTGAGGTGAAAATAAGCCAAGGTCGCATGAGACGGCCCGCATAAGACCTTAGTGGGCTAAACCAAAGTGCAACAATACCGCATAGTCATAAAGCACTTTGTCATCACTTATATGATTGTTCAATCGAGCAGGATTGCATTTCGCCCTGCTGTGTGGCTGCTGTCACTTGATGTTCCTCTGGCCCTGTTTCAACTCTAAATGGAACAAATACCCACCGCCGCCACCGCCATGATGCTCATGCGGCAAACACTGTGGCCCTAAACTGAGGTCTATGGAAGAACAGGGGGTGGGGTGCGAAAAACAGAACGAGGGAAGAAAACAATAGCATGCTGTAAAAGAGAAGAATAAATCTTCGGGGAGCTGAGAGGCCCTGGAAGTGGTAATACTGGAGACAATATTTATGAATTGGCCTGTAATGAGCCATCAGCGGCATGGCGGATATGAGTGCGCCACTGGAGAAAAATGCCCTTGTCCTAAGCCGACCAGGGAGAGCATCCGTGTTATAGTGGGTAGAATGGATTATCTGGAGGTGCCTGTTGGTTTGTTGAGGACTCGGGACTGCAGGCGGTGACGGGGCAACAGGTGCAGCCCTCACCGAAGCTTGCAAATTAGACAAATGGCATGTGCAGCTCCTAAAAGATGCTGCAGGCTCTGAGGAGGAAGTGAAAGTGAAGCTCTGTTTGGTTCTGTCTCTCGGTTCGATTCAGATAGCACTTGCTCATTCTTCCTTATCACACTCTTTTCTTTCTCTGTGGTTTACTTTCCACATGAAAGTAAAGACTATCACCTGTTCATCATCTTTTGTTATTTATCTTATTCCATGCCCATGTGGTCTACAATATATTGGCAAAACTAATCGACAACTAAAGACCTGTATCAATCAAATATCCATTAGGATAGACATTCATTCTTCATTGTGTGGCCAAATATTTTGTTGATGCTGGGCATAAACTCAGTGATATAAACTTTTCTGGCATTCATAAATTGACTAATACAAAAGGTGATTCTAACAAAAGATGTCAGGCAAAGTGGATCTATTATATGGACTGTGTTTATATGAAGGGATTTAATTATTAAACTTCAATTGTCATGTTTTCTATAAACTTACCTCCAAGCATTGTTCCCAGTGTGATGTATATTGTCTTTATAGATCTACTGAATCATCATGTGACTCCTTAAATTAAGATGGCTCTCAGTTGTAACGTTGGTTTGGCAATGACAATGGTCAACATCTAAGCAAAACGTCTAGCGTTGTTCTTCAGTAAGTTTCTTTTCATTTTATCTCTTTTCTGTTCTTTTGATTTTTGAGAGTGTGCAGATTTTTCTGGACATTTACAGCATTATTCCCTTTAATCAACATCCTCTGCATAGCAATCCTGTCAGATTATAAACTATATACTATATACAAATACACCAAACAATTTCTTATAAACACTCCAAAAAACTCAATAAGATAAAAAAAAAAAAAAAAAAAAATTCTCCTTTCTTTCTCAGTTATTCTTTACATTCCACATGCAAATGCACACTGCAACCCTAAGAGGACATGCTGGATAACACTCTGAAGCTTTTTTGCGCTGCTATAACTCGGCGCCTAAACCAACAGAGCTGCTTTTGGCTTAGAGCAGAGAGTTTATGCCTTAATTAAGACGATGAATACCACTGCTAACTTCCTCATCACAGTACCTGTGTAATTACACCAGCTCTGCTATATCCTTGAGCACAGCTCTTAATGACTGTGGAATAAGTAAGATGTCTGATGCCTGGAGAAATAACTAAGTCTCTTGTACAGCTGGAGGGTTGCTCTGTCATTAACGTGTTTATTAAAGACTGTTTAGAAATGTGCTGCTTGCATAAAATGCTGTGTGCTTTGAAACCGTGCTAAAATGTTGTTAGAAACAATAAAGCCATTAAGAGACCCAATATGAGGTCAGATATGCATTTCATATAGCTTTGATGGCCCTCAAATGTAGATTTTCCTATCTTACTTTATTTGTTTGGACCAAGATGCTGCTGTGGCAATAACAAGGCATGACGTCATTTCTTTTTTTTAATCTTCCGTGTCATTTTCAATAGCCTTGTCCACTAAAGCATATCATTAGTGCAAAATCCCTGCAATCATGTGACTGTACATTAAACATCGCATAACTCCTGACTGGGTGACATTGCGTAGAGTAGCTCAGCAGTATTGTGTTTAGTGTAAATAGACAAATTGCTTGTTGCAGGAAACGTGTCAAAGTCTCACGAGCCAATGTTTTGACTATCAGAGTTCAGTTTGGTGCGTATTTTAATCTGGGTAGAAATGTTTAACTATCATATCTCAAGGGAGGGAGTTCACTCAAATAAAATATACTGTCATCGTTTTTTTTAGTAACCAAAAGGTTGAAGCCAATGACAATGAAGCTTTAGTCAGCTGTCTGGTTACTAACATGATTTTAACATTTTGCAAATACAATCTTAATCGTTGTGAGCAAAAGAGATCATTTCAAACCCATTTGTAAATCTTGCACCTTTTAACTGTTTACTGCACACTGTATAAGTCTAATATATTGCCAACATTTAGAGAAGTGCTCTTCGCTAGAGTTCTTTTCTTTAACAAGCTAGTGGGACACCGAATGACTTGACTGAGATAAATGTTTCATTAAATATTGTTCAGAAGCTGTGCTATTGATCTATTACTGCAGCTTAAACATAGATTGATTAATTAGATTAGATGTGAGATGTTCATTCATTGTGGCACGGTGGCTCAGTGGTTAACATTGTCGCCTCACAGCAAGAAGGTTGCTAGTTCAAGTCCCGGCTGGGCCAGTTGGCATTTTTGTGTGAAGCTTGCATGTTCTCCCCGTGTTCGCATGGGTTTTCTCTGGGTGTTTTCTCCACAGTCCAAACACATGCGCTAAAGGTAAATGGGATGAACTAAATTGGCCGTAGTGTATGAGTGTGTGTGTGAATGTGAGAGTGTATGGGTGTCTCCCAGTACTGGGTTGCAGCTGGAAGGGCATCTGTAAAACATATGCCGCAATAGTCGGCGGTTCATTCCGCTGTGGCGACCCCTGATAAATAAGGGACAAAGCCGAAGGAAAATTAATGTATGAATGTTTATTCACTGGTAGATGATATAACTAGCAGTAAAGAGGAAAGAATGTTCCATGCCTATACCACAATGTCACAACACATCAAAACAGATCAAAATAGTTTTTTTAAGTAAAATAAGTCAATAATGCAAGTAAAAAAAAAAGTCAATTAGGTCAATTTAAATATAAAGTAGAAAAAAAATTACATTTTATTAAAAATTAAGTTGTTAAATATGTAAATCAAGTTGTGAAGAAAAGTTTTAGAGTAAATAAAGTTGTATACAGTATACATAATATCCCCTTTAATATAAGTTCTACCAACATCTTTCCTGTCCTCAACTCTTTCATTCTGCAAATATGGCTGATGTATTGGATGTTACATGACAGTATTTTAAGTGTGTGGAGTGAGGAGAGCAGTGTGTTATCAACCACCATAATGTGAAAGATTAGCTCGAGCCTTGTCCCACCTGTTTTCACTTTTCTTTTCATAAAGGCCGCAGCTGCTGCAACAAACAAGGCTTTTTAAAAACCCTCTTATTTACCTTGACCCGGTTCACGAGGATGCTTTGGGAGGCTCTGTCGTGTCCTTATGGCTGTCATATGCTTCAGTGTCACGAGCAGAATGTCATATCCTGTGCGGTCAATCAAAAGAGCTGCTTTTCTAATTCGCTTTGTTCCCTCTCAATCAAGTCTGATTTAAGAGTCAGTTAAATGGACGGAATTGGTAGCTGGCTTTTATTCCTCCTTCCCTCTCCACTTTCATTCAATAAGGTTCAATTTGAAAATGGTCTGGTTTGTATCCTTAATATATGAACGTGCAGGTGCTTCTAATCACCGAGGCAGGGCGCACACACGCTGCCACAACGCGAAACGTCGCGATTTATCGCTTGCATTTGCGTGATGTTTTCCAGCGCTGATTGCTTGGACGTGTGATTTCACAGGCCCGCGCCTCCATCTGTATACACCATTTTCTCTAAGTATTGAACGTTTTCATCTTGCTTCAATATGAGCTAATTGGATTAAGTTTGAGCAATATTCATATTGGCGCGCATTGTGCCAGGCGGCTGTTTTATGGCTTCGGCGCGCGCTGTCAGCCTCGTGTTCCTGCCGTCATCAAGGCGCTAAGGACCACATCAACCATCCCCGCTCATTCTCAGCAAGCCTGCTGGCTTTCCCCCGCAAGAAAACCAACCGATTCTCTGTGGAATCGTGCTAAATTAACCAAATTTACAGCTTAGCACTTAAGGATCTCCTTAGTCGGTAAGTAAATGGCCCTCGCCGGCGTGTGCGCGTGCGTGTGTACAGAGAGAGTAATGCCTTGTTGCTCCCAGTCCTCTCTTTCTGAATGGAGTCGTAAAGAGCTGAAACATCCCCCTAGTGCTGCAGATATGGCTGCTCAGCCTTTAAGCAAACTAGTTGTAATGGAACAGCTCCCAGCCCTACTGCCAAAGTCTGCAAAACTACTTTTATTTCATCATTTCATCATAATTTTGGTCCTATGATTGACCCTTAAAGGGATAGTTCACCCATTTACTCACACTTCATTTGTTCTAGACATGTTTGACTTTCTTTCTCCTTTTGAACACAAAAGAATGCTGGAAACCTGTAACTCTTGACTTCCATGCTATTTGTTTTTCCTACTATGGAGGTCAATGGTTGTAAGTTTTCAGCTGTCTTTAAAATATCTTCATTTTGTGTTCTACAGAAGAAAGAAACTCATAAATGTAATGATTGGAGAACAAGCCATAATCTCATAACCACATAGATATGAGAAATCAGGCATCCAACAGCAAATATTACGTTTGGTTAATTTGATATAGCCTTCTTTCAGTCAGTGGTGGCAAGGAACTCTTTGAAGTGGAAGAGCGGCTGCCGTCTGGATGATGACATCACGACATGCCTGTCTTAGCTCAGGCATATGAACCTCTAGTGATGTACGTAGGCTATGGTCCTTTTTTACTAAAAATACTTGCTTGTATTTCTCACGGTCTAATACATTAATACATTTCATCTAATATAAATATATATATATAATTGAATGCTATAAAAAATGAACTAAAATCAAACTATAATATAGTATAGAGGGAAAAAAAGCAATATTAATTTGTGTATAATACATTTTATATAAATATACATAATATACATTGATAACTGCTGCACATCTAATTTTGGCACTCAGAAATCAGTATTTCACTGCACTTACATGGTGCCAGCCATTGAATTTTTTTTCATAGCGCAGTGCTTTCTGTGTTTAATGTGAAAGCAGTGACTCTGGCTGTAGAGAAAGTGAAAATACCACGCTAAACACTTCTTGGCTGTGCAGCACATCATAGCCTTATTTCAGCTCCCCAAAAAATGGTATTTGCCTGAAAATTCGGTGCATTCCGAGTCACAAAACCTATTTCAGGGGCATTTCCACTTCAGCAAATGTTATCATAATCTCTTCAGGTATTTTGATATTGAAACTGATCCATGATGCATTGTAAACAATAAATAGGCCTAGGTCACAGTATGAGAAACATACTGAAAAGACCATGAGAAAAGTATAAGAATAGTGTAGGATAGGATCAGTTGTCCCTTCTCAAATTAACCAAATCTATGAATGAAAAGTGTAAAGCAATACATTTAGATCTGAGCAAGTTACATCAGAATTTTTGCAAATTACTCTTTTTGGTTGTTTTTTTTGTGGGTGTATTAATGCAATCAGAAGTGTTCTGATTAGTCACTGCTAAAGCACTGAGTTTTCCTAAATGAACTTGCAGATACAATGCAGGAGATTAATTTAGCAGCTTCAGGGACTGAAAGATTATGTGAAAACTCTTATCTTATAGTGCTTGTAATTTTCCCAAACATAAAAAAGTGTTTATGTATGTTTTATAGAGCAAAAATAATAATCATTATATATCAGCATATCAATAAGTATCATGAGGATTTTTTGTTGTTATTGATATTATGTTGCAGCGTGTTAATTAAAGTAGCTTCAGATTATTTCTTTATGTAATTTGTGTAGTTTAAACCATTTATTGATAGCATGTTGTTGGTAACAGTTTCTAGTATTCTGATTGATAGAAGTAATCTGTTAAATGTAAGTCTTTGGCATAAAAGACAATGCAGACACAGTTAATAACATAATTACATAAATTGCCCCTACAAAAGAAAATTCCCTGGAATCAGTTATTAACCAATTAGTTATTTTGTTATGTTTTACATGCACTTACCTGCAATAATAACAGTAAATTATACATAAACACATGCAGCTATAAACCTAAAGCAAACACTAACCCTAAATGCTTGATCTGAAGTAAGAGCTGAGTAAAGACTCCAGCCATCAGTTGGAGATGTGTCAGCTTCTTATACCTTAACATAAAATAGAACCAATAGAGTATATTATCAAAAAAAATATTTTTAAATTTCTAATTCAATCAAAATTAAATATTAATTTCATCATCACTGCAAATTCTTGCACTGTTTTCATTTGAATCAAATTAACATTTTTGGTCATCTCAACTCAAACTGACTAAAAATATTCCGTTAAAATTTGTATAACTTGGGTTAGTCAGGTTTTAACATATTATTTATTCAAATAAGTTACATAAGTAACAAACCCATTTTGTTCAAATTTTTTAGTGAACTGAATACATTAGAATTTTTTTTTATTGTTTAAAAACATTCATGAAAAAGCCTTTTATTATGAATAGCCATGTTTTAATCTTGATAATGACGTTTTTGTTTAAAATGGTTATTTCTAATCACCATTGAGTGGTGTCTTTATTAGAGAGACCTGTTATTACTTGCAGAAAAATTGCTATTAGAAGATTGTGACTTTGGAAATTTGGCACCGTGAGTTGAGTTTTCAGATCCCCATTGAAATTCTTTACTTGTTTACATGCAGCTGTGCAGCTTCAAGCAAAAACTTGCAGCATTTGGACAGGTGTGCCTTCACTTAATGTTCAGATAAGAGGATATTAAATCATCCCGAGTCTTGCTTTTGCATTACACCGATTTGGCGAAATGTTGTCTGCTCGTGTCTGACTGCACACATTTAAAGTCTCCCCTGATCCTGAACATAATTGAGCATTTCTCCTCATTTCAGTAGACACGAGTAGAGAGAATAGCATTTGTACATAGCGGGCCTGTGACATTATCGCCAATAAGGTCTTGTTAAAGTTAAATTGGCTGAATGTGTGTCTAATTCTCTTTTTCCTTTGGGGTCCTTGAACTTAATTCTTTCACACAAGCAACAGCTGCTACCAGTGGCACCGCGGCTTCCTTATGAATCCTTTTTTTAAACTCGGACCAAAGGTCTCTTTAAATAAAGCCGCATGCGCGCCAATGGAAATGGCAAAATGAATGTGAACGCCAAAGGTTATGAGGAAATGGATGAGATTTACAGACGCCAACTAAAAACAGAGCAATGGCGCAATTACGTGCACAAATGGAATGATTCTTTCGGTGTTTATGACGAGCGTATGAGATGGGATTTGTAAGCAAACAACTGTACACTTCTCAGCTGTCAGAAACACACAGTTGTTGTAATTTGTTTGGGGGTGTAATGCAATTAAACCATGCAATAAGAAAGGGAAATCTACACATGGCTTTGGTCTGAACTGGATGGCTTGAAGCTTTCTGATTGGCTGTCGTGCATTCTAATAGGTTGTGTAGATGATGTGTGAGTGGCGCTGCTGGGACATATGTACTGAACACCTGTCGCATGTTTCTGGGCCTCATTGTTGCTGCTGCTGCTGCTGTATTTCATACAACCTGTTCCTGAAAC
>CAIGQV010019951.1:16057269-16096934 GCA_903798115.1 Danio jaintianensis
CACACACACACACACACACACACACACACACACACACACACACACACACACACACACACACACACACACACACACACACACACACACACACACACACACACACACACACACGTCTTACGTAGAGGAGATTGTGTGTATGTTTCATGTGAAATCTGTCAGTTGAATGATCAGTATTAAAAGAATTGCACTTCATTTGTTTATAGTGTAGTTGTACATTACAACTATTGAATGACATGAAGAAACAGGCTTAGGATTATGGTTATTGCATATAATAATGCATAATTTACTGTTATTACTGTATTAAGTACATGTAATCTTGCCAGTAAATGTCACAGTTTCAGACTTTTTTTTTCTTTTTAAGAAAATGTGATCCTGAACCACAAAACCTATTATACAGATTACCATAAAGGTATTTTCTTTTTTAAACTGAGATTTATACATCATCTGAATGCTGAATAAAATAAGCTTTCCATTGATGAAATCAAATACTTGTATAACATTTGAGGTTATTGCAAAAAATAAACATGCAACAAAAGGCTGGTTTTGTGGTCCAGGATCACAAATGTACTCCAATATATTTATTATTTATGGATTTTTTTTTTTTGTACTTAATTCATTTATCTATCTATCTATCTATCTATCTATCTATCTATCTATCTATCTATCTATCTATCTATCTATCTACAATTTTTCATGGAAAGTTTTTTAGTTTTTTTTTTAATGGAGATACTTGTGCTAGGTTTCTTCTAGGTTCTTCCTTTTTGGATTTTGACACATTCATGCATTTTTAATGTGGTCTAAGTGTCCGAAAACTTCTTGGAATGGTGTTTGCAACATAATTTACATAATCATATTCAATTCATAATTTATACAGCAAAATTATATATTTTTTTCCTCCCTTAAAATTCTGACAATAAGGTGATCTGTTGTTTCAACAGCAGCCTGCGCAAGTTTGGAGGTTGTTTCCGTCTGTTTTTTTGTGTAATAGAATTTCCATAGTTGTCTTTTTTTTTTTTAAAGATTATATTCAGGATGCCAGCTGGCAGACAGATGGTGGTGGCTTTACACGTTTTTATTTAAAGACACATCAGAAGGAAGAGGAGGGTGAGGCAAGAGAACAGCTGTAGCGAGTGGGACAGGACGGCATTTGCTGGTCAAAGCGATGAGCTGCACAAGGAAAGAAAAGAATGAAAAACAAGCCTTGCAGAGAGCTAGAAACTTTCTCCACATGCGTTTGTTCCCTATATACGGCTCTGTGATTATGAGTGGATTTTTGAGGTATTGTTGTTTTTCCACCCAAAAATGAAAATGTACTTACCCTCAAGAGGTTATATAACATTGAGCTTTTTTATTTTTGAAGAAAGCTGAAAACATGTAACCATTGATTCTATAGTAGGAAAAACAACTACTGTGGAAGTCAGTGGTTACAGGTTTTCAACATTCTTTAAAATATCTTTTTTTGTGTTTAACAGAAGAAAGACAGTCAAACAGGTTTGGAACAAGTGAAGGGAGAGTAATCGATGACAGAGTTTTCATTTTTGTGTGAACTATCCTTTTAAAGCAGTGTCTTCCTGAGTAGCGGGATGTCCTCTGTCGGGGCCCGGTGCCCTTTAACACCATTCATCAAAGCGGGAGGAATCTTTATTAATCACTGTCTCTTTAAACAGCACTGCATTTTGGGATGATATGGAGAAACATCTTGTGGAACATTTGCATTGTTATAATAATTAGAATTTCTTTATTTCGACTCTTTACAAATCCTGCTATTTTACACACATAAAATGTATTCAAGTGCACAGTATCTCCCAGGCAAAAACAGCTGCTTCAGTGTGAGTCCTGCGCTTTGCACTTGAGACCAGAGAACAAACGGCCTGTGAGAGGGGCATGCCATATGCAAAATACAGAAGTTCAATTAAATAAAACAAACACCAAAACAATAGCAAACAAAGAGTTGTGGATGGTTTTAAATGATGCAGATATCGTTATCGTGATCGCACATGATATACAGCTTCGAAAAAGATGACTTCCTTGCGCAAAACGTAGAAACACACTCCACTGTTCAGTGCTACAATAATGTGACTCATATAGATTTAATTACCACTAATTCCTCTACCACTATGGGGAAACCATGGTAATAACAATAAAACTTCACACAGACACGCGAACGCTTGCGTACATCTCTCTCACACACACACACATACATACACACAAGCAAACTATACTGGTGTTAGTTCAGTTTTTAACTTTTTATTCTTTTAGTTCTCCGTTTTTATTTTCTTTTTAAAGGAAGCTTTGAATCAAAGAGCATTTTTGTTCATATATCGTTTTTACAGAAGAAAATACTATACAGCCTTTTTTTCCCCTCCTGAAACAGATAACAATCTACACATTTAGTTGTCTATATTGTGATAGTTCGTTCAAAGCCGTGTTTAGGAAACAATTCATCATAATTTCCTCGCCTCGTTTTTTCAGTGGAGGCCAAGCAAACAAAAATCATTTTCTCTCTTTTTTTTTTTGTGTAATTTGGAGTGAAGCGCTGCAATAATTTCCTCTGTATAGAATTCTTTTAAATTACAGTCATCATTAGTGTTACTCATTAGGCAAGCCAGGTTCTAGCATGCCTGTTTCATATTGAAATCATCCAATCTTGGAAGCGAAGAAAACGTTTTTTTTTTCTTTTCTTTTTTTCTTAAATAAAACACAGAACAACAGTTCTTCATCACACTGAAGACTATTTGTGCATCAAAGCAAAAGTGAACTAAACAACATTGTAAAGCAAATTCCCTGTTAAAAGATATATGCCATATTTTCAAAAGGTAAAAATGAACCTAAAAAGTGCAAAAAACACCCTAGAATTTTCTCATTGCAAGGTCACATAAATATTAAATAACTTCTTATTACTGGAGCGAAACCACAGCTGTTGTAAAGAGAAAACAAAAGCTTGAAACATTGTTTTCTGTCTGTACAATTCATAAAATCACACACTTTTCATCACCAGCGCTAGCATTCATCGTGGTGTCTTTGTGATGTCTGTCCTCCATTCAGCCCTCTAGAAAAAAAAAAAGTCTCTCTCTCCACGTGTCCTCTTCTTTTAGAAATAGATATATATATATATATATGATGCTTCTGAAAAAAAGAAGCTTCAAAAAGCCAGTCTCCATCCTCAGACGCTGTCTTTTTTTTTGTCATGCTACAGCAACGGTGAAGGGAAAAGGAAAAAAAAAAAAAACACCCACAAACATTTTTTCCCTACATTCAGAGACACTTGTCTCCAGCTCTGTGTTTGATGGAGACTTTAGGACATCTATTTGAGGATGAAAATGAAGACAAAGCTGTAATCTCCTCTCATTCATTCTGGGCAGTAGCACCATCATCACATTACAAAATCTCTGAAACACAGGGGTGACGACTCTCGCCATTGAGACAGACCCATTTACAGTGAGACACCCGCACATCATCTGCTCATGCCTGTGCAATTAGAGAATAATGCAAATAAAAACAAACAGAAAGCCATAGTAATGCAATCATGTAAAAGATAACAAAAGGTCTTAAATAGAGGCTTGAATATCTGCTCTCATCTATACAAAAGTGCACTATGAATATGCAATGCCAAATGGGTCCTCGTTGAGAAAAAAAAGGAACAGAAATCAAGTGAGAGCTAGCGTTCGCTGAGATCAATGCTTTATGGCCTGATGCTTTGCAGCCACTGGTCGCTGTTTGTTTGTCCTGAAGATGCCGGCGAATGTCCACATGGAATGGAGCCTATGACACCACTGACCATGACAGCAGGTTTAAGTGTGATAGTTGTAAATAATAATAATAAAAAAAGCTCAACGGAGAAGCATACGAGTCAAAGCACTGGTGCAGGCCCCTGCACTTCAATAATAATGACACAAGGTGTTTTTGAATCAATTATTTGAGCAACATTCTTTATAAAAGATTTCCTGCTTTTTGTCTCTTTCAGGTTGGTATGTGGTTCCTGCAATCCAGTGACTGCAATTAAAATGTACATTAACATCCACACACATCTACTTTATATAGATAGTCATATATAGAGAGATCGTTTTTCCTTGTTTTTTTTTCCACACACAAAAAGTAACAAATAAAATCGAATAAATTAAAGTCAAACATGCACACACACACACACACAAAAGACTGATGTGTAGGAAAAGGTTTACATAGCCACCCATGTGTAAAAGAGGGCCTCGTCTGTCTATTTCTCTGTTCATTTTTAATGCATAATTAAATTAATAATCTTGGTCATCTTGTAAACATCATAATAAATCATTTTGGGCCTTCACTTTTCTTGTAGTTGGTTGTTTTCTTGTCATCTGCAGCGTCTCTAAGCATGATAAATGAGGCCACTCAAACTTGTGTTTGTTAAGGGAATTCATAGTTCTCCTTCTACAGCATAGATTAGGGCTCAGCCTCCGGATCCTCTTTATCCAGTTGGGAAGTTTCGGCGTGGTTCATGGAAGCATCAAAACTCTCTCCATTGTCTTTGTCTACTTCTGGCTCTGGCATGGAATCTTCATACGAGTCTGTATTCATGTCCTCCTCCGCTTCATCCTCTTCCTCATCGTCGTCATCATCATCATCGTCGTCCTCCGCTATCGGCTCTTCCTCAGGTGACAGGTCATCTTCCAGATCACCGGATGTGCCGGTAGTGTCATCCTGAGGGTTGCCGAGGCCCATTGAAGAAATAGGGCCAGAACTGGTGGACAGGGACAGGGGCTCCCGGTGCATCTTTTTGCTTAGGTCCATGGAGTCACTGAGTCCCAACCCAGCAGCATTTTTCAGGAAGAACAAGGAGCTGTTGGTGTCCGTTCCCAGGTTTAGAGAGCTGTCAAGGTTGACCGCTGAGCCTGGATGCTCATATTCATTGATGGCCCCTGTTAAAGGGAGGTACATAGTCATGTTGTTGTGGGTCAGCCCTGGTGGGCCGGGTGAGGTCGGGGGCAGATTCATGGGCATTGAGGGAATGGCTAGGCCTGCGTGGTGGTGGTGGTGGTGGTGGTGATGGTGGTTGCCATCCTGGTTGGGGGAAACGGAAGGCAGCTCACCCCTCTCCTGCTTCTCATGCTTGCGCTTGTGGGAATCCATTTGGGACATGCCCACCACTGTGTGCTTGCACTCTGGGTAAGTGCAGTGGAAGTGTGAACACTTGAGCTTGTACTTGCAGTCAGCTACCTCGCAGTCCACACTAGAACTGAACTGACAGAATCCGGCAGCACTGATCACATCCTGCTTGCCATGATGCTTGCGGTGCGCCGTCACCTTGGTGCTGTCTGTACAGCGGAAGCCACAGCGCAAGCAGTGGAAATGGGTGCTGTTTCCAGAGAACTGGCAATCGGGGAAGTTGCAGCACAGTGAGGACTTGAAGCGCTTGAAGTCATCTAGGACCAGGTTGTCCACGCGGTCATGGTGCTGGGCATGCTTGTACATGTGAGTGCGGCCGCAGAACTTGTAGCCACAGTTCTCCCGTGTGCAGTGATAGTGGGTGACCTTCAGGGAGAACTGGCAGGCCGTATCCTTGCAGTCCTCATAGAGATCATAGCGCCGGAAGCCTTCCAGCATCATGCCTTCATCCAGCATCTTGCGAGATGAAGCGGTTTTGCGACGCTTGCCGAAGGGTGACATGTCTTCGATGATCCAGAAGCGCTTCTTAGCTCCAGTTGCCGTAGGGATAGAGATGGTGTTACCTGGTTGGAAAATAAAGGAATACACTGGTTAGACTTGAATCAGTATGACGAGCAGCCAAACAATACACTGTAAGCAGTAGTAGCTACATGCGCCCTATCACAGAGGTTCCACCTACAGCAGTATACTACCTAATGTGATTCCATGTCATAATCAAACAGAGACAAGCCCATTTGTATAATATACTGGTGACATTTTAACGTTATAGTCACATCTAGGTATTGGGAGAGTTCAGAGGTGCCTCTGTACATCTGGCTTTATGGGAGAGCAGGATTCCCTCCCATAAGCCTGAGGTCAGTGCTAATGATGTGCTCCCTGTCCAGACCAGCAGGAATCACATGACTCTATTAAAGCCTGGCATGATTAAACTAGCTCTTTACAGCAGGCTTCTAATGGACAGCATTTTAGACAGTGGACTTAACAGCAGGTGTGCAATGTACTACACAAGACTAAAGGCACCACTGCGGTGGCTTGACTGAACTGCACTACATCTGTAAAAAGTTAAAGAGTTGTAACCAGCTAATGCTTTTTAAACAAATGGTTTTGTAAGAGCTAGCCCTAACCCAAACTACTGGTACTTTAAAGTTGCAGTGTTCGGGTGGAGACGGGATAGGTACCTGCAGCGTCCTGTACTATAGGGACGTCATTTTTAACCGAAGACGAAGTAGGAATGATGGGGCTGAAAGCTGGTGTGTTGGTTGGCATGACAACACTCCTAGTGGCTCCGAGAGAGGCGCTGAGCAGAGAGTATGACAGACAGGATGGGGAGAGGAGATATGGGAGCGAGGGGAGTGGTGGCCGGAGAAGAGCCGAGGAGAGAGATGGAGTTTGACTCTGGAGAGCTGGCTGATGAGGAGGTGGAAGAGAAGGTGGAGGAGGTGCAGATTGAGAAGGAGGAGAGTCAGCGGAGGTAGTGGTGGCAGGGGCAGGGACCTGACAGCCTGGTCCTACAGAGACACGGTGCCAAGGAAGGATGGTAACAGAGAGACAGGAAGGTACAAGACACAAGGGTGGGGAGGTAAAAAGGGAGAGATCAAGTAATGAAATAATGAAAGCCAAATGGTAACCAAAGTCAGACAACAGCCAAAAGCAACAGTGATGAGAATGGAAGATAACATTTGAAATCAAACAGTGAAACCATAAAAACCAATTAAATAAAAAGAAAGCTTAGATTCAAAGAGCAAAGACCCAGATTTGAAGGTGCTGATAGCATTGCTGTTGTGAGTTTCTATTCACCCTTCCTTTCACCCACACAAGCTCTCTCAAAACCCCACCCTCCATAGATAATGACTGACAGGCCTCCAAGTTTTTGTGCTGTTTATGGAGTTTTGGGCTGTTTGCAGGACACCCATAAAATATATAAGTAGCATTTTGTTTTACAGTCCTGTCATAGTCATCACATAAACTAGGTAATAACAAGGTACTATCCCCTAACCCTTTCTTAGGTAAGTGCAACTACTGCAAAATAAAGTAAAAGAAAAAAAAACAATGACATTGCATTGACTGACAGACTAAATATTGGCCTGTGGTTCATTTAGTCACTCTTATATATTGTCAACCATTTGATCCTAAAACTGTGATGAAATTGTCTTATTGCTGAGGTCAACTCACCTGCTGGCGAACTGTCGTTACCCACGGGGGTGCTGGTACAACTGCGGTCTTGGTTGGAGGATTCTGAGGAGAGGCCCAGTGGGCTTCCTCCAGCAGTATAATCCATGTAGTCATCATTGTCCTCCACCATGTTGGAGAAGTTGGGGTTCATATTATGGTGGCTGCCTACCATGCCAGATGAAGCTAGACTGGCCATACGCTGCATCTCTTCTGGCTGGTGGGCATGAGAAACCACCTAAAGTAAAGGATATCAAACCATTCATTCAAATTAATGTTGACTTAAAAACATTAGAGATGTGCTTGAAAAATGTATACAATTTGAGGGTAGACGTTACATTTATATTACAAATGTGCTTATGGCTCATTCCTGACAGAAGCATGATTGAGGTTCTTAGTACCTGCGAAGGAACTCTGTCGAAGTTTTTACCCAGCATCCTCCGCATGTGTTTGCGGGCATGGGAGGTCATCTGATGCTTGAGCAGGAAGGAGAACTGACAGCCCTCACGGATACAATGGAAGTGGCTGTTAACTTGGTTGTATTTGCACCCTGCAAGAGACGAGCGACAAAATTAACTTGAGCAAAGACCATCTTCATCACGCCTAGGTTTCAGGGACAACATATATCATGGATTCTCAACGAGGTAATGAGGACATTGTGCTTCCGTCCCGCGCCTGCATAATTTGGAGAGACAGAGCAGATGAGTCCAGTGTCACACTGGGAAAGTCGAACCTTTTGAAGATTAGACCTGTGGTGCTCTTTTATTACAATGACATCTTTTATTCAATTTGAAATTTACATAAATACATTCTGCATTTGGAGAAGCAATAATGCACAACCCTGCAAACCAAAGTAAACACACAATTATTTCCATATTAAATTCATTTTTCACGACCTATCTGTTGCTGCTGTATTTCCTCCCCCTCACGCCTGTCCTTTTGCTTTTTTCATTATTTTTTTTTCCCCACACAAAGGGCCCTACAGATTTTAATTGCTATATGTTTTCAAATTTAAAGACTGCCTCTGCGCACTAATCAAATATTCTAGGGTGCTCGTAATAATTTTATTGTGAATAATGCGTGCTGAAATAATTGAAAGAGTAGCATTCAGGGCAGGTGCGGGCTTGTTCGTTACCATGGCACTCGTGGTGCCGTGCAACAAACCGCCTGTTGTCAGATTGCTTTTGTACACAAGGGTGATATACTTTAAAAAGGCAGAGTTGAGTAAATATGAGCACATGCTGAAATATCAGGGCTCTTGTGCCACCAGATCCTGGTAACCTCATCGCCAGTGTTCTGTTTAATGTTGCTGCCATGGATACCACTTCCCCAGTCCAGCTGAACCATCAATTCTTTATGACTCTAAGGCTTGCTTTTGTCATATGTTGCTGGTTTATATCACTAACAATGCAACTAGAGAGACCTTATACTCTGTGGACTCTTGTAATTCCTTCCACTCATCAATTGCTGTTTTTGTTGTTGTTCTTGACTTAAAAGGAAAATTTCACTCGAAATGAACATTCTGTTATCCCTTACTCAAATCTGTGATTATTTAACAATGTATAAGCTGTTTTGTAAGTGATAAAGTATTATTGACAGCCTGGTGAAACTTATTCATTAATTTTCCTTTGGCTTAGTCTTTACTTTAGAGGTCGCCACAGCGGAAAGAACCGCCAACTATTCCGGCTTATGTTTTACAGAGCAGACGCCCTTCCAGCCGCAACACAGTACTGGGAAACACCCATTCACACACACTCATACACTACGGCCAATTTAGTTTATTCAATTTACCTATAGCACATGTCTTTGAATTGTGGGGGAAATTGGAGCACCTGGAGCAAACCCACGCGAAGAACATGCAAACTCCACACAGAAATGCCAACTGGCCCAGCCGGGACTCGAACCAGCAACCTTTTTGCTGTGAGGCGACAGTGCTAACCACTGAACCACCATGCCTCCCCCTGGTGCAACTGAAGGGCATTATTCTGCGGGGGAGAAAAATACCTGGATGTACTTTATCCCATTTATTACATGGATACTTGCCACAAAACGTACTGTAATAATTAGACACACAACATTGTTCTGAATCAAAATAATTCATTAATTCTTTAATTAAACACAAAGTTGAAAAATGAAAATGGCTGAATGGAGCATACACTAACCTACTTATGAGATAACAACCACTGAAACTAATAACACAGGCTCATTGAATCATCTTAACCATCAGTGAATACGTCAGAAAAACATATCTTGGAATGTCATGACTCACCGATCAGAATCAAGTACATATACAGTTAAAGAGATATGAAGCGTTTATATTGCTTGCAATATCATTAAATCTGCTTTTTAAAATCCATTTATGTCAGCAGCTTCGACATTCTGCCAAAATCACCTTAGTTTACCTAAGCAAGAAAATAAGATGTTTGGTTGAAAAATAAGCATGCATTTTTTCGGGGTGAACTCTCCCTTTAAGGGGAGGGGAGCGGCAGAGAAAAAAAATACAAACTTTTAATCGGCCTGCTTGTGATGATGATCGAGGCTTGAAAAAGAGCAACACAAACAGACTGAGCTCGACAGGCACGGTAATTAACAAACATATGTAATTGCTCATTCCTGACAGGTTAAATATACCCAAGAAAACAACCTCTGTTTGATTGCCTACTATAAATACTGAAGTATTAATGTATGACAAAAAGGCAGACACCATTTTTCTCGGCCTGTTTTCTGTAATATAAATAAAACGTCCCCAGGTTTACAATGAGTTGGGGCATTCTTTAATTCCACCAAACGTGTTTGTTCTGCAAAACATAAACGCCCGCTAGCACACTGACTCTGTTTTCATTGTAAACTGTTCAATTGACAAAATATCAATGCACAGATTGTAATGAGATAAGAGCTTCTAAGAAACAGCCTCAGAATTCAGTGAATAAGTGAAGAGCAGCCGTTTCATGCCCTGTACTGTATGTTGTGCTGTGAACAGTGAGAGAATTAGTGACTCAACCAGCAGAATGGCACTTCCCCTGTAGTCAGAGCCAATGGAAAAAGTGTTTTCATAGCAGGTGATGGCATCGATATAAATTTACAGTTACATCAGCTCTGTTTTCACACCATCTCTGATCCCTCCAGCTGCATTACTAACAGTCTATTGTGGGAGTGCAGATATGAACAGTAAGTGTTTGGAAACACGAGTAACTAATGTGAACAGTGATTGAGACAATGAGGAGTGTGGGCGACTGAGACATGTACCATTTGTAAGATTTCATATTGCTGAATTCAATAAATGACCGCAAAGCACATTGAATAAAGAAAATCAGATTTAAAAAAGGGGCTGAGGTGGATTAAAGGAACAGTTCACCTAAAAAATTAAAATAGGCCTGCATGACATCATTACTGATGCACACAATTCAGATGGAGAAAATAGGCCTGCATGACATCATTACTGATGCACAAAATTCAGATGGAGGACAGGATGTGATTCTTCTATATAGGAATTGCTAACAGAACTTCAAAATGTTTATGTTTTGCATTGTTAAAAATGAGAAACAACAGAGGGCTCTTACAGAGTTCCAAAGGTTCTTGCTCATAAAGGGGAACATTTTCTCAAATATATAGGTTAATTGTTTGGCAGGACTAATAAAGGTAATACATTTGTAATAGATACTATCCCTGCCATGCAATTGCTGCATTGACTTCTCTGTCCTGTTTTGCATTGATTCATGTCATGGCATTTTGGCGAAATAAAGTAAACACCGTAGCGTTGAATGTTTGTTGCTAGGTTAATCCATAGGACAAAAAAAGAAATGCCACCCACACATTTTACTATAGTATTTTGTACTTGTAGGTACATTAAAGTACATCTACCGCCTCAAATATTTCAGTTCAGTACAAATCTTGCTCCTCTTCATAATATAAAGATCACATCCACACATTTACATCTGTTTTGAAATAGGATCTAAATCGCAACGATATAGACTTTCCTCTATGTCCTCCATTCTGTTTTTTTGCAAACAACCTATGCAGTGATTTTATTGACTTTTATTTCAGATTTTTACAAGCTATTTTTAGATTTGAAGCAATGAATTCTGACAAATGAGCATATGCATTTTAAACTTTACCAAGTTGTTTTTTTTTTTGTTCTAGATGCTTCTTTTGATACAAGAAAAGCTGGTTCTTACCATGTCTGCCACATTCTTCTCTCTTGGTGAAGTATTTGAAGCCGTTGGCGGCACGCCTTTCGGCCTTCTCATGCTTCTTGATGTGCCAGGGCAGTTTGGTGGTGATATTGGTGACAAAATAACAGCCGGGTCTCAGACAATGATAATGGCCCCTCATGCGAAACTCACAGTGCTGCAGAAAACCACAAATAAACACAATTCAGATCTTGTACAAACACTCCATGTCTTCATGGTTCACATTCCCGCTGCTACTTCACAACCCAATTATGAGATATTACATTAATTTACCAGCATTTCAAAACCGACCGTCTTTTGAACCAAAATGGGGTCTGATCATTTGTCAGTTAGATAGTCATTACTCAGGGTACCAAAGGGAAGAAGTAGGTTACGTCTGCTCATTAAATCCCTTTCTTCGTTCTTTCTGCAAGCATGTGACAGGACCGGCCCTCACTGACCAGTGGAAATCTGAACTTTAGGTTCACGCTGTAACCGCTGACCCCATTAACAACACGGCAATTAGTTCATTTGGCGATTCATCTATTTCTAAAACCGCTCTTTTATCAATTCATTAGGCTGCGTATGTGTGCATGTGTGTGTCCTCCGCAATGTAACCTGTTTCTGCACCACCATCTGTTTCCAGAGAGGCAGTTCCCCCAGGAGCACATAAACAGAACCCACTCTGCTCCTGAGAGGAGGGGGGAGCGCCGAGAACTGGGGATGGGACGCATAAATGAATTCATTTAAACAGGTTTTGCTCCAAATGCAAGTTGTTGGGAAGGGAGGGCTTTTTTCTATTAATGATGGAATTTTTGATGAAAAGCAAAACTTGTTTATTTTATACAGCTTCGGGGTCTCGGAGGTGCTTTTTTGTTTGCTTGTTTGCTGTGGAGAAATTAATATGTACCTGGGCATTTGTGTTCACTGTTTATAAATGCAGTTTTTACAGAGATAAAGTCATGTCTATGCAAATGGAGTTGCCACGGTGTGAAGTGTTGTTAGTGGTTGCTATGATATGGCTATGTGGATTATAAGCTGTTCTAAAGCACAGTTTACAATAGTGCATTTCCTTTTTAAACCTTTGACCTGAGAAAACGTTTTGACAATTCTTAAAAACTCAGATTTCTTTAGGAAACGCTGGTGTTCAGTTTCAGCATAGATGGACTGAAATGCAAACTTTTGAAAACGGAGGCGAGGCTGTCCACAATCACTCACTCACTGGTTTTCTTGACTATCGTGTATTGTTCCCTGTAAGTACGCATGCCGGCAAAATATACGCATGTATCTTAAACTTTAGACTATACAGTATGAATGTACACTGTGTGAGGGCTGTTATTCTATTATTTTACTAAAAGGTTCATGCTATCTCATAATATTCATCATTTTGTCTAACTCATGCCTGTACAGCCTGAATAGTGGCTGTTTCTATGGGCCGGCAACTATTGTTGTTCATGCCTACTGTATATGATCTATATATTAAGTAAGCTTCAGGTACTGGCCTTGGGTAACAGGGCAATTAAAATATTGAGGTAAAAAACAAATTATATATATATTAATATAATACAAATAACTTTTTCATAAGATACTACTTGAAAAAATATGCTCACCTGGTTGGGACAAAGGCATTGCAGAGAATAGTAGGAGAACTGGTCTCGCACATTCACCAGGTTGTTGTTGGGGTTAATGTGGTCCAGGCAATGCGATTCAGCCTTCCCGGATGTCTTACACACATATTTGCAATTTCCAAACAGACAGTGGAAGTGGAACTTATTGGAGTATTTGCAGTCGGTGGCCAGACAAGGATCACTGTGGGAGATAAGCATGACAACACGTCCATCAGATATTTAAAACTGCACAGAAGACATGGAAATACAGGCAGGACAAGCCATTCAAATCACACCACCACGGCATTATGAATTTACAAGAATGACATCGTCTACTCACTTGTCCTGAAACTGCAGGAAGCCAGGCTTGACCTGAGGCTTGGCGTTCTCCAGTGACGTGGTGGCTAGAGGGGAAGTGGCTGGCATACTGGGCATGGAGGCAGGAAGTTGGGGGATCGACCCAGCCAGCTGTTTCCAGGCTTGGAAAGAAGGGGACGAGCTGTAGCCCCCTGACACAGCCAGACTGGGCACCTCCACAGGGGGCGTCTTGGCCATGGAAATGGGGCCAGGCATTTGATTAGGGCCACTATCATTGGATTCCTTGCTCTCGTTGAAAGGGGGCTCCGATTTAACCTTCAGGTTGGCTCTGAAGTGGAAGCTAATGAAAAAGAGGTGCATCGCCCATTAGATGTGCTTTAATAGAGCTGCCAAACATAGCAGCAAATTAACATTGCCAGATCATAATCATGTAAATTGTGTGTATATGTGCTTTGGCGTGAACTTTAACATTTCAAAACTTTGATTTAACGTCATTGTGTTTGATTGTAATGTTCCTCACTTGGCGTGTTTGATGGCTCCATCCACCGTGCTGAAGAGAGCCCCACAGTCCTCCACCAGGCAATGAAAATGTATCTTGTGCAAGAAATCACAATGGGCTTCACAGAAATCGTCAATGTCATACCTGTACAAATGTGAGAAAGAGAGAAACTTCAAGATGCGTATTGCTGGTGAATTCAAGTCAGTTTCTCAAACATGTTCTCAATTTAGCTCTTGAACATCTGACTTTCAGGAAAGTGGTTCTTTAGGTGAATTATATGCCTAAGCCCAAAGCAGCAGGTCTCTGGCCAGGACATTGCGCTAGGGCTCTGTAACTAAATACTGCACATAACATCACATGCTCTGAATAAATCTTTTCTTTCCACATAACAACCTGGGAACAAACACTGTGGATGGCAATGACAAGCAAAAGGGTACATCATAAAGAAGGATGGCGACAAAAACCAGACACCCCCTTCAACAAAACACAGAGGGTGTAGAGCCAAGGCACGGCTGTATTTTCTGTTATGGAGGATCTATTTGGGCATGCTGAGGATAGTAGCTGACATAAATAACATGCCAATGATTTAAAACTACATTGTATAATGTATAAGGGGTAAGTGTATATTTTAGGTGTGCAAATGTTTACTTTAGTTTTAGTTCACGTAAATAATCCAGCAATATGATAATTATTTTATATTATTTTGAGTTATTATATGAAACTTGATTTGAGCAGACATACTCCATGTAGCCTATAAAATGAGAAGTTTCATACAATCTACTTTGACGAAGAATAAACTCAATGAAATAAAGAAATATATATAAAAAGCAGTAAGAAAGCAGCATCCACATGACTAACTCATTCATTCATTCATTTTCTTTTCGGCTTAGTCCCTTTATTAATCTGGGGTCGCCACAGCGGGATGAACCACCAACTTATCCAGCATATGTTTTACGCAGCGGATGCCCTTCCAGCTGCAACCCATCACTGGAAAACATTCATACACACTCATTCACACACATACACTACGGACAATTTTTTTTTTTAGCTTACCCAATTCACCTATAGCGCATGTCTTTGGACTTGTGGGGGAAACCGGAGCACCCGGAGGAAACCCACGCGAACACGGGGAGAACATGCAAACTCCACACAGAAATGCCAACTGACCCAGCCGAGGCTCAAACCAGCGACCTTCTTGCTGTGAGGCGAACGTGCTACCCACTGCGCCACCGCGTCGCCCCATGACTAACTCATGTGAAGTAAATTTATTTTTACTTAGTTTCATCTGATAAAATATACTTCTGACAATTAAATGGCAGGTAAAATGAAAAAAATGTAAAATATTTTATAAAACAAAAGGAGAATAAAAAAAATGAAAAATTAATATGAATTTTAGGTTTTAATTATAATTTTGAAAAGAAAGAAAGAAAACACCACCTAAATTTAGCTCACAAGTGTGAAACATAAAGTCTTAGTTCCATGCTTTTAAAAAAAGGAAAGGCAAGGTAAAGCTGGAAAGGATTCTGTAGGGACACAAGATGATTTGAGGCACCTGCGCAGGTAGGTTTTCCAGAGCTCAGTGGGCTTCTCTGGGCTCGACCTCTTCATTATCCTACTGAGATATTGAGCTGCGGCTGAGCCGTCTGCCGCCTGAGCTCCCTCCAGCTCTGACTTCAAATCCAGAGCACTGAAGAAACCATGATTCATCTGCACACATTAACACATGCTTAGGCATGTTTCATCACACAGTTCTACAACATTTTCTGTGTTTGAGGCTTCAGTGTGTTTCAGTGAAGCAGAGAGAGAGAGAGAGCGAGCAAGACAGGAAGAGAGAGAAAGCTGAGCTAAGCTGTCAGGAGAACTAGAGCGAGTTTTCTATTTAAATCATCAATGTAATGGTACATGTGCACCATTTATATCAGTCACAGAAGATGTATGATTAAAACAATGTCCATTTTAATCCCCACAAAAACACACAACATTTAAATATCTGTTCGGCACCATTTCGTCTTTTTAAAAAATGAGGGTGACAGTTGCCTTTTTTTCCCCTCGCCGCTGACTTTTTAATCAAATAATTTACAAAGTCCATAAATAAAGATAGAGCAGATGGAGGAGAAAAAGAAGAAAGCCTAGGAAAAAAAATGCACAGAGAGTTCAAAACAGCTCATCAAAAAACAAACATCTCTATATATCTGCCGTGGCAACCGGCTCCTGCTTCATTATATTAATTTGCGAGCGGCGGGCTGAAATTACACTGTATGAAAAATGGCTGGAAAATTTAAATGATACAAACTCATCCTATTAGCGGTGAAACATTAAAAAACAAACAGCCCCCTCTGCATCCTGCTAATTTGTCTTGGGATGAAAAGCGTTTGATGGATGAATCTTACCTTATTCATAAGTGAGGATAAAAGAGATGTATTTCCCGACACAGGGTGTCCGTTTGATTCAGCGCTAGAAGACGCAAAATGAACAGTGTTTAGGCGGGATTTGCATGAGAACAGTAAATATTATAATTTATCTCGGATTGTGAATATACAATGAAGAAGAAGAAGAAAAAAGCTAAGGAGGCTGGAAATTAGGGTTTACGCAAACACACTTTCATCTAAATGAATGTGCAAACATGTCATGCCTCATACTTGACGTGCATTATGAAAAGAGTTCATTATGAGGGAATTTTTGCATTGGTATGATGGATTTCCTCAAAGGAGGCCTCATGGTGGGAGAAGGAGGGAGAGTGTAAATCTCGTCCTCCTTGATCACTCCACGGACCCACCTTGTGAAGGGGGTTTTAACAAGAGCACTCAAACTAATTAACACAATACGGCATTATTCCAGAGATAAATCACAGCGGGGCGGGTTTGGGCATGAGCTGATGGGGGAGGATGATGGGGTACCTGTGGTCTTTCTTGCTCAGGTCCAGGCTATGCTCCTGGATAGACTCTTGCGTGGCTGCCAAGGCACCATCCGCCGGCTCCTGCTTCACCTCGACTGGATTAAACTGGCCTGCCTGAGCCGCCTGCCCCATCCCTGAGGAGAGGGAGAGAGAGAGAGACAAAGTTATTGTTGGTCAGCATTATTCGGCTGTGATGAGATCCAATCTGACTTCTGTCCTGGCCAAGGAGAAGACCAGGAGTGATAATTATTGCGGAATTATGTCAGGCCGTCAAGCCGTTTAAATGTTGATTGAGAGGCAGCAGGAATGAGGGAAAAAGGCCCCGTTTTCAGCAGCGCTTGTCACAACTCATTTGCAGGCCTGCCTCTTAACTGGTCATTAAGAGGCATGCTAATGCTGAGGGAAAGTGGCAGATTCAGACTGCCCGCCCCTCCCTGCCGTCGCCGCTTGTCCTTGTTGGCCTGACGACGGGCGCCACTGAGCATGCCCAAAAGGAACATCTGCTTGTCCGTCAGATTAGAGGTGACAGCCAATCAGATCGGTTCAAATAGCGTGACCTCTCGATCAGATTTTCAAAATAGGTATGCAGATGACGTGGAGAGGAGGAAGGAGGCGGGAGGGATGCTGACGGGAATGCGACCTGGCTTTTCCTCCAATCCCCAAATGATTGAAATATTAATTTGTCCTCCGGCTATACAGAGAAAGCCAGGCTTTTGGTAGCCAGTAAGTGGTATTTTATTAAAAAACAGCTCTGAGTGCATCAGCAGTGATTGCGAGGTCGGGGTGGATGTTATTTAAGAAAGCGGGCCCGCTGAGGAAAGCTGAGTGTTAGCACCCACCCTGCCCTCGGCCTTTGGTTCAGAGGGCATTTAACCATGTGAAAAGAAAAGAGAGCCAGTCCTTGAGGTCACAAACATGAGTTTATCTGATAGTGTCACTCTAACCTTCCTGACGCGTGTGATTTGACTCTGTGTGTTAGTTATAGAGGTGAACTAATGAGTCATTGCGATGTGTCGGCTCAAGGCGCATCACATCCTAATAAAGTCGGTGGTTTATTCCAGCACTATTTTCAGTGTTCTGCTGCTCAGTTGACTAATTACCGCCTGTCTTTGCGCCTAAAACTATCCTAGTTCGTCCACCTCCAATCCGTTCAAATCTGTGGTCTTTATGTGTGAGAAGTGTGTCATAGTGATTTGAACCTCTTTGCAATAGGTCTCACTGTCTTTCTCTAGCATTTCTTCTAGGAATAAACTGCCTGACTTTAACAAGGGACGTTTAAATAACGACCACGTGAGAAGAGAGTCATTAAACCTTCAGCGTTGCAGTTTCTATGACAAAAATCGGCAATGATCTAAGAGAACAAGGAGGGGGTGCACATGCTCACGATTCTGTGGGGGTTTTTTTTCCTGGAAATTATCCAAGAATAATGTTGTACTGTGTAATTACCTCAACAAAGTTACTGAACTCAAGATCATTTGTACTGGGTGTCTAATTAGCAAACCCCTCAGATTTCAAGATCCTCCAAAACACACTAGGGGTGAGCATGGATTGAAAAAACCAAGTATTCAACAAGGAAATAAAGCCACCTGAACAAATTAGCAAGCGACTTGTGTTGAACAGTAAGACTGAAATGTGTTTGTTTGCAAACTGGCTCTTGACTGAAAAAAAAGCGTTTGAAAAAAAACAAAGCTGTTTGAAAATAGCCGCAGTAAACATCGTTCTCTTTTCTAACGCAGAGCTCTGACCACATCCTCTTCATATTTTACCCAAATGTCCTGTTCACACGTCTTTTCTGAGCAAACGTGTAAAATTAGCAATGCCACATTATGATCTGCAGTCTCAATTCTGCCGAGTAGGGGATTTTTTTTTTTTTCTCAACTTTTCTTGAATTTACCAAAACTAAGTGCAAGGTGCGAACAGATGAAAGAGCATGCTTGATATGTTCATGCTCTTTTCTCACACCTGAAACTTTACACAAATAAAGGCACTCAGTAAGTACCTTGAAGTAATATGCACATTTATAGAGCGTTTATACCATGGCACCGTCGTAGCATTTGCTTTTGGCAAGAAAACTCACTTGCTTACTGGTCTAAAAATGCCTAGAGAGTAAAGACTTCCTATAAGTGATATACAACAAAGTAGTATCATGACAGCCTTTACGGTATTTTCTTTTTGCAAGGAAACCCACTCACTCACTACCCTAAAAAAACGACTGGAGAGTAAAGACTTCACATCAGTTTTTTCATACTGAAACAAGTAGTGCTTTTATATACACAAACACACACACACACATCCCCCCTCTCTAAAGCGCTGAGTCATTTCTGCTTCAACAGTTTCTGATATTTCTTCCTCTATATCAGAGTGCATATAAAAAGCTGCTTTGTACCTCCAATTTCTCAACTTAATATTATTCAGGCTCCATTTGGTTGGAACGAGTGCACGCTCAGATAAGAGGCCGGTGATGAGGAAGCATGTAGAACACAGGCCCTGGGATCCTCCTGAGAATGCTATTAGAGGCAGCTTTACAGAGCCCACTCACTAGTTCAGCACTTATCTGCTAATGGATTGTGGGTATCATGACAATGATCGCTGCAATAACAAGACTAGAGCAGCAAACCAGCCCTTTAATATTTTGCCCTAATCCTGAAATCAGAGATTTGTGTAGCGTCTGTGAGCAGATGACCTGAAAGTGCCCTCTTGCTGATGGGTGAACGCGAAGAAAGAGGAACAAATGGACCCAAAGAACTGATGCTCTCATGATTAGCACTGAGAAATCTGATATGTTGACAATGCACTTTTTTCTTTCTTTTGACCTGTTTTATATATTAACAGACCAGTTCTATATATTTAGACCAGTGTTCTCCACTGAAGATTTTACTTTTTCTCTAAAACCAAGGTTAACATGTAATTAATTAGCATTTTAATATATCAATACCATATCAATTAGTGGCCAATATTGCAGATTTATTTGTATTAATTTACCAGTATTAGTCAATAGTTTAATAGTATTAGAAGGGATTGGATTGGATTGGATGATTGTGCGTGCATATTTTAACATTTAGATTACATTTCCAATCATCTATCACTAAAGTGAAGTGTAAAAGGTAAAGTTGGTCAAAGTTAGATGAAGTTGATTGTTAAAGACAAAAATTGTTAAAGACAATTTAAAAATACATTTTCACCATAAATTCACCTGTAGCATTTTAATTGATTTCTCTTGGATTGTACTATTTTATTTTGTACTTTATTCAGACACAATTGCATAGCATTTTAATAGTGGACAAATAATTATAGGCTTAAAAACTGTAATTAATATTACAGTTTTTATACTTATAATTTATTAAATGTAATTATTTGAATAATTAATGATAATGACTCATTTTAAAATGATAAAAATAGAGAATTCCTACTCTGGCTGATTTGAAGCTGATAATAACTGAAATAAACTCACCTGCATCAGGGTTACCGGAGGGCTTCAGCGCAGCGGCTGCCAGTCGGGCCATCATGGGCGATATTAGACCCTTGCTAGCCGACATCTTCTCCATAATTGACGACGCAGCGAAGGAAGTCGGGGTGGAAGCAACAGTAGCAGCAGCCAGGTCCCCAGTTGGAGTGGAGGTCTGGGGCAGAGAATCGCTGGGCATGGAGTGAGCCATAGAAGTGGCAGCAGAGATCAGACCGGCGGCAGAGGGTGGGAGCGGCATGGGCATTCTGGGAATGAGGGGAAAGAAAGGGTTGGAAGCACCTGCCAGTGCGCTGTTAGAAAGTGCCAGGGCCATGGGTACATTGCTGGGCAGGGCCTGGGACAGCAGCGTGGAAATGCGACTAGCCGGTGGCAGAGCGGCGGTGGGCTTAACGCTGTGGCTGGAGCACATGGTGGTTGTGGGAGTGGGCAGCAGATGCGGTATGGTGGAGGACTGCTGGGTTGTCGGAGAAGCACTTAAGCTAGAGTTCTTGCTGCTAATGGCAGAGTAGTCCATGAGGTCATCATTGCTGGACTCGTCCTGCTCCTCTTTGGGCAACAGGAAGGAGGAAGTGAGGCCGAGGACACCCGAGGAGCGAATGTGGCGGCGCTCGTGCTTGCGCTTGTGTGAGGTCATCTGGCTGGTGGAGGTAAAGGTGAAGCCGCAGCCTTGGCGTATGCAGTGGAAATGGTTGGTGGCCTTGCTGTAGACACAGCCTTCATATTTGCACTCCTCGTATTTGTAAAACTTCTTGAAGCCGTCCTTGGCATAAGCATCGTCTTTGATGTGATAGCTCTTGTGCTTCTCGATGTCACACTTGTTCTTGAAGGTGAAGGTACAGCCTGGACGCCTGAGAGGTGAAAAGATGAAGGATTAAACTATAAATTGGGTACATTAAGGGTGTATTTAGTTATGTTTGTTTTGATTTGCTTGAATAAAAAAAAAAAATTTTTTTACATTTAATCTTGTTTCTGATGCCTGTGTTGAACTGTAAACGACAGCATCAGTATGGTGAAGAAAAGAAAGGCTTAAAGGGACAGTTCACCCAAACATGAATATACTAGCATCATTTACTAATCCTTCACTTGTTCAAAACCTATTGGAGTTCATTTCTTGCTTGGAGTTTATTGCTGGCACTCATTGACATCCATAGTCATTTTTCCCCACTATGGAAGGGCCAGCAACCAGCGTTCTTCAAAATATCTTCTCTTGTGTTTAACAGAAGAAAGAATCTCATAAAGGTTTAAAACCACATGAGGAAGAGAAAATGACAAGGCAATTTTCCTTTATGGGTGAACTATCCCTTTAAGCATTCTGTCCTTTTTATAGTGGCATCTTTTCATTCATTTAGATGTCTTTGACCCTGGCATTTATATTTCTGTCAAAAAGCAGCAGAGTTTTTTTGGAGGTGGATCCATTCCATAAGTGGTGTGCACCAATATTCGGATGCCAGTATTATTCTAGACTAATGAAGAAATCACTGTTTGTTTTAATTGAACCACATTGTGAACACACTCTTAGCTAAATCACTTAACCGTCATACCTGCAGTGGAAGTGGGTGGTCTTCTGTGCGTAGAACTGGCACCCGACTGTCCCGCAATCTTCCACGGCACGAAACCTTTGGAAGCCATCATTGATCAGCTGTGCATTTTTCTTATGGAAGTTCTCATGAGTCATGACATCAGAGGTGCTTGTGTACACCTTGTTACAGGCCACCTGACAGACAGGAAATAAATAAAAAAGCGCTTTTGTGAGACAAAGTGTGTGCACGGCTTGGAAGTTAACACCAAGTGTGAGTTTCAGTTTGTTGAAAAATGCTCAGTATGAGAACCATGGCTTGGTGCTTGAGCTCTTGTAGTCTGCAGGGACATATAAAACAACAACTCGAGATGTGACACAAAAATAGCTCAGTTTGGCTATGAACTCAATGTGGGGAGCAAAGAAACGGGTGACCTAAAAAATGAACAGGAAACATTGTCTCAAGATCTGAGCTTTGTTAAAAACGTACTCTTGAGACAACAACTCATAAAATATGAAAAGCAAAGCCTTTACCCGAAAAAACAGGTGTGCATTTCATGAAAACAGCTTCAAAGAGATAAAAGACAGGACTACTCTTTTTTGTGTGTATGTGTGTGTGTGATTTGCGATATGTGGCACGCAAAAGCAGCATGGTGAGGTGGTGTGTGGTTGAAACCTTCTTCCATTTAAGGTTTTAAGTTTGTATTAGAGGTCTGTTCTAGTGGAAGAGTCGGGCGGGGGGGGGGGGGGACTGTCACTTACTTCGGTTTGAAAGGCTCTGTTACTCAACAGCAGCACTCAGGAGCCCTCTGGGCAGCAGACAAACGTGAACTAATGTTTGAATTAAAACCAGCAATTGTATATCATCTCTGGCACTTTTCACCCGTGCAACTTGGCCATATTCAGTCAAACAATGAAAAAAATGCCACTCTGTTTTTTTTCTCCGTAAATCAGGAGAACGGGTGCCAACATCTGCCTGTTCTCACTGCTGTTAAAACAAGACCTGAAATGTCTAATAACAATTATGCTGTTAGGGAGGCTTAAAAAAAAAAGAGAGAGAGAGGGAATATATCTTAAGTCCCGAGCCACCGTTGCCTTCCGTGACAAAGCGTTCAGCTCAAAAGTGACACCTTGAAAATAAGCAGATGTAAAGAATTAAACAGATCTGGTGGGAAATAATCTTTAACTTGCCACTTGGTACTAAAAGGTGAAAACTGTTGAGTTCATATAAACATCTAACTGAATTTTATCCATGCCAATTAAGGAGTGAGGGAGAAAAGGGGCAATGGGGAAGGAAGGGCACATCCTATTCATCTTTTCAATTTTTATTTATTGATGCTGACACATTCTGTCCCATCAACAAAATAACTCATATGGTTCTCATATTTAAGGGGGAAAAAGTTGAAGAACTTTAACATCAATATAGATCATTTGTGCTACTCTGCCAGTCATTTTTACTTCTTTTTGGTGAATTCCCCCATGGTGTGTCAGTCATCATGTTTTCTTAAATAAACGTTTTGTCCTCGAATCCTGTACTAGCAGAGGAACTGATATTTGCATGTTCCTGTATAAAGGTGATCGTGCACTTTTTTTTTTTTTTTTTTGCAAGCTAGGGGATTTTGCTGTGGTTTACCTGCATACAGTGGTAGTGGGTACTCTTGCCGTTGAGATGACAGCCATGGTAGTACACACTACAGTCATCCAAAGGGCTGAAGCGCATGAATCCGTGCTGCAGGGAGTTGTCCCTCTTCTTATGCATGTTATAATGCCTTATCACATCCTGCTTACTGGTGAATCTCTGTAAACAACAGATACGCAGAGTTCATAAGGTGGGGGAGGTGGTGTGCAGGTTCCAAAGGAAACCAGCAATGAGGTATTTTATTACTCATGCAACAGCTGCAGAGCATCGCAGCAAATTGCAGCCAGGTGGGTGAATGGTGCACATCACTAGCAGCAGGTATAAATTCACTCTTCCATACTCACATTGCAGAACTTAAAGGGTTTGCTCATCCAAAATTAATCATCATTTGCGAACTGGTTAAACAACCAAAAAATCTGAGAGATTTTGAGAAGTATGCTTACCCAAATCTCAAGCAAGAATGCAGAGTTGATGTGGATAAATGCTGATATGAAATTTGTCCATCAAATACACTACCAGTCGAGTTTGGAAGATTTTCTTTAATGTTTTAAAAGAAGCCAATTCTGCGCACCAAGGCTGCATTTATTTGATCAAAAATACAGTTCAATTGTGAAATATTATTACAATTTTAAATAACTGTTTTCTTATTGATTGTAGTTTCAAATTTAATTTATTCCTGTGATTCAAAGCTGAATTTATATCATCATTATTCCAGTCTTCAGTCTCACATTATGCGTCAGAAATCAATATAATATGATGATTTACTGTTCTATTATAATCAGTTATTATTGGTATAAAATAACTAATAATGATTCTTACAATTATCATTGGTGAAAACATTTTTGACTTCATAGTATCATGGATTTTCAAAACAAAAGCTTTTATTTTCAACCTTTTTTGAACATTATAAATGTATTTACTTACTGATCGTGTCACTTCAGAAGACTTTGATTAAAACACCTTTTTAACATTTTTGGAATCAGAGTTTTGACAGAAATCTCTCAGATTTGGTTAAATACCCTCATTTGTGTTCTGAAAATGAATTAGGTTCTTATGGGTTTTATAAAATGACATGACGACCGAATTTTTGAAAAGTGAAGAGTTTAAAGAGTGCATTTGATTTGGAGTGTGCTTTAGAAACTCCACATCCACACGATGACTCAAATATGACTTTGTAGTATTTTCCAAGCTCACACGATGTTTGAATCTGTGCATAATTTGCTGCTTAAAGAGGTTTCTGAGCTAGACTGTTTATTACGTTTTATTTCACCATTTCTAATTAAGATGGATCACTTGACATGCGAGATCACAGTTGTGATATTCTCTGCTTCTGAAAAACCATGTTCCATGCAGATGGTTTTGGAACGTGCACGGGGAAAAGACAGCAAACAAACAAACAAGGCAACCAAAAAATGTTTCTCTTTTAATTCCCATCTGAGATACGATTCCATTTTTAATTAAAGTATTAAAGCACAGTTTTGTGCAGGGTTAGACGATAATAATGAGGAAATATGCTAAAATACCCCTCCTCAAAGTAAAATCTCCTACACCGCGGAGCAGTCTGAAAGAGAGGGAGAAAAAAAACAAAGCGATGCGGGGGAAAAAACCTCACTCTTGAGAGATCAGGGCAACCAAATCTGCAGTAATTGGGCTTGAGCTAATATTACAGGAACTGAAACAAGAGTAGCTGAAATCAATGAGCCTCTTCCAACGTAAATCCATATTTTCTACATAAATGAGCAACAGGAGAAATAATAATATGACAGAAACATCCACAAAACCTTACTGCCCATCTGTGAAGCTTATCTTACAGGATAATAATAAATAAAGATATATATATATATATATATATATATACACAAAGATAAATACTTAAATCTCAGCTATATATAGAGCTACGTTTCCACTTCTGCTTCAAATGAAGAGAACTGCATTTATATGATATATGAGCCAATGTCCAACAAATGGCGATGACAGGTATTTGGGATGTCGACAAACAAATAAAAAGAGATACTGATCTAGATCCGGCCACACTGAGCGGAAAACAGCAGGAAATTGTATCAGTTGTGGCTCTGTAGTTAGTCGTGTGGACATTTATTTTCGGATTCCCATCGCATTGCAGGATGGCCATGAAAGGAGAGGCAGGGCCGGTATGGAGTGGAGCAAAGGCTGGCAACCACAGGATAATATTCCAGCACTGTGTCATGTAACATTTTAATGACTTATCAATTCCAAAAACAAGTTCATCTGAGCCTCACCTTTCTGCTGGCCTGCGCACATCCTGACTTTACTAAACTGCCAAGAGTCACTGACGCCTTTACATCAACAGGAATATACCGGTATTAATCTGAATTTGGACAAACTCAGACTAAGGCATTAAATCAGACTTATAGGTTGAGCTCATGTTATGTGTTTAAAGAAATCTGAAAAATCTTCTTTTTTTTTTTACATTTATGCATTTGTTATGTAGAACTTATTTATGCAGTTTATTCTGTGAATTGACATCATGACTCGTTGACTGTTTAATGGGTTAGTTCAACCAGAAATTGACATTTTGTGAGTCAATAATTTAATCTATTCCCCTTAAGTTGTTTCAAACTGTTTCTTACTTTTGTTGAACACTGCTAAAATATATGTAATTCGTTTTTTTTCCCTTATTTTTAGCCCAAAAAATTGTAATAACAAAAAGTCAAGTAGCATTTTCTAGACAAGTAAACTTTATTGTCTTATTTTCAGAACAAAAAAGGTCCAAATTGATTGAGTTTCTCCTTAAAACAACCTAAATAATCTGCCAGCGGGGCAAGCAAAATAAACTTGTTTTTAGCTTATTTTTTTACACCACTGGGATATTATTTTGTTTGTTTTTCTGAAGAAGTTGGTAAGCAGATGGTCGGGTGGTAAAACCACCAAAGTTTGGTTACCATCATTCTTCAGAATGTCTTTGTCTTTCGTGTTCCACAGAAGAAAGAAAATCAAAAAAGAAAGAAAATCAAAGGTTTGAAATGGCATGAGGATATACAGTACTCAAATCAAACAAAAAAGGAAAAAATAATCTGCCAACGAAGTAAGTAAAGTAACCTTATTTCAATCCGAAAACAAGATTATATTACCCAGATTATTTTGCTTTTTTTAAGAGAATTTTTTTTTTTATTATTTCTAAAATATATTTTTTCTGAATATTTATATATTTGGACTAGAAACAAGATTTTACTAGGGTCATTTAAATTATAGTTATAATATTAGATTTGCATTTGTCAAACTTTAAGTGGATTTTAAAAAGTATAAAAAGAAAAGCATAAGCACAATATATCAGCAAATGATCTGCATGTACAATGGTGTCAACTAATTGTTAAGCAATGCAAGTTCCACAAAGTGGACGTCTTCAAAGGGCCATTTGAGCCAGCTCTGCTTCCAGTTTGAGGAATTGTTCTTGAATAACAAGAGGCAGCCTGCTGGGCTGAGTAAGTCTCTTTTAGATGCAACAGCTGCCCTGTTGTCTTCAGCAGGATTCCTGGATGTTTATAATGAAAAATGTAATCAGATGATTAAAAATGAAGTGGGAGATTATGACTAGAGAGGACTTGATAAAGAAAAGACGGAGCGCCTCTCGTTGCTGGAGGATTTTTGATGTCTTCGACAAATGCGCCCGTCTTTGCCTGCTCTTTTCCACCATATGCGCGTGAGCCGCTGCTGTCTGTGTTCTGATCTGCTTAATGCTGATTTTGCTGTGCTGAACATGACAACTCTGGGGACATGGATCAGATTAATAATGTGAAAGGGGATTATGAGTGGCCCAAGAGTATTAGCAGATGTCCTTAGGAAGAAAAAGGAGGCATCTTTTGAAAGTATTTGCCATTAACCATGAAAAAAAAATGACAGGCCATTGTCTGTCTGATTGACTTTTAAGAAATAGCCCTCATCTATCTAAACCTGTTAAGCTAGTAGGTTGCCAAGATAAAAGCCTTGCCTGTAAGGTTTTGTTTGGCTGTTTCCTTGTGTGTGCCCGAGCACACTTCAATCAATTCCTCTAACAGTTATCTTCCTCTCCTATCAGGAAGTGATGGGAAAAGTGTGAAGGTGAGCTTTAAAACTGTGTTGTGACACTCTCTGCATTATGCGGGTGTCCTTACAGAAGCCGGGTGCTTTGATTTGAGGCAGTAAGGAATAAGTATAATGTCGATGTGAGTTGAACCATGACTATCTCATTAATCATCAAAAAGAGAAAAGGACACCCACTAAAGCAAAATAATAATAATAAATCAAATAAATAAAAGAAAATAAAAAAAATTAAGAGTATGGGGTTCCTCTTTAAAGGTTCGATAACATTTCTTCCAAACGTCAAATAAGAAATATCCTAATATTTACCATAGTTGTATTATATATACATTTTCATTTCTCCATTTATTAATAATATTTAGTTTTTTTTATATAAATATACATACATAAAAACCATTGTCATTTGTATCTACTGTAAGTTAAAACTTCAATAAATAAATACATGAATTAAAAGCTAAACAAAAAAAAATCCTTAAACTTTACTTCAATAATAATAAGTGTTTTGCAATAATAATGTTTTGTTTTGCTTGCTTCTTAAAGGGACAGTTCACCCAAAACAGAATATTCTGTCATCCTTTACTCAACCCTTCACTTGTTTAAAACCTATTTGACTATTTGTTTATAATACTATGGAAGTCAATGGTTACAGCTTTTCAACCTTCTTCAAAATATCTTCTTTTGTGTTTAACAGAAAAAAAGGGGGAGTAAATAGTGAGTAAAGCATTTTTGGGTCAACTATCGCTCTAAAGCAATGGTTCACCTGAATATGACTGCTTACCAAACTACATGTTGCTCCAAACCCCTTTGGGATATGTTTAATATCAAGCTTTAATAATAATATGGCTTGTGATTTTACTTTCAATTATCACTTATGGACTCTGCTTGCACATATTTTTATTCACTCACCTGATAGTTACATTCGGGGTCCATGCAGTGATAATGCTCTCTGTACTGGTAAGCACAGTGCACATGGCCACAATGTTGGCTCCCAGAGAACCTACAAACACACAGAAACACCACATTTATTAGTATGGCCAGGCGTTCAGCATCCAAACATTATTATCATATTGAAGTCGAAGATAAATACGATTTCAGAAACACCAAATGAGATAAAGCGATCGTTTTCAAAGAGCAAAAAAATCAGCGCTTACTGAAACGGAATAGCATTTGGCTATTTCTATGCCATATACCAAACCTCTAACAATGTGGGGGCTGATCTTGAAAGGGCAATTTAGCCTTTTATCTCCGCTTGATAGATGCCCTAACACTGACAGAGTCATCTTCACGGAGCTCAGAGTCATTACCAAGAACTATAAACACATAGAGAAAACAGGGCCTACGCTTCCTCGACCATACGATTGCAATTCACTCTCCAGCCACAGCAATCTCCACCAAATTAGTTCCATTGCTTTCAAAGGCACCAGGTAGACTCTTATTAAACTGTAACCCCCGACATAATTCACTCATTTGCTCGTGCTTTAAGCCCTGCCAAATCAGCGTTGGGCTCTCCAGGTTAACAGCCTATGCTTTAATCAGGGAAAGGTTAGGCCTAATAGAAAGGTTTGAGTGTGTCTCTGCGCGGCTTCCTCCTCTTCACTCTCGACTGACTCGCCTGGTCTTCCGCGGATTGGCGGCGTTTAAAAGAGGCACATTTCCTGAGTGTTTACAGGCTGATTATAACCCTGACGATGATGACTGTTAAAAACCTCCAATTACAGCTCAAAACACACAAATAAACATTTGCACCGCTGCTGCCAAGAGCACCATCTGCTGAAGTAGAGAAAAAGCGAAGTGATTTTTTTTCTTCCCCCTACTGCCTGGATTATCCCAAGACTGCTTTTACAAATCACTTTGCTGAGTTCATTAAGCTAATTGAATGGCGAATCTACTACCTGCTAAACGTGGGTGGTGTTCTGAAGGGCTAGAGAGGTGGCAGGCGCTTAAGGTGGTTTCTCTTGCTTCTTAAAGGGACAGTTTACCCAAAACAGAATATTCTGTCATCATTTACTCACCCTTCACTTGTTTTAAACCTATTTGACTGTTTGCTTATAATACTATGGAAGTCAATGGTTACAGGTTTTCAACCTTCTTCAAAATATCTTCTTTTGTGTTCAACAGAAAAAAAAGGGTGAGTAAAGCATTTCTGGGTCAACTATCGCTTTAGAGCAATGGTTCACCTGAATATGACTGTTTACCAAACTACATGTTGCTCCAAACCCCTTTGATATTCAAGTTTTCATGGAACGCATTAAATTTTTGCTGTGAGCGAATACATTTTTTGTGTTTTACAAAAGTTCATTAGACAAGTATTATTGGTTCTGATGTACTGGTCTGAGTTCTGGCCATAGTAGTTCACAGCTCACTAAAGAGAGAATTGACTCGTGAATTTTGGCTTTTCGCTAAATTATTTATGTGTAGATTTTTTTTTTTACTTCAATATTTTCAGAAAAATAAAACAAACTAAATCATTTTTTTTCAAAAGAGGGGCAATATTTGAACACCGTAAGGATTTTCAGAATTTTTAGACTTTTTTTTTCCTTTTACCTTTTTTACAATGGCCTTATTAAGTGCATTTGCAGTGTCTTTTATGTGAAACACTTTAATGAAACCAATTACTTCAAGCAATCTGAAAACTTCAAACTGTTACCAATAAAATGTTAGAACATATTATACTGTTAGAAACTGTTAGAAACTGTATTATACATTTAAAAGAAAATACAAAAAAAGAATGTCAAAAATAAATTAATGTAATGTCAAAAATACACTCCATTTTTGTTTAAGGCATCATCGTTATACGTTTAGTTTAATTTTGCATTTATTTTATTTGTGGGGCATTTTTGTTCATTTTGGTTAACATTCAACCCTGGTTAATAAGGTAGGTGAAGGAATGTTCATGTTTTTCAACTGAAAACTACTGTATTACTTCACAAAGTAGATTACAGCACAGACTATAGTACGGTATATCACACACTGGCAGAACTGCACGTGTTAAACTCACCCACCATTAGCAGCCCCTCTGCGTCACACTCAAACACTCCCGGCCCTGTGTACACAAAACCCCCCTGGGATGGCAGCCCACCCCAGCTGTATCACTTTGCCTCTGGACAATTCCCACTTGCCGCGTCAGGGGGCTAATGGGCCACGTTGCTATTCAGCGGCAGATTAAATATTAATATCACCACGATACAGAGATTGCCGCACATCTCCCGTTACAATAGAGACACGCCGATCAAAGTTTGGCGCAATGGTGGGTACATAAAAGCATTTAGGAGGGAAAACAGTGACTAAACACTACCAGGGAAGCTCTTTAAACATCAAACCGCGGCAGAGCGAGGAGATAAAGAACTTTTTCCCCTTTTGTGGGGGGAAGGTGGGTGTAGACAAGTTTACAAAGCTGCTTTTTAGCACGACTGTTCTCTCATTAGCGTAGATGATCCCCCCTCCCCCACCCCCCGATCCTTCAACAACCCCCCAATACACCAGGCTGCATTTGCCCTTTTTATGAGTCCTCATTTTTCTTTTTTCCCCTCCTCTCTTTCCTTTCTTTTTTTTCCCAACACGGAAATTGAAACTGTATCTGGGCTTATCTACTGCCTCCCCGCGCATCAACTGCCGAGATGTTTAGACAAATTTTATGCATTATGCAGTGCAAATATCAAAACAGTTCTTGGCAGTGCCAGCAGAAGCCTCATTAAAAATTCCTTAATTAAATCTTCTTGCAAAATGTAATCAGTCCAAGGAGGGTTTTTGTGTGTGCACAAGGATGTGTGTGTGTCTGTTAGTGCCAGGGCTTTGATTTGTGGCCTTCATGTTACGGCTTGGGAGAGTAATCATTAACGCCAAAGCCACTTTGCCTTTTGAAACGCGCCTTTTTCTCTCTTTAAGGCTAGAATAAATAAACAAATGATAATCACCTTTCTACTGGCGCGACAAAAGGGAACAGAAGCCGATATTGGAGTGCGCTGCATCTATCTCAGCGCTTTGTCTGCATTCGCGAGTGCCTGTCATTTAGTTGATTCAGTATCTTCATTTGAAGTGCAGATATTAAAAATGAAAGTCTCAACTATCTGTGCAGTCAAGCCTGACGACACAGGCACACGCGCAGGGCAGTCGGATGTGTCCGATGTTTTTGCAAACATTTCATGCTGTTTGCTTAAGATTTCACGGAGTTCAGCTTTGGTGCTGGCAGAGAATCTGACACTGGGAGAAAAAAATTACTCACTTTCCATCCTTTAATTCAATTAATTTTCCTTAGTCCATAAACCTGGCGTGCTTACGCGTAATTTATCGTCCGCACAGAAAGTGTATTTTCGCAAATCTACGTCCTACTTTATTAAAGCGTAATATATGTCCTCGATTAAGGAATGTTGTCGTGAAGTTTTGTGAGGGTAAGGATTTGCATACCTAGCGATATATTTCTGGTACACGTTGACGTCCTCTGTGGCAGGTTTCTCTGGAGGAAGGCCATTCCTATGATAGCATGAAAAAAAAAAAAAAAAAAGGATTAATGGTCCGCATTCCATCAGTAATAAAAACAAACTGAAGCAGTATTACTTATGAGCCATTTCAAAGTTCGGGCTATCAATATACATTTTCTTCGATGGAGTAGCGATTTGGTTTGGGAATGAATCAGGGAGGTATATACGCAAGCTTTGATGCATGGCCTCCCAACAATGAAACACAGAGGGGGGAAGAAAAAAAAATGTTTTTGAATGTATAAATTATTTATGTGTGTTTTTGGAGAGAGCACAAATGCAAAGATGAGGGTGTGTGCTGAGTGTCAGAAAATGGCTGTGTGCATTTTATTTTGTTTGATTGGCCCATGTATGAGGGATGACTACAGCTTTTAGGACATCCTGTTTTAAAAACACGCTCATTGATTTTCCAGTTACTTGAAAGTCTGGGGTTTGGTGGCAGCGTTTGACTTAACATCCCACCTTCATCGAATAAGCACTTTAAGGGAGGAATTCCAAATGGAACGCATTATAGTCTGCACGAAACATTTTGTATACAAGGTGGCAGCAGTTCAGCACCACTAACTCAGGACTAAAAACATGAGCAGCTCCAGCAGGGGATGACCTGGGGTTAATCTGCCTCTTTAGGGGTGGTTCTGAAAACAAATCACTCTATGTGTGTGTGTGCCTGCACATGTCCACACTGCCGGCCGGTCGAGGAGAACAGCCTTGAGGTTCTTGCTAACCTGAACTACTGACAAGGTCAAGGCAACTCATCAAGAGTTCCAACCAAGCCCCTACAAACTTGTGACCTGACTTCAAAGCCAATGTTGGTCTTCCGACCTCAACAAATCTCCACAAATCCTTCAAGAGCTAGCCTTTGGTGCAATTACTGGAAATTCTGTTAAAAAATTTGATATTATTTTCAAACACCGCCTTACTTGACTGAGGAGACGGTTCCAGTAGTGATGGAGTCGGTCTTAGAGAAGCTGGACTTCATGAAGTCAGTGTTAAAGCCTAGGTGTCCCTCCTGGTCCATGGGCAACCCAGGAGGTCCCACGACTCCAGCGGGAGCAGCTGTATTGATGACTGGTGGACCTGGAGTCCCTGCCGTGGCTGGTAGAACACTAGGCAGAACCGGAGGATCGACTTTCCCAGGAATGAGCTTTTGTATGTTTCGTATATCATACTTTGACGGCCTGCCCACTTTTCCAGTCTTAAAAGCGATGGCGCCACCCATATCAGGGTTGCCTTCTCCAGGTTTAAAGAGATGCAGGAATTTGACGTTCTCCAAGTCATACTTGGAGGGCCGTTTGTAGGAATTGCCATTTTGCTCTCTGAGACTCTCGCCCATTTTCAGCTTCTGGATGAAGTAATCATACTTGGATGCACGTGATGCCAAGTTCTGTATGTGTGACTGGTTGGTTGGAGGCGGGTTGAGTGAGCTTTGTTTGTGGTCCATTCCAGGCGGAAATATCTGACCCTCTGACCCTGCAGTGAGGGTCGGCTGGATGAGGGCAGCGCTCTTCTCTGGTGTCAATGTCATTTTGGAGTTGAGCACTTCAGGCTTGGTGTGCACAGGCCAGGGCAGTGTCTCCCCGGCCTTCAGCTTGCGGATGTACTCCTCATACTTGGAGAATCGAGCTCGACGGGTGGCCTCCTCGTTGCTCAGGGAGGAGGGATCTGAGGTAGCTGCTTTCAGCTTCTCAAAGCTGATCTTCTTGGCCAGCTCATCCCGAACCTGCTGGTCATCATAGCCAAACATGTTTAGGAACTCATTCATGGTGTTGGCGGCGTAGTCGCGTAGTGCAGAGGAATCTCCTATACAAAATACAAAGACAAACAGTTGATTTGGATACACTTCAGTTATGACAAAGAATTGGAGAATAAGCACTTTCTATTTTAATACGTTTCTTGTTCTTAAATCAAATAAGACGCAATAAGCTAAAGCTAGGCCCAGTAACAAGGACAAAATTAGGTAAAGGTGTAGTTTAATTGGTAAAATGAATTCCGGACCATTAACTTTCATTCAGGTCTGGAGGGAGGTCAGATGCACGGGCTAAAGGAGACTATTTGGGTTGAAAGCTTCCCCTTATAAAGGCCAAATTACAGCTCTTTTAAGAGTCTGTTTGTGCTTGAGAAAAGGACACAAACCCCTCTGGCACTGATGCACTTAGTTCTTGGCTCTGATATAGTGTTTACCACAGCAGATGAATGCAAAAAATCTCATCTTGTCTCAGTTTGTCTGTCAGGAGATCTACCCTGATACAAGAACATGGCTCCATATGACAACTTCACAGAGGTGTCGGATAAACTCCCTCTCCACCCTGCCAGGACCCCTGCCCTCCAGCAGACCTTTTCTCTATTTATTTGATTGCCTTTTTCATTGCTGGGCAAATGAAATGGTTAGAGGTAACATTAGCCACAGCCATGGTAATTAATACTAAAATATTTCAGCTTTGGTCTCATATTTCTGTGTTATTGCTAAATCGGTCTCTCGCCCATGCTTTTCACATCTCCTTCTCAGCATGTAAAATAATCCCCAAATTTCCATTGCTGCATTGGGGCTAGTCCTAGCCGTGCGACATCAGTATGAAAGGTGATCTGGGAGATCGAAAGGGCATGAAAAATTTAAGAGAAATGTATCAGGTATTTGAGAGGAAACTCCCTACACTTTGCCGTGCATTATTTTAGCAGCTTCTGCTGTGTTTGAGCACTTAATTTCATCTCATGCTCAAAGGTTAGGGCATTGTGGTCCCAACAGCTCTCGCATTTTTTCAATTCATTGCTGTCATGAAGTATTATGATCAACATTACCAAATAGCACACAAATGAGGATTTACACTGTGGGTGTGAAATATATACCCAAGTAATTAATAATTAACATATTTTCTTTTTGTATATACATATCTATAAAATGACTGGGAAATGTGGTATAAGCTGCAACCACATGGGAATTTATGCCTCTAATGCTTTAGAAAGTCATTAGACACCAAAGTGTACCGTATTCATGAAAATGCCTGCTTCGTTTTGACAAAGTACACTCGTTTAATGTTAATTAGCCTCAATTTAATCACTGCTGAATCGTCCACAACAAAAAAAAAAAACACTAACTATAAAAATAATGAGCTATTATTACTTACTGAAGGATATTTAGTGCTACTGTATGTCTCCCCAGAACTAACTTCAGTTTGGCAGAGCAAGGCTTCAGTCATAAATTTGGCATCCAGCGACTGTATTTTTGTATAGGTCATAACTGCTTAGAGAGGTTTTGTCGGGTCATGTGATTTTACACAGCTTTAAAGTCAGGACATGCTCTTTAATCTGTGTCCCTAAACATTTTCCAAGGGCAGCAATCAAAGACACTCCTGCTTAAGGTAATTTAACATATTTCATCTGCACCTTTCTTTTCTTTTTTCAAACAGTTGGGAAACTCCCTTCGTTTTCTGACAGAAATCCCCGACTCTGTTATTGGTCTAAGATTATCATTATTATTAGAGTCATAAGTCATCTGCAGGATATGCAATCAATCTCGAATTTGCACTATATTTTTAAGGCAAAGGGATGACACAAAATGATCCACTCGGTTGTTTTTCTTTCCATGGAATGCACAGTTATTTAGCATATTTATTTTATAGCCCATTAAAAAATATAACATTGCATTTTTGCATTTCCATGACTAAATTGGCCAACCTTCTCTCTTTCTTAATGTGATAATTCACCCAAAACTGAAAATTTTCTCATTATTTACCAGACTTCACCTGTTTGACTTTCTTTCTTCTGTTGAACACAAAAATGTTGAAAACCTCTAACCATTGACTTCCTTACTACATTTGTTTTTCCTACTATGGAAGTCAGTGGTTACAGGTTTCTAACATTTTTCAAAATATCTTTTTTTGTGTTCAAAAGAAAAAGTTAACTCATAAAGATATGGAATCATCTGAGGGTAAGTAGTGAGTACATTTAAATTTTTGGGTGACCTACCGCTTTAAGTGAAACATATCTTTTTGATCAATCTATCGGCATTAGAGGCAATGTCGATTGTACTACACACAGGAAAAGTAATAGCAGTAGTAGCAGGTGGTAACAGTAGACAGGACAAGAAGTCTAGCATGCCAGCGGGCGGCTCTGTATGTGTTTAATAGACTATCAGTGTCAGGAGAATGATTGGACTTAAACTGCACACATTATGCCAGGACCTAAGAGGAGATAACCTTTTAAAACAGCATGTAAATGAGTTTTCCCCCCTCATCCTTATCTCACACGCTCCAAATGATGTCATGTGCGTGTGGTTGGAAAGCCATGGCTTTGGGGGAAAGGTACGATTTGCCTGGCTGAACTCCCAGCACTCGCTCTCTCTCTCTCTCTCTCTCTTTTCCTCATGTCACTGGAGAGTACAAAAAGAAGTGCTCCTAATCTCGCCACTTCATACTGGCAAATTCCAGCCTGTGACAAAGCCCTTGTCTATGTTTGAGGCAATTAAGGTACATTTTTCCCTCCGCAGTGTGTGATAACAAATGGGCATTATATCTCCTTTCTGCTGACCAAACATGGCCAGGCTGATTCTGTCTTCATGCGCTCCAGAGGGGGTGATGATAAGGAAATACATGTAAGGATCTCTCTCTATATATATACACACTTATCAGGGGTCTATTGACAACATTATTAAAGCTGCAAAATGGACATTTCGGATGCTGAATTTTATTTATTTTATAATTTTTTTTATATTCTTCATAAAAACCCCAAGGAGTAGCACTTTCAAATTTTGTTGTAAACTTAGTATATAATGACAATAAATGCTTCTGATTCTGAAATAAACCCACTCAGTTTTGGACTATCAAACACACATAATATTTATTTTCAGAAAATGGCAAATCAGTCATTTGACAAATCTATAAACATCATAATATTTGAAAAGTTGAGACCCCATAAAAAAGATATATTTAAATTAAATTTTAATTAGAAGAGAATTTGAAGCTGTGCTAACTGCTTTACCTGCAATAAATGATAAAATTATATTCTTTATTTAGTAAAAATCATCGTTAATATTATTGGTTATTTTATGTTCAAATATATTTTGAAGAAATAAAAACTCAAAATATGTCTGAAATAATATTAATGTTCTATGTTCATTCAACTTAACAACTATTGTAATGAAATATTCTGACCTGTACTTATTAACATATGCATATAAAAAGTGATCCCACTCGATTCCATTATATTTAAAATGATTAATTAATTAATTGTATAATGTTAAGAAAGCTTAATGACAGTTAGTTAGTATTTTGGGCCAGCACTGTGATCCTTGAAATGAATATTTTAAACGTCATCAAATGATCTAAATTTTATAATAAAAAAATCATTCCAAATATCAGAGTGTTTGGTATATGAAATAATGTTGCACTAAATTACATTTCTAAATTACATTCTTCTTTAATAAAAAAAAACAAAACAAAACAAAAAACTTTAATAATAATACATAATAATAATAACTAAAAATAATCATACTTCTTATTTTACCATGATAAGCCCTGTTTTTGTGGTAACACTTTACAATAAGGTTGCATAAGTTCATTTTTACTAACAAACAATGAACAATAGATTTATTATAGTATTCATTCATCTTTATTAACTTTAGTTAATGGAAATAAAGTTGTTCATTGTTAGTTCATGTTAACTCACGGCACATTAACTAATGTCAACAAGAACAACTTTGGATTTTAATAATGCATTAGTAAATGTTGAACTATGATTAATAAATGATTTACAAGTATTGTTCCTTAAATACATTAACTAAAGAGACCTTATTGTGAAGTATAAGCGTTTTCACAATAAAAAAATCTAATAAAGCAAAATATGTCATCATATGTGTAAAATATAATTTATATAGTTAAAAAAAAACAATTCAAAATGTTTCACAATACTGATATTTTCATATGATCTACTGCTTAGACTGGTTACAAACCATGGCATGCAGTTGTCTGCTATGGGAAAGGCATTCTGTGATTTTATGCTGATAGGGATTCTGCTCAGTCCCCTGATGTGAGGAGTTAAATGTTTTGAAGGTCGCAGTTTCTCTCATTGATCTTGCGATGTTTGTTAATTACATTGTCACTGATGTTGTGAGAGATAATTAAGCCACTATGTTTATATGCATAATTATGTGCGCTCCGCATCAGCCTTTGAAAGACAGCAGCACGAGGGAAGAAAAAATATTTTAATTGTGAGCCGCTCGGTAACATGGCAGTATAGATGCCCTAGTTACAATCAACAAAGAGAGAGAGGAGGGAAAAACAACTCAAGACAAGAGTGGTGACTAATGTCTGCTCGCTGCACTCTTCAAACGCTTTTTCTTCATTCGGAGATGCAGAAGCTCAGCGGAAGCAAAGGTGTACAACACAAACACATATTTACAGACAGCTTTCTTTATGACCATGAAATAAAAAGCAAAATGACTGATTAAAACCACAAAGCGCTCATGATTGCTGGAAATACTAGTTTTTCTGAGAAACTCTTGGCCTTACTTCTGTAATAGAGGCCACAAGGTGATTCTACCGTAAGATTGAAAAAAAAAAAAATTGAAAAAGGAAAGAATTTAACCCCCCAAAAAACACCTGAATTCTGTAACTATCAGAAAAAAAGTGATATCTCTCATCTTCTACTGTAATCTAGCATAGTTTCTGTTTTGTGTTTGTTAAAAGGATGGTTCACCCAAAAATGTATATTCTGTCATCATGTACTCACCCTTTACCTGTTTCAAACCTTGAAAGATAGAAAGAAACTCATAAAGTTTAAAACCACTCAAGGCTGAGTTGACTTTCAGTACTGCAGTCTTCCTGAGATTATCAGAGGTGAAAGTTCACATATTTTGAGGTGGAAACTGTGTCGGTTTCTGCAGATTTTTGTTAGTTTGTATGATATCTAGATGTTGGTGTTGCAAATACAGCAAAGCTAAAAGTGGTCTTCTGATTTTGCCGCCACTCATTGGGCTTTTGCTTCACTCAAGACTCTTTGAATCTCAAGGATTTAATCTTCTGAACTGATAGAGACCTGGAGTCTTGGCAGAGCTGGTCTACTATGTAATTGTGTCCGGGTGGTAGCTACGTTTTGTGAGCTTATAGAAAATCAAAGAGTCAGAGTGTAATCCTGGGTGTAATATGAAGCTTAGCCGGCCTGCCAACACTCTTGGCCCCTCGGCTGCTGCACACATACATACAGAGCAGTCTTTATAAGCCTCTTCTAAAAATTAATTTCTTCTTTTAGTTCCTTTTTTTTTTTTTTTTTACTCCAATGCAGACTTGTATGTGTTTGCAGGTGGAAACAAATTGAGCCACTCATTCATGTTATATCTATAGACTATATTTCCAAGAACTGAGCTGTGTAGTTGTGGCCCTGTCAAAGTGTCACTGTAATTATGCTTGCAAAGCACACAGGTAAAATAAGACCTGTGAAAACTGAGATGGCAAGCCTTTGAGGAGAGATTTTATCTTGGTTATGCACACTTTGTTTTGGCTACACACAAAAAACACTAAACAATGCGATCTTATTAGTATTCATAGGAATTTGTACAGTGCATCAAATGCAATACTTAGTTTTTCTTTTTAAATATTAAAATGCACAAATTAGATACTATTGTAGTTTTTTTGCTTTTTATTTAATTTGTAATTGATTTTATGGTTTTTTATTATATATATATATATATATATATATATATATATATATATATATATATATATA
>CAIGQV010019951.1:16096944-16108004 GCA_903798115.1 Danio jaintianensis
ATATATATATATATATATATATATATATATATATATATATATATATACACACAGTGCATCCGGAAAGTATTCATAGCGCTTCACTTTTTTAATGCTACAGCCTTATTCCAAAATGGATAAAATTCATTTATTTCCTCAAAATTCTACACACATAATGACAATGTGAAAAAATGTCTTTGAAATTGTTGCAAATTTATAAAAATAAAATAAAAAAATCACATGTACATAAGTATTCACAGCCTTTGCTCAATACTTTGTTGATGCACCTTTGGCAGCAATTACAGCCTCAGGTCTTTTTGAATATGATGCCACAAGCTTGGCACACCTGTCTTTGGGAATTTTTGCCCATTCCTCATTGTACAGCCATTTTCAGATCTCTTCAGATATGTTCAATAGGATTTAGAGGTCTGGGCTCTGGCTGGGCCACTCAAGGACATTCACCGAGTTGTTGTGAAGCCACATATTTTGGCGGTGTGCTTTGGGTCATCGTCCTTTTGGAAGATAAACCATCACCCCAGTCTGAGGTCAAGAGCACTCTGAAGCAGGTTTTCATTCAGGATGTCGCTGTACATTGCTGCATTCATCTTTCCTTCTATCCTGACTAGTCTACCAGTTCCTGCTGCTAAAAAACATCCCCACAGCATGATGCTGCCACCACCATGCTTCACTGTAGGGATGGTATTAGCCTGGTGGTGATTGGTGCCTGGTTTTCTCCAAACGTAACACCTGGCATTCACTCCAAAGAGTTCAATTTTAGTCTCATCAGACCAGAGAATTTTGTTTCAGATGCCTTATGGAAAATTCCAGGCGGGCTGCTATGTGCCCTTTATTAAGGAGTGGCTTCCGTCTGGCCACACTACCATACAGTCCTGATTGGTGGATTGCTGCACAGATGGTTGTTCTTCTCTCTCTACAGAAGAACGCTGGAGTTCAGACAGAGTAACCATCGGGTTATTGATCACCTCCCTGACCAAGGCCCTTCTTCCCCGATCACTTAGCTTAGATGACCGGCCAGCTCTAGGAAGAGTCCTGGTGGTTCCAGATATCTTTCACTTACGGATGATGGAGGCCACTGTGATCATTGGAACTTTCAGAGCAGCAGAAATTTTTCTGTAACCTTCCCCAGCCTTGTGCCTCGAGACAATCATGTCTCAGAGGTCTACAGACAATTCCTTTGTCTTCATGCTTGGTTTGTGGTTTGACGTGCACTGTCAACCCTGGGACCTTATATAGACAGGTGTATGCCTTTTCAAATCATGTCCAATCAACTGAATTTACCGCAGGTGAACTCCAATTAAGCTGCTAAAATATCTCAAGAATGATCAGTGGAAACAGAATGTACCTGAGCTCAATTTAGAGCTTCACGGCAAAGGCTGTGAATACTTATATACATGTGATTTTCAGGACTTTTATTTTTAATAAATTTGCAACAATTTCAAAAAATATTTTTTCACATTATCATTATGGGGTATTGTGTGTAGAATTTTGAGGAAATACATTAATTTAATCCATTTTGGAATAAGGAAATTTTTTTTGTAACATAAAAAAAAATGTGGAAAAAGTGAAGTGCTATGGATACTTTCCGGATGCACTGTATATACGCACACACATTTTAGTTTTAGATTTAATTATTTTAATCTAGAGAAATAATTAGAAATAAAAAAAATTGTCATTTATTTAAAGTAAAAATGGTTTTAGTTACCTAATAATAATCTTGGACTTACAATATCTAAAGTATAAAGGCTATTATAGTTTAACAACATTTAATATAATACATTTTTTAAATAATATTCCAAATTTAATAAAACCCTAAAATGCAAAAGATTGTATTAAGAAATGTATATTTATTAAATAAAAACAGGTTTCTCAGGTAAAATCTCATTAATCACTGTAAAATATCAAGGACAAATTTGTTCAGACTAACTGCAAATATTTCTTCCAAAATGTGTACTTTAGATTGACAAAATTTTGATATTCTATATGTCTACCTAAATATATGTGTGTAAATGTTACATACAAATACTAATGGCATCATACTAAAAGAAGAAGGTGCTACCTGGTGCGGTGAAAGGGGTTGGGCGAGGAGGGGCTTCAGTGGTGGGCTGGTAGCTGTCATCTTTGCGTGGACTGCCCTCTGAGTCCTCGTGATAACTGCCCTCGTGAGAGCCGGGCATGGTGTCTGCTTCTTCTGCGTTGTCTTCTTCATCGCTGCAGCCTTTGGGCTGTACCATGTACACACCCTCAGGGGGGCCATCTTCTCCGTTGTTGGGTTTGAGTGCTCTGTGCTCCAGCCCTTCCAAACACTGCGGATCCTCTCCGTACTCTCCGTTCACCCACTTCTCAATGGCCTCGCGCCGTTTCTGGTCTTCCTCCAGGCTCTGGGTTAGAGTCAGGCCCTCTGGGAAGTCGCTTTCAGGCCTGTCGCCCTCATCATAGTGCAAGCTGCCCCGCTCGCTGTTGTCCACTAGATCTGAGTCTCCCTCGGCATTCTGGGAACTGCCATCGTATACCACCTGCCGGCTAAGCTTGGCACAGATCGCATTCAGTTTTAGGCCACCTTTCCTTTTGGCGGCCATCGTGGATTTTCCTGAGGTCTTTTCAGTGCATAAACTCCTCTCAGCTGTTGATGAAAAAAACAAAAGAGAGAGAGAAAAATTGTGATTAAAAACAAGATTCATGGGAGTCCTTCAAAGACTTGATAACGAGTGCACCATCATTAAAACCACAATACCTCTCACCAAAAAACCACAAACCTGTTTAACTGAGTGCATTTTAACAAAGTTTTTGTTTGCTGTTGCTCTTAGATACACATTGGCACTCCTCTGCTATCACAATAGAAAGTTAAAAGAAAGCTTCGCTTGTGCACGCTGCAGATGTCATTCACACCTATGAGAGTAGGTGAGAAAGGGAACAAGAAAAATAGCTCTACCTACAAACCAAGAAGAAAAACTAGATCTCAATCAGACCCCCAAGAGTGAGTCAAGCCTTTGCTACAGTGAGATTTAATCCTGTACATGACAGCAGAGCAGAAACAGCCAGACTCTGAAGTCTCTCTCTTTAGCTAAAGAGACCTAGCATCCTGCCAATGTGAGCATCAATTCTGAAAACGTGGTGGGTGAGCGTTAAAGACTAAAAGAAAGCACAGAAAGTGCATTTGGATGTAGATAGAAAAAGAGAGAGAGAGCGTAAAAGAGATAAACACAGCCTTCACCTCACTCTGCTTCGGTCTCAACATCTTTCACTCAAATTCACTGGCAGCCCCCTCTTAAACCTGCGCTTTCAGTGCTGAAGACCACCACACTAACAGTCTTGAACCACATAAACAGCTTTTCTCATTTCAGTAGACATTTCAGAGATCAAAACAGTGGTTTAAAAGTCAAGCACCAGTCAGACATGCACACTTGCTATGGATCTTTACAAAATATAAGCCATGATTAGACGTATATTAAGATGTGGTTTTGGTTAAACGGCTCAAATTACCATTTGCATTTACACCTGCTGTCTCTCACTTTCATCCCCTTTCGGAGGTGATGGTCAACAGGTGAGTACATGCATTTTGTATTGTACATTTTTTGCCATTAAATCACAAACTTGTGTTTTCAAGTGGCAAAGTTTAAATCCATTTTCGCTAACATTACATCTTGTAATGTTTAAGGATTAAGACACACTTTCAACCACAAGAGCACCCACACTATGAAAGCAATGTGGGCAAATGTGTTACTGACAACCTCTGAAAGTGTTCATAATGGACAGACTTAAAATCCTTTTGACATTTCGATTTACGCTACAATTACATTACATTTATATTTGCATTGATTCATTTAGCAGACACTAAATGTAAAGCGAATTACAAATAATAAATAATAAATAGATAATATAGAGATTAAAAAAAATCATATACTTGTTCAAACATTTATGCGTTTCTTTCTTCTGTTAAACACAAAATGTATTTTGAAGAAAGCTGACAAGCTATAACCATTGTCTTCCATAGTTGTTTTTCCCACCATAGAAGTCAGTTACAGGTTTTCATCTTTCTTCAAATTATATTATTTTGTGTTAATCAGAAGAAACTAACTAATAAAGGTTTGTAACCACTTGAGCGTGAGTACATTTTCATTTTGGGGTAAACTATGCTTTTAATTCCATAAGAACACAGCATTTTAGGGCAGACTATTCTGTGGAAATCTGCTTTTGAAGGTTCTTCATGGGCCTGGTCATTTGCTATTTCACCCCAATGTGCTATCTATAAAATGCATCTCTGTGTCAACCTCCCCCCTGCAACTGTTCTGGGTTCGTCCATTTCCAGAAATGCCTTTTTAAGGGCAGAATTCTCTCACTGCGAAGTCACCCTTTCGCCACAAATCTGATGCAAAGATTTAGCAAAGTTCACTTTTAATAGGTTTTCCAGGCTTAAAATCGAGCCTGCTCGTAATGTTAGATGTTTATCATGCAGTAAATAAAGAATGGGAAACCTGCGAGACGTATAACGGTCTGTGGAATGCTTTAGCTGGTAGTTAGACGCTGCGTTGACATGAGCTATTTCTAACCATCCCATGAAGCTGTCAATACAAAAGCCATTTCGACTGCTTGAGTAAGAAAATCATATTGTTATCTCATATTGTTTTTTGATGAGAAAGTGTGTTGAATTGAAATCTATAAAAGCATAATGAGCATATGTGCGGACTCAAGGTCAGCCTGTTGTATTGTAGATGTGCTTTGCACCCTGTGGCCCCGGCACATGCTTTCTCAGTTACTGTATTTACACTCAACACTTCCTCTCTGAAACAATGAGCTGAGGAATTATGCACACTCCATGCTACACCGCATGCATCTGTACACCTCAGATGTGCACAGTTTTACCTCAGACAATTGCAAGGCCTGGGTTGAAGAGGTCACCTAGTTGAGGACGGCAATTTCAAACCCCCAAAAAAGAAAGAAAAAAAATATATCAGCTGCAAAAACTATTAGGAAGTGGAAACATAAATTCTGAAGTATTTTTTCAGAACACCTCCAAAGGAAGATTGAGGTCATTTGGGCGTAACAGTATAGGTCATTTGCTGTTTACCCTGCTCAGTATTTCATGCTTTAACTAGTGATTTCCTTTGCATTGCAATCTCCTTTTACTTGTAGGAAATGACCCCTGAGAAGCGATCTCGTTCCATTACCCACAATTTATGTGCGTTTTTCCCAGTGTCCAAAATTAACACTCACCCAGCAGCATATGTAAGTAAAAAATTTGCTTTGGTGAGGAAATGTAACTGCTTGTGGCTGGTAGGTTTTTAAGGAACTGACACAAAATGTATGATTTAAGTAATGCAATTATTTCACTTTAAATTCAAATAGACAGTCATCGTGTTTTTTTTAACCCCCAAAATGTATTTTTTCCAAATACATTTAATAGAATATTATTTATATTACAAAAGTCAAAGGTTTAAAAAAGAATCTGAATCATTAAAGAAATAAAAATTTAACATTTTATTATGTTACATACAGTATAAAAACCCATTGTACTTTACTACATTAGCAACTTTTTCTATACCAAATTAAGGCAATGCACTTGAAAGACATCTTTTTTTTTTATTTAAGAGATGAGATCTGAGGTTTTAAATGAAAGAGGATCAGGGCACTAATGAGGAGCTCCTGTGCTCAAAAAGGAAAAAAAAAAGAAGAAAAGATCATGCTAAACCAGTTAGTAGCTGCTGCATTAAATAAATGGCCGGCAATAGATATGCCTCGGCTCTGACCAACAATGGGGATTGCTATGGTAACACCGCTGTTTACTCCGAGTCGTTTGTGTTCATGATAGCATGCAGAGCGATAAAAATCAGTAGGGACACAGATAAAAGAACAGCCTCCTCTGGGATCCCTCCCACCACTCTGGGGACCGGCACTTGTGCTAAGAAAAATAGGTGCAACAAACAGCAAACCTCAATGATTTGATGCGTCCGAATGCATTCGCTTTAGCGAAACGCTATTATTTCAGGCCCTCAAAGACGGCTGTCAGTGCTGAATAACAAATGAACGGTGCAGATGATCAGAGCACATGTTGTTTTCTTTAAGAGGTCCTGTTTATTGTAATGCTGACAATATTTTTACTGGAAACAGCGCAGAGCTGTAGTCGCCGTAATGCTTTTACTCTATAAGGAGAAAAGCTTTGCGAAAAAGTCAAGAAACTATTCTAAACAGATTCGACAATAAGAGTGAGAGAGCTTCTTCTTTTTTATCTCCCCGCACATCAAAGACCTCACAAGCCCTGTTTCTTTTCAGAAGCGTGAGGCGGAGGACGCCGGGGATGACAGAAAAGATGCCTTGAACGTGGCTCTCCGGGCCCTGCGTGTCTTGTTTAATGCGGAGCTTCTGTTTATGTGCCGGAATGATATCATGCCCAATCAAGTGGTGTTTCAAATCCTAATAATGCCGTTGGAAGTGCATTATTTGTATGAACGTGTGCTGACTGCAATCAGCCCACCAGAGTGAGGAAGTGGCTGTTAATGACTGCCTAGATTGGCGTGTCCTGTTCTTCCCTCTCTCTCGCTCTCTCTCTCTCTTTCTCTCGTTCTGACAGGAAGAGTATGCACGCTAAATCTGGGATATGACATACTCTTTCTCACCTGGCAGCCACTGTTCGCGATTGTTCTAGAAACAAACTCTGTTTACTCTGCTAAACCCGAATCCCTCGACTTAACGGTGATCTAACACTCTGATCTGCCCTGTCTGATTTCACGCAGACTTTCAAAATACGTTGACTAATGCAAGGACAAAACCCCGGTAATACAGAGCATTCATTAAACACAACAGGCCTGGACAGTGTTGGATTATTTCTCATTATTTAAAGATCCTCCTGTCAGAGCAGTTTCTTTCTGGCCTAACTTTTAAAAGCTTTATTTTGATATCGTAATCCTTTTGACAGATTTACTGACCTGGATTGTGTCTGAATTAACTCTTTTATTTTGTTACATGCGGGGGAAGGGAGGACTGGGACCTTTGGCTGTTAGGAGACTCTGAAAATGTCAAAATAATGAAAAGAAGATACATGAGATCCTGTCATAATTTATACACCCTTGTGATGTTCTATTGTTTCAAATTTTTCTTCGGAACACAAATGAAGATTATTATCATACCAAGGTGATGTGTGAGAACAAACCTCAAATCTGAATGCTGTAAACACTGTTTGCTGTTCAGTGTTTATATGTTAATAAAAGTCTAAATTCATCAGTTCATCAACACAAAGAAATCATGTCTCTTTGGATTAAGCGTCTTGATTTATTGTTTTTATATTTTTCAGAATTTGGCAAAAACTATCCTGATTTGTGTTCTGAAAGTTTTATTGCTTCGCAAGGACATGGGTGTGAGCAAACGATGACAGAATTTTCATTTTGGGGTGAACTGACCTTTTAATTTGCATATTTGCAATGCAGTTTCTCATTAAGTGCAGCCACTGCGACAAGAAGGGCCATCGCAGAGGCAGGCATTTCCTCACCCACTAAAGCTTGGACAGACACACACATGCTGAAATAATCCCCTCTGTTTTTATTTTGTTAATTTACAGCTTGCAGGAAGGAGTTTGTTTCCCCCATCGCTCCGAGGGAAGGGGAGCGGAAAAGTCAGCGTCGGACCTGTTCTCCACACACCCCTCGTTCCCCAGCATCTGGCCTCTCTTTCGATTTTATTACACAAGAATAACAATAAGCAGGTCTGCGACCCCGTCTATGGAATTTGCCGTATTTTTTCCAACAGTCTGTGCTGATGCTCCGAATTTCCATTTTCTGCATGCATATTTAATTGAGTTTTGTCCCAGTGGTGCGGAAATGATTTGTTTTTTGCTCTCTGTTCACTTGACTCCTCTTCGGAGTCGGTAACCCTGATTAAGACGTTCACGTTAATTTCCCAGCGCACACCTTTTTTTGTGCATTAATGGTTCTGATCGTCTAATTAAAACTTCTCAGCTTCGCTGCTGATCACCGCTCGTTGTGCCTCTGACCTGAAGTTTTAATTGCAGCGTCAGAGGCGATAATAATAATTTCTGGGTTCTGATGATTAAAAACAATGCCATTCCCAACTGCCGCTTAAAGCAGGAAAAAGATGGAAAGGGAGGCTAAGGTGAATCACAGAGAAAAACAGTAGAATTAGACTGTAGAAGCTATTCGAGGTTTTAAACAGGTTTGTTGGGTATTACAGTATGAGAAGGGAGGAACAGAGCTCTCAGGGCAGGTTTACCAGGTTTGCAGTGTAAATGAGGGCAAATATGACTAAACAAATAAAAACATTCCCAGAAGCGCACGAGGTTATAAGAAACCGTGCATTCCACATCTCTATGATAGTTATTTTAAAACTTTTGCCTTTGTTCCCAGTGTTGTAACAAGACACCTGCGCTGATGTCTAAAAGCAAGTTGTTGCATTAAGGAGTTGTGCCAAAAATAAAACATCGGCTGACATGTGCATTAATGGCAAAACTATGATGGGTTTTATAAACTGCTCATACTCATACGCACTCTATCATTCTGTCCTTTTTTTGTCTGATGGACTCTAATGGATTTTTCAGATTCCCATGCAGGGATCAATTTTTTAGAGGGAGATACACATCCGGACAAAACAATTATGCTCATGAGTGTTTCTGTTTTTTTTTTTCCTGACTTTAAAGTTTTTTTTAGTTGTTGTCGTTGTTGTGAAGCAAAATATGAATGCAGAGGGCATACACACACACACCCACTCTCTCTCTTACTCAAATCTGTTGTATTATTAATCAGTCCGTTGCACATCTGCTTGCTTGCAGTGTGTGTTTTTTCCCATCAATAAAGCACTTATTGCTTTTAGTCTGGAATGTGACCTTGCATGTTGCATGCTGTCTTTGGTCTGACCTTGAAGGACCTACTTTGACTTCTCCCTTTCTCTTTTTTTTCTCTTTCTGTCAGACTGGAACCTTCTGCCACATACAATAATTCAGTTACATCCCGTTGCAGGTAACAAAAACAAACAAGCCGTGAGGAAAAAAAGGCACGCACATACTTGCCGCTGAGGACAATGGACAGAAAATGGCAGATACATATTTTGACGCACAGACGGAAAAGGAAATATTTTGTTTAAGCAGCGCAGTTAAGCAGCAACCCTTCAGTTCTGAGAACAAATACATCCCTGAAGCCTAATTATAAGACAAAGCATTTGAGACGTCCCCTGAGGACAGAAAGGCTGGGATAGGGAAAAGTAAACTCGGAGGTGATCTGCTCTGCACGTGCCCGCATCACACTTGCTAAAATTATAAAGGAAGTTGGTTTCACAGCTGGTACAGTGTTTTGGGAAGAATAGGCCTGCCTGCAAAGGGGAGGGTTCTTCCAAAAATGAGTTGCTCCAATCCAGCACGACTGAATTCTCTTTACTTTTAAAGTCATTGGACTACACTAAAATTCATTGTTTTAAGAAATAAGTTTGTAAAATAACTACTAAAAACGTCAATAGACTTTAAGTATCATTTTGGTTGGATCAGAGATCAAGGCAAATAAATGGAGAAATGCTTGCGAATCAGAAACTATGAACAATTACTGTTAAAATATAGTCAAGCAAATGTTTATTAATGGATTTTTTTTTTTTTTAAATAAGCAAAAAATCTGGTTGAAAATGTTGAGGTGTGTTTTTAAAATTAAATCATGGCTGCATTTATTTGATCAAAAATACTGCAAAAACAGTAACAATGTGCTTTATTCTATAATATTGTAAATTATTTAAAAATATTAACAGATTGTATTTCAAATTTGTTCTATTAAAAAAGAAAATAAATAATTAGTTACTATTAAGCCAAAGCTAAACTCATCAGTTTCTTTCAGGATTCTTTGAATAAAAACAAAAACATAAATATATTGAATATAAAAAAAAACATATAAACTGTATATAATAAATCCTTACTGTAACTTGATCAACCGAACGCATCTTCAATTAATAAAAAGCATTTTTTTATATATATTGACCCAAAGCTTTCAAATGGTAATGATATATTCTCAAAACCATGGCAAAATGTTTATTTTTGGGTGAACTAACCCTTCAATGACACATTAATGCTTGCAGAAGTCCTACTGAAAATGAATAACCAGTTTGATTAAATCCAGCCCTGGCACACAGAGTTAACTGACCCACGCTGCCATGTTTGAGGGTCCGCCCATGTGCCCAAGCAGGAATGTGACAGGAAGCCAGCTTACGAGACGAGGCTCCCCGTGCCACTGAAGGGCACTTGAGCTGATATCTGCACAGATTAACTGCTTGAGATGTATTTTTGTCACGAGGAGCTGTGGCTAGCGTGGGGCATTGGGGAGCGGGTGCAGAAGGCGGGGGGGTGGACTACTCTAGTTCCTCCAGTGCAAGGGCACGATGAGAGGTTGGTGGCCGCCGGAGCCGCCCAGACCGGAGTCTGTCACTCAGAGTCATTATCTGAGGGGATATATTTAATTTAGTGGTTCCGGAGCTGCGCTGCTGAGTAAGCCAAGCCACCATTAGGGCCGTCCTCCGGGGGAAACACAGCACACGCCGCTCGATTAGTTATCAATTAAGAGTGCAGAAACCTCCACCTGCCGCGTCAAAGAGTGGCAGAGAGACCACGTCGGACTTTTTCTGCTGTTTTCCTCTGCCTCTTTCCCTCTCGGGCCTTCCAACGTCAGGTTAACCTTGATATGAAGCGCTGTCAGGCCAGATAATGTCAATCAAGAGGGGCCTTTCACATAACCTCAGTGTGAAACCTAAAAAGCAACCTGTTTAGATGTTTGGACATGCCCTCTCTCACCAGCAGATGATTTTCATTAGAGAGAAATGAGTTGTGGCACTTCTTTAACAGGACTGGTAAGAAATTCTGACAGGCTTTAAGACACTTTGCTGTAAATGAATGAATTAATAAGCTGTGCAGTAAAGCCTCTGGGTAAGAGCCAAGGTGAGAAATTTAAAGACGTCGCTAAATGTCATTTTTGTTCAAGTGTTACAAAGTCTGTCTGTCTTTCTTTCTTTCTTTCTTTCTTTCTTTCTTTCTTTCTTTCTTTCTTTCTTTCTTTCTTTCTTTCTTTCTTTCTTTCTTTCTTTCTTTC
>CAIGQV010019951.1:16125513-16130513 GCA_903798115.1 Danio jaintianensis
TTATTATTATTATTATTATTATTATTATTATTATTATTATTATGTGTTCAAATTAAACTATATATTTATTTCCACGAAGAAGCTCCAGGCATAGAAATCACAGTATTCACTGTCATTTCCATATATTGAGTGCTGTACATTTAAAGCTTCACAAATGCACAGATTAAGAAAAAGAAAATTACAGCCCAGCGAAATAGAGACGAGTCAACGTAAGGATAGAGGTCTAGTCAAAGCTTGCCCAGACTAACAGAGCAATAAAGCATCATGTCCACACACAGAGGCTTTAAAAAGCACAATTAAGAAGGACCCAGGTTAATAATTAAAATGCATAATTATTGACCCCTGTTTTCAGTTCCTCGCAAAGTACATTAGATCAGGAAAACGGAGAGGACAGAAGGGAGGTGTCTCTAATGTACTCTTTCCTGCTTGAACTTCCTTTTACAACCTAAAGTGCCAGTTCGCTATTGAGATTTCCACTTAATGAGGGTCTGTCACAAATAATAAAAAAATAATAATAATAAATAAATAAAAAATCTCAGAGACCATCAACAAGCATTACAATCACCCACCCCTCACCCAACCGCTTTCAGTGCCAATGCCCACCCGGAGAGCCAGGCCAGACAGGGGAAATTTGAGGGTTAACTGTCCCTTAGGGGGCTATCAATGCATGGAGAAACCATCACTGCTGGTGCCCCCTCCCCCTCCCCATTCTCGTCTGACAACTAGGCCCTAACAGATTAACATGCAGTCAAGAGTGATATATTTCCTGCCAAGTAGTCAAATCACTGCTGTATAATGATTTTGTGTGTGGGAAGACACAAGAGGGACACTCTTAATTAAGAGGAAATATTTGTTTTGGGGTTATGAATCCGGCTGATTCCGATTGGTCCACTTGCAGCGACACTGTTTAAATAGGTCAGTCGGGTGATAAATTGTCATTTTGACACATTAAAACTGTGACGTCAAGAGGCTGGAGGAGAAAGAGGGATCAGCCGAAGAGGTCAGAATGAAATGGCCCAGTTCAAATGGAGGCCACTGAAATTACCAGGAGAGTTCTTCAAAATCCTGAATGCCAAGGGCAGGTGGATTAAGGTATTAAAACAATCGCATTTCAGTCTTGAAATAGTCTTGCACACGACTCAGCATCAAGCCTATCTGTTCAAGATCAGGTGCGAGCGAATTCGCACCATGCGCAAGATCTGCTGTAAACATCAGCGGAAAGCTAATGCGAGCAATGATTATGGCAAACAATGCTATCGTGGAAAGAAACGTAACTGTAAATGCACCCAGATGGTGAGCTGCCTCAGACTGACATTTTCCCAATGGTATGCTCACAGAATTTGAGCGAATGTAACAATTGAGCATTTTAGTGCGTTACTTTTTATTCTCCTCTTCTAATTAATATCAGAGAGCTGGCTGGAAGGGAGACGAAAGACAAGGGTTATGCTAAAGTTCAGTCCTGAATCTATTTACAGTGCCGAATTAATAAGAACCGGAGGTGATAATAGTGCCGACACATTCAAACATTTGGGTGAGTGATTTTAATTTAATCAAAGCCATTTAGTACAAGTCTATTATTTTGTGCTACAACTGTAGTTAAAGGGGGGGGGGGGGGGGGACAATCTTTTTCCCTCACTTTTCGGTTATCAGAGTGGATGGAAACCCAGAATTTCTTCATACACCACTATATAAACTGATGTGGTGTTGATAGTCAAGTCTGTGAAGTGTATGTGCTCATTTATAACTGTTGCCTGTGAATGAGAAAATGGTTAAGAGAAAGGACTCTTATTACTTTAAAAATGCCATTAGTAAACTCACTGCCATCACGGGACCGTCTCTGACAGAGGCACTTTCTTCACAAGACCTAGAGATATGTCTTACATATCTCTATCAAACGCACAACGCTCAACTTACATACTGGCATTCAAACTCTAAGCTTCTAATCAAACTCAAATTATGTCTCTTTAAAAAAAACACATTTAAAAAAATTATCACATTAAAATAAATTAAATATATATAATAAAAATAGGGGAAAACCATACAATCTGCTCTGCTTGTAATGCTGGTAATTTAGGTGAGCTGTGAAGAAATTTAAGCCTCTTAGTGTAATACGAACCATCTGTGATATTGCTACCTACAAAGGAGCTGTGAATTTAAGGTCTATGGGCATCCACAGTCGTACTGTACCCTTGGAATGAACAGAAAATGACAGCAGAAAACAAGGAGAGCGAGAGAGAGAGAGAGAGAGAGAGAGAGAGAGACAGAGAGAGGGAGAGAGAGAGGGAGAGAGAGAGAGAGAGAGAGCAACCTGTGCCCTTCAGTCTCAGTTAAGGCACAGCTAACCAAGTCTGACAGCTGCCGGCTCCTTGACAATTGGGGTCAGTTAGAGGAAAAGTAGCTCAAGTTTTCATGGCTTTGCAGGAGATGTTCAGGAGCAACTGCCCACCGCAGCATCAAAGGGGATTAGAGGCCGTGGCCATCTGCTGCCAGGACAGGCCATGGGCCTTTCATGTCCTTCTTGAAGAGAAAGGCAATCCTTCCGTCGCAGTTTTAAGTCCCACCGTAGGGCAGGAAGGGTCTAGCATAGAGCGGCAATTAGAGCCAAATCAGTAAGAAAAAAAAAGCCAATGTACACTAATAATAGCAGAAGGATTGTGTTGGCATCTGCTTAAATAGACATTCTCAAAATGACAAACAAATGTGCACATAAGAACACAATCGCACATAATTTAGGAGGTTGCAATGACCTTATGTGTACTTTTAAATCACTTCTTAATTTTTATTTAAATTTTATAATGACCAGAACACTCAAGTACACAACATTCTCTAACAACCAATCAGGAAGCCATGGCATAGTCTGAACAATACAAATGAACAGCCTTGACAATGACTTGCCAACCAAACAGAACCATCTAGCCACTGCTAGGAACCACCTAACAACATTTAGCGACCAGGCAGAACCATGCAGATGCCTCAAGAGTGCCTGTTTCTATATTGGAATGGCAAGTTTACTGCAAGCCTGCAACCATAGTAATATGTATGTATGTATGAATATATCTGCAACAGATGATTTCGCTAAAATAACACGATACAATAATCAAAATGTGTAAGCTAATATGATATTAAAAAGTTACCATAGTTTGCCACATGGGAAAGGTTATCCCATTTCTTAGGAAATGTAGATCTTGATTTTTTTTATTGCAAACAGAGGCTTTACAATTTTGTGGCATCTTGAAAAACTCATTTATTTTTATTGACATGTTGACCTTTCCAAGATGGCGGACATGTCATTGTGTCTGGAGTGGTCGTTTGTGGCATATACAAATCTATGGCCAGAACCCTCCTAATATCTTAAGTCTCACATGCTCCCTCGCCTTTCTGTGCTCTGAATCTAATTTTTCCCTCTCTTGCACACTTATTGACAAGCTGTGCCAACATTTCTCTTTCAGCAGCTAATTTGTTTTGGGTCTCGTTCCTGGCCTCCCCCCATGACTGTTACCTCAATAGTCTGCTACCTTTCAGCTCAGCAGCTCAGCACTTGACCCGCCGTTGTCGCTTATTTCCAGAGCTCTAATTGTCGTTTAATCACATATCAACCTGTCACTTAAAGAGCCCCTTTTTCAATTGCAGGAATTTGCATATTGTGTGAAACTAATTTCTATCAAAAGCTCTGCTGGCTGTAAAAGCGTGCCTCTAGCCGAGCTCGCTCTCTCGCTCTCTCCTACAAAGTGCCTGATATTCTCCATCCTGAGTACAGGTTTGTTAACAGCCTCACACATATGGTGACAGGAGAGATAAGGAGCTGAGAGCTCGAGACAGAAGGTACCAGTAAAAACATGATGTCATAATGGAGGGGTTGGGTGGGCTACCGCTGGGGTTAATATCACCCTCCACTCAACGGTAATGGCACACATAGGGAGCGCTCGTTCCATTACAAGTGTAGGCCAAACGCCTGCTCCCGTCTCTGCAACTCACTTTGGGATTTGATGATCCTGGCCAGTTTTTTTACGAAGGGTCCTTGCAGTGATGGTCCTCCAGAGATGAACAAGTTTAATTACTGAGAGGAGGGAAGCTCTTTGTTCCATCCTTTTATTTTATTAATTGATAAAGGGGGCCGGAGGGGGGCTCTTGGGGGACAAGGATGAGGGAGTGTTTTCAGAGGGGTTTAATCCCGTTAGAGGCACCCGTCCGTACCTCAGGCTCACTGGGACCCTACACCAGCTTTTCACCTCCACCCCCCAGTTTCCTCGAACCTCTGCAGGGCTGTTACTCCACATGACGGTCTATAATAAAAAGGTCTTTCATGGGTTCAGACCAGATGAGGCCTGCAGATGCAATCCCGTGGAGACCTGATCATACCTTGTACCTCGAGCAAAACATATCCAACATCTTTACACTGTAAATAAATAGATGACTGATAAGTCATGGCTAAGTAATTTTAAGTAAAATTAAAGGGGCTAGGGGTTCTCTAAAAAAATCTCTAAAAATAACATTAAAAATGGTATAGGGAATTCTGAAATCCTAGTGACACTGGTGGTCATTAAATAAATACACAATGGCAGTGGATATGGACAGGTTTGCACAAACTCAAAATACTAAAAACGAAAAATATGGCTATAAACAATTACTTACAATATTATTTCCCCAACCATTTGTCTTAAAATTCAGTTTATATTATCATTCTAAGTTTTTCAATCCCCAGGGTCTCAAGTATCACCTTTCAAATGTCACCATTAATAAAAAAGCAGGTAATTGCATTGTTCCATCAAGCATTCTTCGCATTAACAGAAGGTGGATGGACTGAAGCCCTGTCAATATCATAAAAGTCCACACTTCATCTACTAATACACACTAAGTTAGTCCCAACCCTGACGAGTTGGCTCGGTGAAGGGTTCATCTCAACCTGACCAAGTTCCCTGTCATTTTTTTTTTTTTTTCCAACAAGGAGTCAGGATGTCTCAAAACTGTCAAAAGCATTTTCCACAAAGCTGAAGAGAGGG
>CAIGQV010019951.1:16135513-16154539 GCA_903798115.1 Danio jaintianensis
ACACACAAGTTAAAAAACAAAACAAAAAAACATCCCAGGCTTTCCCTTTAAATCTCCCAGAAGCTCATTGTTCGGGAGAGTTTTTCGGATGATTTTAGCCCTGATTTAATGTAGCTTGTTAAAGAGTGATGATGTCAGCACAATAGAGGAGCCTCTAAATCCGCCACATTCACCCAAAATGCCTCGATGAGATAATCATGGGTGACGTCTGCGAAAACACTTATTATATTCGCCCATCGCCTGGCTGAAGCTGCTAAAACTCATCAGCGTTATTCCCTACTTCTCTCTGGGAACGAGAAGGGGGGGCCAAAGGGGAAAAAAATGATCCGAACTTTGACGGAAACTTTTTTTTTGTTGTTTAAAGCGACAGGGCTCTTTTTCCAGTTTATATTTGACACAGCTTTGATGCCTTTTATAAACATCTTGTTTTTAGGGAATGTTGATTCTTGTCCCTCTTTTTTATGCACACAGGCTTTACCCAAAGTCCCATAAAAGGCTTGGAGCTGACAACTCAGCACTGGAGATAAGAAAAGGATCAACCTGAGCCTTTCTCATAGCTTAATTTATTTTAAATCCCGGCTCTATTTACTCAGCGCAGGCCAGCAGTCATTGTCCACCTAAACCTAGAGAAACCAATCAGCGCTTGGAAGTGTGGCTCCTCTATGAAACTAGTCAGGTATTTATATGTATATGTCGATAATCTGAGGTGCTCTGGCCTGAGTTGTGAGTCTGTTGGGTCTCCCTGTAGTGTAAGTTAATAATGAGAGCGTGATGTGGAGGTAAGGTCCTAATCCTCCGGCCTCCACCCGGCCCCTGTTTATCATCCACCATTGAGGGAGGGGGAAGTACTGTAAGACAGGAGATCTTCTCCGATGCGCCAGCACTTTAACCTGGCCTGTTATTAAAACTCTAATCTGTTAAACATGTCAATGTTAGCACTTTTAGCGTGATTAAGAAAGCGAGACATAAAGCGAGACTCCAGAGTGCTGTGCAGGCCTTTCTGTTGCCTTGGGTTGTTTGTTTTGTTTTTCTGTTTGGCTCATAAATGGTTTGAATCATGCCTAATTCTGCAGGCATTCTTTTGGAGTGTACCTCATGCCAATCACCTAAAATCTATTATCTTGGAAGACAAATGTTTCATGGTAAGCAGGACGTATATCTTCATAGAGCAAAGGCAGAAGGATAAAAAAAAAGGGTTGTGGGATGCAAGTATCAAATTGTCTGTTTTAGAATGTGAAAGAGTGTATGGACTTGCTGAGAAAATAGGGTTGATGCACAGCAACGGTACTGAGGCGGAGGGGGAGACTTAAAGGATGTGATTTATCTGAGCTTGATTGCGTGTTAATCGAGGTTACGTGTATTAAGTGGAATCTAATTGGAACAGACACTGGCAGCCTGACAGATCGACATGATGCAGATGGATTGAGAGAGAGAGAGAGAGAGAGAGAGAGAGAGAGAGAGAGAGAGAGAGTGAGTGAGTGAGTGAGTGAGTGTGTGTGAGTGAGACAGAGAGAAAGTGAAAAAAAGGACAGCAGTGTAAATATGAAGCTACTAAAAGTAAAATGTAAAAATAAATACAGGAATTTGTAAATAACCTACTGGAATTACAGTCAAAAAGTGGAAATAAAAACTTTGCAATGTGACAAAAATGTACTTTGTTCTAGACTGTAAATGACTGTAATGTAAATGATTGAAAATGTAATTTGCGAACAACTTCCTTGTCTGATGACATCACTAAGGCCACTAAGAATTATTTTTTAAACATTTTTACATAAATCCCCTAAAATGGCATCATTGTTGTATATTCCCCTCTAAATCTGTATTACTTCCATTATTCTTTTTGAAAGACTTTTTTTGCTTTTTCCTTTTTGACTTCAGTAAAAGATTTTCAAGTTACTTTCTTTCAGATTTTTAAGCGATTTCCAGGGCTTCAGGGATTCAGTGTTGTTTTGGACTCCATTGACCTTCAGAAAAAAAGATGTAATGTCAATGCAGTACTAATAACCAATTAGGAATATCAATGCAGTTTCTTTTCTGAAAGTCTGGTAAAATTCTAGAAGACACAAGTCCACCAGGACTTAGTTGTCACAAACATTCCTTTAAGCTTTATTAGAAACAAGGGGAAAAAATATCCTCCCCTTCCAAAAAAAAAAAAAAGAGCCAGCTGCTCCAGTACATCTCACCTCTGGGAGCCAACTGCCCATGTGCACTCAGATCACCAGCTTTTTCTATCCCAGAAGACAACTGGTTTGAAGGCCCTTGCTTTAAATCCGAAGCATTCACCCTATGACTGAGTGCCCTTTGCAACATTAGTCAGAAAAAAAGGCACAAGAGCCACACCTGTTGTGCCAAACAACTGCTCTCTGAAAGGCTACACAAACACGTAACAAATTATACCAACTGAAAAGGAGGGTGGGGGGGGTTGAAAAATATCCATAGCCACATGCCAAATGCCGAACGGGAGGAGGTGGCTTTAAGGTTTCTCTCTGAAACGACCGTGTGGACACGAGCCTGTTAACGGACATCGATTCCATCGGGCCTTGGACTCAGAAATGTCATTTGTAGTCATCTTTTATCACAACTGTGTTCAATAACAGGCCTGCGTTATTAACAGCAGCACATACCCGTCGTGGATGACTGTGTCCATTCGCGTCCCTTCATTTTGCACTCGTTCTTGCATGATAATTACACGACTGATGATGTGAGTGATATCATTTTGTGCCGTAATCTCAGATTTTTTCACGTTCAGTCAACCCAAAATCTAAAAGAAAGAGCAACAAAGACTGAATTGTTACATTTTAGACTTTTAGTAAAAACAAGGACTAATGGAGTATGTTTTTACAAAATTCACTTTTTAAAAATGTGAGTTTTCTTTGCGAATAATTGTAACAATTTCTTAGAATTGCTGAGGTAAACAAACCTTACGAAAATTATTGTTTACAGAATACGTTATTCCTTTTATATTTGATCAAACTGACGTTTTGCCTTCCTAGAAATTGTTTCAAAATGCAGGCATCCGAAAGACATACTGCATTGTTTAGCGAAGACTAGAGATTAGACCCTCATCCGTCAACACAAAATGCTCAAATCGCTCTCGACACAGTCCCGTCACAGTGCCGAGACAAGGGACTGAGCTACTCCTCTTCTCCTTTGATTTGATGCATGCTGACTGTTACACTAATGGCATTAATAAGGACAAAATTACTATTTTGAAACACTGACTTTTCATCTTCCTAATCTGTCTGGCCATGTCCCTGCCCCCAGCCCCTCCATTACAGGACCTGCGGACGGGTAGCCTTCCCATTGCTCGGTATGCCATGCAAATTGATTGCAACATTTTGAGAGGCCAAGAAGACTATGATCATTGAAATTTGACCCTCAGCTATTTTTAAGTGTTTGATTGAGATAGCAACTCATCCAGTTAAGCCAAGATTGGCCAGATAAGATTTCTCTTACTCGGGATATTCTTCCTACAGTACGCGTGGCAGAGGCCAGCACAACTGTGCACTTGACTTGCAAAGAAAGCAGATAGAAATATGCACGCATTTGCAACACAAACAAAGAAATATGGATACATACACGTATATATGTATTGTAATGTGCAAAGGGAGGGCTGGTCATGCTCTGCTAAGCTTTGAGCTCTAACATTGAGAGAAATGACACAGTATGATCAAGGACATGAATTGCTCATTGATTTTTAGCGCCAGCTTAACTATCCATTCCAATTGATTTTAGCCTGGCTGGGTTATGCGAGTTATGGCACTTTTAATGCATCTTCTATATGGCAGCTCACCACTGACAGAGAACGAATTTCAAAGCACACAAAGGAGAGAGAGAGAGAGAAAAAAAATGTTGATATGTAAAACAACTTGCCAAAACATGTTGTTTTCTCTTCTTCTATCTTTTCTCTTGCTTCAGCCCTCTCTCGCCCAGTTCCTGGTTGGGAAATATGCACATCATAAAAAGTGTACTTCAGTCTCTAATTATTGGGATATGTCAGTATTTTCACCTCAGAAAACCTTTGCTGATTACAAAATAGAGGCAAAGTGATATAACTCCGCCGAAATGTTAATTACAGCACATAGCTGCTCTTTGTGAGCCGCTGAGAAAGCGCAGAACATTCTAGGTGCACAGGAACCAAATAAAACCTTTACTGCCTCAACGTGCACACCACATACAGTATACATTTCAGGCTGAGAATATACATATGCTTACCAGAAGTGAATCAAGTTTCCACCAAACACATACAGGGTAGCCACAACACATAAAAATTTATAATATTCTATGTGTAAGACTATTTGTTTTTTTCTGTGCTAGTTTATTATGCACCCAAATAATAATAAAAACTTTTTTCTAAGCCAAAATCATGAAATAAACATAATTCTGAAGATTATTCTCTTCTTCTCTATCAGTGGTATTATATCATTTGCATCAATTATTAATTAAGCCTGGGTTTAGTGAAATAAGAGATAATGTGAGACATGCGATCCAATAGATGGGCTAAATGTCATCTGTCACAGAGAAACACGTTAAAATAGAGGCTCACTTTCCTGCGCAGGCTCAGCTTTCACCCTGGGGAGGGGAGATTTCTTTTACTTCTGCAAAACACAGCTTTCAAATATCATAAAGTCTATTACTATACACTCATTTCAGCCCTATTGGCTCAAGTGCCTATTTAGTATGAAGGACATTTTGTTCTGTTTTCAAGTGGGGTCAGATTGCACAGCGAACTGAAACCCTAAATTTCAGAACTAACATCTTCCTTTCTCTCATCCCACCTGAGACGACATATCTTTTCATTTCCCATACTAAGCCAGTGGCCTCATGAGACAGGTTTAATGCAGATTTTAGTGGAAATGGGACATGGCGAGCCTTTTTTTCCAGAGCGGTAAGTGGAAGTAGCCACCAGCGCTGCGTCTATAAGAGTGTCAGAGTGTGTGGGTCAGAATAAAAGACAGGCTCCCTGTTAAAGCTGCGAGAGCTTTTAGATATGCGCTTGTTTCTCTCAGCCTCATTCATGCTGTGCCTGATGAGTGCAAACTGCACATTGATTCATTTCAACAGGATGACGGGCTGTGTGAGGGGAACGTGCTTTAATATGCTCTATATGATGTCAATGAAAACAGAAGTTAGACAAAACTGGAACAATTAAATTGAGAAGCTAATGAAAAATAAATAAATAAATAAATAAACATGCACATAAATTATATGATTTTTTATTAAATTACTTGACAATAATAATAATAATTACTAATAATTAATTATTATTATTATTATTATTATTATGAGCAATTATTCAATAACAATATACATAACCACATGATAATTATTGCCTTACAATTCCTTTGTTTTGTTTTTCAGACACACCTTTTCCAAAAACACTTCTAATTGTTTTTTCACAGATAAACCTTTACTAAAAACACAAAAAGCAGTAAAAAAAAAAGTTTAAATTATTTGACAATAACAATAATAATAATAATAATAATAATAATAATAAATATTATTAATATTATTTTATTATCATTATTATTATAACAATTATTATTATGAGCAATTATTCAGTAACAATATACATAACCACATGATAATTATTGCCTTATAATTCCTTTGTTTAGTTTTTTCAGACACACCTTTTCCAAAAACACAAAAAGCAGAAGTAAAAAAACACCCTCCAGCATTATTGACACTGTGATCATTCTCATTTGAAAAAGCGACTTTGCACTTGTGCATGTGTTTTGAATGACAGCATAATTACAATATTTCACTTTTCCTGTTGATTCACTCTATTTGTGCCCAGCAATGATAAAGGCAGCACAAACCGTCTGCCAGTTACAACAGCAATGAGGCACGTCATGGAAAACTTTATGATCTCATGTTCCTGTTAATCAAGGTTTGAAAAAAGCGAAGTCCTCCTCTCGTATTTACCTAAACCAGCTCACTTTGTGTAGCATTATTTTATGGGTTTGTTGTTCTACCGTGAGGTATTATAACTTTGCATTCTTTCCCAAGGTCAGCTGCTGGCGTGACACACACAATATTTGCTTATGGGGCTTTTCAGGTCAGTTCTATTATATTTACATCAAATAATTTTTGATAAGGGATGTAAAAGATCTATAAAACTGTACCATAAATGGGAGAGGTGTAGTTTAGAAAAAAGTACAAAAGATCAACAGGCTTTTTTTTTCATATATCTTTGACACGTTGACATTTTTGTGCTAAACCTTGCCAAGCAATGCACCTAAACTAGGCCAGCAAAGTGGGCATCAGCTCTTGTTTCTGCCCAAAGTACCTGTCTCTTATCTCTACAGCTCTATAATCACTTAACAAAGACTCGGGCATTTGCACAAATTAAAACATCAATAATGCACGAGTGCTTTTCAGTTTCTGCCACACACACACCCCAGTGCTGGGGCTCCAGCACTCTCTCAAAATGTGCCACGCTTTTGCCCCGAGAGACCTCGAATCCAGTATCAACCCACACCCCCTCGACTCGGGAGGGGGAAACAAACGCAAAAGATGATCAGGGGAGGGCTTATTTTTTAAGAATGAGGGAAAGTGGAGCTTCAGTGTAAACAGCCAACACCCTTGAGTGGCGTACTTCCATAAACAACATCACCACGGCATGGCCACCGTTTGTCATTAGCGGTCTCGCTGTGAACACAGACATAGCTTTAATTCAGGCCTGGGATTCTGCCCTATCTTTACATATCTAAATCGGCAAAAGCAAGTCTCTTATTTACAGGGATGAGAGCAACCAAACCATCATAGTGAGATGAAATATTGCTTGTTAAATATGCACAAAAGGGGTCAAAACAAGTGCACTATGAGAGAAAAGGAAGAGAGGAAGGGTGGAGGAGAAAGCATTAAAACTTAAAGGGTCCGAAGATGGAGCCAGGGGGTGTGCCGTGCGAGACAGTTCGCCGTTAGGACATGAATCTTGTCCGCTGTCTTTGCGTACTATCCACATACCTCCAGGAATGTATAGTCTATACCTTAAATAGGAGATAACTATTCAAATACTGCAGGATTTGTAATGTGTGAGCTTGAGCCAAGTCTGCGTTAAACACATTGGCAAATTCCTTCTATGGGCAAAAAAGATGTCAAAGACGCAGAGGCTTTCAAGCAATTAAGTTGCTTTATTTTCCCCAACTATAATATTTTTTTTCCAAACAGATTATTTCATGTTCAGAGCTAGTTTATCATTATTCCCCAGTTTTGTTTTGTTTTTTTCCCTCTTATCCCGTTACCCTTGCAAACAATCCCCTTGTTAGCAAACTGTTAAGACAGGCGCTTGGTACACAAATTGCGCTCGACCAAGCGAATTTGTTTTGCAAGGATGACCTGTTTAATCATCTCATTTTCTTTTGTGGACGTTTATTCATCTGGTTTCCACGGTTACGGAGAACATTAAGGGGCTACAGTAATAAGGCTGGAGAGTCAAACAGGTAATAAAAAAATTAACGCCATTTTCCAGCAGCCGAGGACGGTCTCTGAAATGAATCAGGGGAGAGGGGAGCACACACGCAGGTGAAAAGGGGCCTCCAATATTTCCAAACAATTAAGGGCTGGGTGGGTTATTTCACTCTGTAGAGAAGCTCAGATGGCCGTCCAATGAACACGACACTTTCAGAACAATCAGTGCTCTGCTGTGCTAAAGTCATAATGTTCCCTTATTTATCATGATACTCTGATTACTTATCAAGACAATCAAATCCATCTGAATTACGATTATTAAAATGTCTTCCCTAAGATAAGATTACCTTTGGTTGCAGAAATACAGTTATGGGGACATGTTATAAAACTACAGATAATATATATATATATATATATATATATATATATATATATATATATATATATAAATGCAAATATTTGTTTTTGCAGACTGATTTATTATAATGACTGTATGAAATGCATTTTTGGAAAATTATTCTTTTTTCAAAGCCTAACAAGTCAGAATGTCCCGCCCTCGACTTTGACAAATGTCGCCCCTTTGTACCAACCAATGAGTCTGACTATAAGCCAAATATAGAAAATTCCGGCACAATAGGCAGGACAGGTGTTGGAACCCCTTTGAAAGGGTCTGAGCCCAGTAAGTGAGACTAACAAAATCCAAATATGGTATTCAAGCATAGCAGCGTACAGGCAAAATAAACAAGCCATTAGCATTCTCTATCTCTCCCCTACCTGCCTTATGCTTTCAGACAATCCACACATACCAGGGATCTACACCACAGATTGCATAATGTAAGGTATAAAAAAGTTGGGGAAAAAAAAAACCTCTAGGCAGACTAAAACAGGTATTTTCATTCTATTTCTGCTGGTTGTGCAAGCCGTAACATGGCATTTGTCGTGGTCTGTGCAGTGCTGGAAAATATCTAAATCACGCTGGAACACTACTTAATGAAGACTGCCTTCAACAACTCAACATGCCCTTTCATTTATTACTCAGTGTGTATGAATAGACGGACATAAAATTGCACAAATAATAGCACACAAGCCTGGTGTCAGGTGGCTTGCTTGCCACATAGCTTGCAAAGGCTTTGACTCATTTTGTAAGTTGGTCTTTCCAAAAATATACAGTGGCCCACCAAAAAAAAAAGACTGCTTGAACACTTTTTGACAATTACAATTTCTGAATGGATTTGCTTTAGATGACAAATGATCAAACCAAGAGGAACTTACAAATAAATGGTGCCAGAGGTTTTATCAGAATTAATTTCACTGTCTGAGGCATTTTTACAAGTGGTGTAAAGGTGATTTTTAGTCAGTGCATGAAGTCAGTTCCCCTCAGGTTCGTGCAAGTTTCGTTAAAAAAAAAAAAAAAAACACAAGTGTAGTTCATCACTTTAATTACGGATATAGAAAGTGTGAGAGAATTTTCTACTAATTTGAACACCTCTTCCATTTATTAATGAATATAAAGTTTTAAGGTCTTATGCTAACTCTCAATAAATGTCACTTTTCTGTACCTTTTTAATGCACAAAAAATTGTTAAACATGGCAAAGACACTCAGTATGTATAAAAGTACTAATTATTTATTAGGCACTCCGTAATAAACTATTACAGTGTCCTTGTTACAAGTTGCATGTGATTACTGTAGTAAGTACAGCATTTTTATTACAACTGCATGCAAATAAACCAAAAGCACTGTTAAATGTAACTCTAAACCTGAAGTATATGCATGTTGTTAATTAATATGACTCAGTATTGAACTATAACAAGGACACTGTAAAATAAAGTAAAAAAAACTAATATAATAAATAATAAAAAACTATAAAATCATATAAAATATTTATTTCACTAAAATAATAAATAGTAATAAAAGACAAATTATGATAATAAAATGGGAAGCATTTTTCCCCATTAGTTCTATGTCTTGATAGGATTCAAGTTGAAGTGATTTAAGGACTCTAAATCCACACCTGTCACCAAGACAGTTTTAATGTGGAAGAAAAAAAACAGGCAGCCGGTTTCAAATACAGACTAAGTATATGAACTAGAACACCCCAGACTAAAGAGACACCTCAGCCTCCCCCCCCTTAGGTCTTAACAAAAGTCTAGGGCCGGGGCAGAACAGTCTCCAGTCCCCAAACTCCTCCTGCAAAGGCAGAAATCCCCCGAAAGAGGACACACAGAAGAGTTTGAAAAAAACCCAGCCATGAGACCGCCAACTGCTCTGTTAACAGCCTCTTAACAGGTGTGGGTCCAAGAAGCATGTAATCCTATCAAGTTACGGAGTAAAAAAAAAAAAAAATCAGTCAAACAGCAAACTCTGGAGCCCCCTTTTTGCTCTCTCTTGTTCTCTCTCTCCGCTCGGTTTAGTGTGTAGGCTGTGACAGAACGCAACAGCTGGGCTTCAGATTTATCATGTACAGACTGTAATTATTGCTGCTGCTGCCTGCTACTGACCCAAGTGAATAGAATGTCACAGGCAAAAGCACACACAACCACAGGATTCACGGCAGGGAAGGTTTCGAACGCAAGCACCCCTGTTTGCAGTCAATTACCACAGAGGACAGAATATCAGCTCTGCAGCTCTCCAATGCAAACAATCTCTGAGGGGAAAAAAAGACAATGGGGAAGATATTCATTTTGCTCGCTGAATAACGTTTTTTTTTTTTTTTTTTGAGAAGAAAAAAGGTTTTCATGATTGATTAGTTAACTATAAACTGGTTAATTAATATCACATACACTTGATGTCCTGTAGAGATTTCACATAAGACCACCGGAAAAGCGATGCTCTAATCTTATCACCCGCCCCACCCCATGTGACCTCTGTGTTTGGGTCCGAGATAAAGAGCTAAAGACGGCAAGTGCACAGACAAACCATCCATCAGCTCGAGTCAATCGCTCCCTTAACTGCAATCCAGTCACCATCCGCTCCTGCCAGACTGAAGGAACTCAACTGCAGCCGTCAAGAGTCGCCTGCCTGAAACCTGCCTACAGGGTTGTTCACACCTTAAAGACCCCTGCCACATTTAAAAGGATTAGTCGCCACATTTTGTACCGGCTTAATCTTCCTTTCAGACAGCATAATAAGGGAGCGCCGATAAGCGGAGCATGCAAATTTCATTCGAGGCCATTGGAGCTCAAGCTTTCAGACAAACAGACTAAAGTCTTCCACACTGTGCTAATTGCTTCTTCATATTCTTCTTTTCCCCCTCTTATATACCGTATCAGCCGCCGCAGATTATTTGTCTCCCCCACTTTGCATGAAATTAGAATTTCATGTGGAAGATCATGAACGTGAAATGAAGCCATTCTGCGAGGCCCTGCGCGTATGACCATCTCTTTGCAACTTTTGCAAACCATATGTGCCGTAACACAAAAAGTCGACACACAGAGCAGGGGAGAAAACGCATCATAAAATTCTCAATCGTGTGGCACATTTGTTGCAAAAGGTGAGGTAGATAGCATGAGATAGCAGCACTATGAGAAGCTTTTTTTGCGAGATGCAAAACTTAAAACCACAAGCTCTGTCAGGTACCAGGACCTTGATAGTAATACATTTTTTCTCTCTTTGTACAGTTCACTTTTGTTTTACTGAAAATGATACCACAACTCACCTGAACTATGTGTTCATAACTGGATTTGATTACAGCCAGTGAAATTACATTCCAGGAAATTATGCATTACTCAAATAATAGCTCAATAGGTAAAACTGTGCGTGCGTGCGTGCGTGCGTGTGGGTGGGTGTGGGTGTGTGTATTTTTTTGTGTGTATATATATCAAATGTATTTAAATGACTATATACATATTAGTTATGGGTTTGAGTAAAATGTAATATTTGTTTCAATTTCTTGCCAATTTCAAAGATAAATATAGTCATTTATTTTTTTTTTCCAGAAAATGAAAAATGTACAATAATTTATTTTCTTTTGTTGTGATTGCAAACAAGGTTTATTCCATCATATATTGATTTCTTACCTCTTCTTAAGTTAAAACATTGGTATTGTGTTGTTTAAAAATGAATATAAACATGTCTGAACACATGAAATTTTACTTAAAATTGGTTAAAGAATTTAATTAGCAGTTTACAAAATAAAAAGAAATGACATTTTACTATTAAATTATCATATAACTATAATTTTTAAATCCAGAGAAGCTGAGTGGAATTGGTATGGAAGTGGAAGTGGTATATTATTTTACCATGGCTAAATCTACATCATTTTTAGCATATACAACTATGGATATTTGTGATAGACTTATTATCCTGCAACCTTTTCTAGCACAGTATCAATTAGAGCATTACTGTGTATAAGTGACAGAAAGGTTTTGAAGTTTTAATTAGGGTCTGGTGTCTGCATGAATGCACAGGAGGAGAGCAAAGCAGAGGAGAGGAGAAGAGAAGAGAGCTCATAAGCATCACGTTCACATGCCTGGAGATTGATCTGTTCCTGCGTGAGCCTCCGCTATCGTTCGGCCGGCTGTGAGCTCCGGGACTGTTGGGCTCTTAGGATGACAAAGTTCATTTTGATGGTGAGGGGCCATCAAATGAAAGCTAGACTCTCTCTGTCTTTATTAGCCTTTCTTCTTTTTTATTTAGTTTTGCATTTCAATTAATTTTTTTTATATAAAACTGACATATAAAAAATGAAGCAAATACATACATCTCACAGACGTTACATCTAAATTATAAATAATATTTATAAAACAAACTAAACTATTTATGCATTTATTCAATTGTAATATGAACTGCATTTTGTGACAAATATAAACAAGATAATTAAAATAAATAGGACTGCATTCAAATCATTAGAAAAATTAGATTTTGTTATATTTTAATCTCCAAAAAGATTTTATTTCAAATGACTTATGCTGTACTAAATACATTACAGATGTCCTTCTAAAAGGAGCTCACCTTTCTTCTGTGTCATCTGTGCGTGTCATCAATTATAGATTAGAATTTAAAGAATATGCATGAGCTGACATGGCAACACTGATCACCCCTTCACTAAAGAGCGCTCTTGCCTCTCTCAGCGGTCGGGTGTCCCTCAGGAAAAATAAGCATAAAAGGGGTTAAATGTGATGCCTAGCATCCTCTCCCCCTTTAATGTCCCCCCTTCCAAATGTACTTCAAAACTCTGTTAATCTGCGGCACACAACATTCCCATTAGCATAGCCCAGCCCCCTCATAAAAATTCCAGCTAGTTTAATTAAAAAATGTAAATTTACTGTCAGCCAAAGAGCTGCAGAATTAGGACAGCAACAGCCTTTTTTATTGCTTAAGACATCAAATTGATTCAGTTGTTGCTAAATTGTGATAAAGGTTATTGAGGGCTGCAGACCTTGGGTTGTTTTTTCCTCCTCATTTGATCCTATTTTGCAGATGAGTGGTAAAGGTGCTCAGAGTGGACAGAGGCTAAAACTGCTTTCGCTGGCGCAGGAGGAAAAAAAAAAAAAGCGGGAGGAGTAATAAAATAACTCCAGTCATCTGAACCAGAGAGCACACAGAAAATGACAACGACTTTAAAATCTTGGGGTGTGTCTTATTTAGAATATGAATCAAATAGAAATCAAAATGCGTTAAATAATAAAGAACAAAGAAAACAAAAGTTGTTCAAAACGTGATGCAATTAAGCTGAAGCCACTTCTGTTCAAGTTCAGGAAATGCTCTTTAATAGAAGACACAATTTTCACTTAAATTAATTTAATCTTTCACCATTTATCTTCTAGAACAAACAGTGTTCAGTAGTGTCAAAGAACAACAACAACGATAAGAAAAAAATCCTGCCCGAGGGCGTCAAGACATGAAGACATCACTTCAGAAACTCGCTAAAATTATTCACTGAATTTTTCAGTTATGACAAAACCTACTTTTAAATTCACTGATGTACGTGTGTATTTATTTTCCAAGCTTAAAGCTAATAGAATGTGGTTATCGACTCGTTAAAAATCCAGTCCTAATTTAAAATTCTGAATAAGTATTTTTTTATATTATTTCTAATAATAACATATTTATTTTAAAAAAATACATACCACAAAATTGAATATAATAGGTGTCAAGTGACATCCACAACTCTGTCTAAACAGCATCAAGTATAACACACTAAAAGACAAACAAACAAGTTTGTGAATAAACAATATACTATAATACTGGCCTAAAACTATTTTAAAAAAATGAATAAATTTAATTATCCAGGAATTATAAATCCAGCAAAGTTAAATCACACAACACAAACTAACTAAACTACAACAACAGTATTCTTTTTTTAAAATTCGAGAACATGTGCGATTTCTAATTTTATAATACTACCTAAAGCTCTTAAAGCCAGATAATTTGATGATGAAATTAAAAACAGGATGGGACGGTATGACAGATATCAATTTCATAACATCCCTAAATGGAAGAACGAGGAAAAAGGAGAGGGATATCATTTGTTCTGTGTGCCCTTACATGTGTCAAAACAACGTTACTACAGCATTTTGTTTACTCAGTCCCCTTGGCAACAAACCCCTAGGCCACACCAGTCACTTCACTCATAATTTTACATGCCTATGTACATTTATGCCACATCGGTGCCTCCAGAAACTTATATCAGCAACAACAAAAAAAATAATAAAACTGCACAACCATGACTGATTTAATAAACACAAATATATGAGTTTCAAACACCACCTAACGCCTGTAGGTGAAAGTGATACACTCCTCCTAAATGATAGTGTAAATAAACTCGACTACTTTCAGGTTTAAAATGAAACCACTTCAATTCTTCCCCTCCAGAAAGTAAAGTAAGAAAAGAAAACACGGCACTCGAGGACCGAGTGATCGTATTAAACACTGCCATCTTCTCATAGCCTGTCATACAGTTATAAATAAAGACGATGTATGGGACTTAAACTAGAAGGAACTTCCCTATTCGAGACGTACTTTATATTAAAACACACACACACACACCTATGGACACACACACGCACACATAGAGGTTAAAGAGAAGGGTCACTTACCATATTCAGGGTAGTCGAAGTTAAATCCTGTCAAGCATGTAACTTTCATAATATTACTGAACTCTGTTTGAAAATCATCAGATGTAAGCTGGTCTGGGAGAAACAGGAAACTAAAAGAAGTTGACAATAAACGCCTTTTTTGCTCTCAATCATGTACTAAACTCCTTGACATGTAATCTGTCAATAGTTTGTAGCAGAGATAATGCCGGCTGCCACGAGTGAGGTTGATTGGCAGCTTGGCTTGGCCCCTCCCTCCTGTGGTTTGACGGGGGGTAGGTGAGAGAATACAGAGCCGGCCCCTTCCTCGCCCGCTCCTCCCTACCTCTCTCTCTCTATCTCTCTCTCACTCTCTCTCTCGCTCACTCGCTCTTGGTCTACGGTTCTGCTCCTGTACACACGCACACACACCAAGCAGTTGCCGATGTCTGAATAGGCAGATAGGAAATTACAGCAGTGGAGGAACCTGAGCACACTTTTTTCCTCCCCTTAGTGGGCTGGCCTTCCCATCTTTGGGCTCTTCTAGCCTTTCAAGTCTCTCGGGGAGGAGCCTTCCACGATTCCATGAAAATGAGGAGGGAGGGAAAACTCAAAGGCTCAGAGAAAAATATCAAGCTCATTAGATGTATCAGTCGGACATTTTTGCATGTGATTCCGATGATAACAGCACGGCCGTTTTAAAATGAACAAAGTGTTCTGTTTTTTGTTTATCTCACGTTGTGGGAAAGACCCTCGCTGGCTTACTGTACATTTGACTATCACACTTCATTTTATGAGTTATGTTTTTTACCGAAAACAGGAAGTTTGTGGAATATTGCAAAAAGTAAAGCAATGAAATTCGCATGCAAAATGAGGATGTTTTTTTTTATTTTTATAAAAAAGTTACATTTATTGCACATTTCAAAGTTTCCTCGTATAAAAAGATAGCAGTGCTCAAATGGTGAAGTAACCTTATACCCAGAACAGTTGGTTGTATATTAAAAGGAAAAAAAATAAAATAAATACATGTCCCATCCCCCGTTCCCTTCTTCTCCCTCCCTTTTTCCCTCCTTCTCTTCTTCATTCATCTTTGCCTGCTGTCTATGTGCTTGTCCCCCTGATAAGGTATCAGTTTTCATTGTAATTTCAGGTGAAATGATAAACGGCAGCCGTTACCAGGTGACAATGAATACTTTATAAGACAAAGCCCTTATTTGCCTGGCAGTTTCTTCCGCTGTGGCATGCAAAAGTGCACCCGGACAGCATATTTTCAGCATATTTTCTATCCAAACACACTCGACTTTGGAAATATTTCTATTTGCAACTTGAATTGCAAATGATATGAGTAAACATCATGCAGGAAGTGCCAAGTTTTGGCCAAAACAAAATGAGCTGATTTTCTTGAAAGCACAGAGAAATAAGGCCGGTGGAATAAAAGAATTCTAATAAAAAACAACAAAAAAGGGAAAATGCATATTCTGGGTACTGTCTCATAACTGTGGGAAATGAATCAATCCCAAGTTCCTGTTTGCTAACTGCTACATCTCATTTGTGAGCATAAAACAGGTTTTGGTTGATTTACTGATTACACGGATGAGTCATAAAGCAACAATGGCATAATGTTCCCACCTTAAACTCAATAATCCAAAAGGGAAGAGCCAAGGCAGTCAGTCATCAAATATCTTCGAGACGTTCCAGAGAAAACCCTAAACATGCAAAATATCATCAGATGCGCCACACCCATCGGCCTCTGCCAACTTTTGCAGCAAAACAAAATAATGCCACTTTTATGCACGGGACGTTTTTTGGAATTAGTACAGCAACACGTGTCGAACGCATTCAAAGAGTGCTGACTGACACCGTAACATGGAATGATCGGGCGGGTCGTATTATACGATATGCAACGGCCAGTGGTCGCAGATCATTTTTCTTTTTGCTGCCATTTCTGTTTCTCGGAGAGGAGCTGAATGGCGTTTGATGTGGTCCATTATGATGGTATGCTCAGGGCATGGGGGCGAGTGAGGAGGGGGGCCTGTGACATGGCAGGGCTGCATCCGTCAAAGGGATGCAGGGGCCAGACGTTTAGCTGCCCCTGACCGCGCACTCCAGGAGGGGCTGGTCTGATGGCTGCCCGCTCCAAGCGCCTCGCTCCATCGGGACAAAAGCCAGTGCCCAGTTGAAAGATGTGAATTGAGGGGCTTTTGTGCCTAGGGCCCGGGGCCATGTGGAGTGAGAAAACTGACCTTTGCTGGGAGTTAGATTGTGTTTGAACCCTCTCGCTGTCTCAGCCAGTGGGACGGCGCAGACCGAGTGGGCAACTGAGAGGTGGAGGGTGTCACAAAAAAAGAAAACAAAATAAAAATAAAAAAAGACAGAAAGGGGAGCATCACCATCATCATCATCACCACCACCATCTCCTCCTCTCTGGCCTGAAAAAGAAGCTTTCCCACAGAGATTTTAAAATGGATTTTTTTCTCTCTCAAATCTCAATTGTGAAATTGACAGGAAATTGAATATGACAAATCTGGAGACTAGTGCAGTGGCTTGAAAAGAAAAGCAAAAGGCCTGAGAAAGCATTTGCCCTTGTATTGTTCTAGCAGAGCCTGTGATGTTGGATATTATTCCCCCTCACGTCTATTTGGATAGCATTATATATTTATTTTTCCAGGGGCGAGTGCGTTGCATACCAAAATGTGAGCGTATCTCTGAAAGGAGCGGTCAGAAGTTACTTATAAACTAATTGGCCGACTTGTGGCGGTGATCTTTATAATGAGAATGTCTTTATTAAATTAGCCTATGATCATTTTGCAAACAAATGAAAATATGATAAAAAAGGTTAAAGATGTTCCTGTGATCTAAGGAGCTAAAAAAAAAAGGTACATGCTTATCTAGGCTGAAATGTCCAGTTCACTTAAAAAGCATTACTTAAAAATCCAAACATTTGTCTTGACGCAGCTTTCATCCCCTGCCTCCCATCATTACATTTCAGTATCTCTCCCGGATGCAGACAGTCATAATGTAATCTTCCTAATTTCGGTCTCTCGCAATCTGGTTTTAAAAGGGAATGAGAGAAAGGGCCACATTTCTGAAGGCCCTGACCATAATCATTTTAGACAGATAGCTTCTCCCATCGCAGATGAGCAAATATTTGTAAACTAGCTATCTAATGGAAAATTATAGTGAAATTAGAGCGAAATTCACGACAGAGAAATCTGATTACCTCTAATTTTATTATGCCATCTTAGCCCACACAGCATATTTTTGTAGAGTTTTTTTCCATAAATACCTTTGCCAGGGGTCCCGGTAATCAAATAAAATTGAAATTCATCTCCCCATTAAATTCAATTAGATGCAATTTCAAAAGCCTATCAAAGATTTTAATTACTAAATTATAAAAGTCTCTAAAGCCAAATTGGGGAAGAAAAAAGTACATCCCTGCATTCAAGTGGGGGGGAGGGGGGTCGCGGGTAGGAACGTAAATATAAATAAATAAATGGCGACTTGAAATAAAACCAGCAGAGGAAATTGTCGATCTAAAAGAGATATGCGACGGAAAATAAAATGAGCCCAACAGAGGCCTTATTCAGCGGCTCTGGGTGGAAGAGTGACGTGCGGCCAGAACGAAGGACTCCTGGACCAGAGGAAATGAACTTAGCTGAGGTACGCTCTGCTTCTAAACGTCTGCCCTCCGGGTTATTACGCCATAATTGACTAATTGACACCTTAATTTCATTTATGGGCTCCTGCATTGAGGAGTCAACCTCTGGGTATGGAGGTGGTCCAGGAAGAGTGCAGCGAGCCAGTATCCTGTGTGCAGGTGGATCCGAACCCTGTTCTCTCTTCCCTCTAGACGCCACGATCACGAGTATGATAATTAAATGGCAAAGGGAAACATATTGACTGAGCAAATGCTTGCGGAATACGCTCAAATCCTCTGTACCTGCTAACGATGACAGCTGTGGGGGCTCAATCGTGCGTGCGCAACCAATATCCCTGCAACTTGCCTCATTGGGCATCAATTTGTTTCCCTGCGATAATTCTTTTTTCGCTGGAATACGTGATAAAGGCTGTTTTTCTAGGTGATGTGAAATGCGCCGTTTAAATGATGTTTACCCACCGAAAGCTCAGTATATCATAGCACAAATTTATAAACAGTAAATTTGCAGTGAACATACGGATGGATAGGTTTCGGCACGCTGTGATGTGACTCTTTTAAAGCCACATCAAATGCCTCCGCTACCTTTCCACAAAAGTGCTCACAATGGGACAGTAGAGGGGTCTCGGGTCACCTACTAGGCCCGTTTCCCAGCCACCCCCTACTCCACACCAATGGGCGGCTAAAACAACAGCACAGCAGCCCGGGAGGACTACAAAGCTCTGTCTGAAAGGACACCTGCTGCCTTTATTCACTTAACGCTCTTTAACTGCTCCCTGTGTTTGTTTAAAAGCCATATCCTAAAAAGACAACCTTCAGGCACTGGATTGGGCGATGATGAATTAGATAAATATTGGCATTAATTGTTGCTAGACAAACATCTTGCCGTCTGAGACAGAGAGAGAGAGAGAGAGAGAGAGAGAGAGAGAGAGAGAGAGAGAGA
>CAIGQV010019951.1:16154549-16171018 GCA_903798115.1 Danio jaintianensis
GAGAGAGAGAGAGAGAGAGAGAGAGAGAGAGAGAGAGAGAGAGAGAGCGGGGGAGTGCAGCTTCTGGAAGACTCTGCCCGGGAGAAGAGGCTCGGTAAATATTACTAAACTGAAACTTTAATCTGCTTTTTTCCACACTCAAGCTGGCTGGGTATTAAAGCTAATCTTTTTTGTGTGTCATATGGTGGGAGATATGGATGGAGCTAATTTTTAGAGACAAATCTGATATTTGTCAACTGGTTGAAAAAAACTAGGGATTTTCCCGCTAATCCTCCTACGAATGTGAAGGCGCGTTAACAGCGAAATGCAGATGGTGTGGAGTTCTCAGCACCCAGTCCAGACCAGAGTTAGCCCTGGAAAAGCTAACTGAGACCTGCGCTAACACCCCGAGCGCTGCCCATAGCTAGTTAGCAAAGTGGCTAGTGCGTTTCTGAGCTGCTCTGTTCTTGCTGCTTATTCTCTGTTCTTCCCCCGTTGTTTGCCTGGCTACTTCCCCTGAAATTATTAAAAATTTAATACTGCGCTAACTTTACAACTCTTTCTTTTTCTAATGTGGAGACAAGGAAACATTTTAATTTAAAATGTAGCATAAATCTTTAAGGATGCCAACTGCAAACCCACTGGGTAACTTTCTTGTTTACCTTTCCAAATTAAACTCTATCCTTTGCTCTGCATACTTTACAAAACTTAAGAGTAAAGTTATTTCAGAGGTGGAGTTACATTTTGATTAAATAAGACAAAACACACACCCATAAAGTGCTCACAATAGGAGCTAGAACATGTTAAGAATGATATGGGTACATATATATTCCACAAAACTTACTGCAAAATGTACTTTAACATGAAAATAGCCCTTATTATTTCCCAAGTGCTGTTTAACAGTGAGAAGATTTTTTTTTCAATGCATTATTAAAACATAATTTATTAAATAACTAATTAACTAGGTAAACTAGGCAAGTTAGGTTACTTAGACAAGTTATTGGATATAAGTGGTTTGTTCTAAGGGGGAATAACAGTATTGACCTTAAAATTGCTTTTTTTAAAAATGTAAATACTTTTATTCCAGCCAAACTAAAAGAAATAAGACTTTCTACAAAAGAAAAAATACTATAGGAAATGGTGAAAATGTCCATGCTTCATTAAACATTACTTGGGAAAATGTTTGGAGAAAAGAATAAAAATTTCAGAGGAGAGTTAATAATTTTGCCTAAAATATGTACATGCATTTAATATATATTTTACAATATAGTTGCATAAAAAAATATGATTGTATATATAAAAAACTAATTGTTATGCTCTAAGTGTGTGGTACAATGATAATACATGATTAGTGTTACAAACATAAAAGGCTAAATGAAGTCCACTAAAAAGGTTCACTATCAACTTCATTGAAGCATCAGCAAGAACAACCTACAAATGTGAGTTCAAGAGGAAATAAGCCATCACAGCTCTATTTTAGGAACAGTGCCAACATGGAAGTCCACATAAAGAAAAGATCTTTAAAGAGGTTAAACACTGTCCTCCCAGTTGTGACGCCCCTGGTAAGTGGAACTGTGAGCGCAGAAAGCAAAGAGCAAAGTTGATCATCATTAGCCATACAGAGAAATCTGAACGAGGCAAACTTTTCATCAAAAAGCCTTTCACTCCACATTTTCCTACTTCCTCAATATCAATATTTTTTAAGTCGACCAAAAACAAGAAATCCAAGCCTTTCACTGTGACCACAAACATGCATTAACAATCTAACTTGCAGCATTTGAAAAAAAATCCATATAGACGTGCACATACGCTCTGCTAAACTTATTCATCTTCTTTCATACACTTTGTCAGCATGTTAGCGTTTTATTCGACAGTTTTATTTCATTGTACGGCATAGGTTAGCTTGTAATAGAATTACTTATTTGCAGCCTTAAAGAAACACAACAAGTTGGATAAATCTAAATTCGAAAATAAAAGCATGGTTGAGTTGATTTATGTAACACAAACGCTTGTTGAAAGTAGCAAGCACAGCTGACATCTATTGATCAGTCCTACTGTGAGCTAAGGAGCTGAATTTTTTTTTTTTATTATAGGCACAGTGAAATTCAGCATTTTTTTTAACCTTCAGAGATGCTTTGCATTCATCTGTAAAATAAATAAATATATTTGGCGGCAAGAGGGGGGAGAAAAAAAAAATCACTAAAGCTCTTTTGGTGTAATTGGCTGAACAGCAAGGGCAGCAGAAAATTTACAGGCAGACGACAGTGTGAAGGGGACTCGGTCACCGCATGAAAGCAAGCGCTCAGCCTGCTCCGCTCTGCCCTGGACTTTAGCCACTGGCTTGGCACTGAGATCATCCAGTGCCAACTCACCTACACCAGACTACTGACAAGCAGTATGAATGGCTTTAAAGGTACAGTACACTAAAAAAGGCATTTTGATAATAATCATTGCTTTCTTCATCTGTGGAATAAACAAAAAGGCCTGATATACTCTCAGCTTCTTTTATGTCTTTCGTTATTGACAAAAAATAAATAATTAAGGAAGAAGAAGGTGGAGCCTCAGTGCATTCCTAACAGTTACAGTATGTATCAGTAATCACCGTGGGCCAATAGGAATTAAAAGTTGTTTACCAGCCGAATCAAACTTTTCTGGAAGGTTTACTTTGGCAAGCTGCTTCGAAATCCTCACACAAAGCCTAAATTAACGCTTAGCCTGATTTTGTTCAAAATGATGTAATGGCAGCTCGATCGTTGATTTTACATTGCAATCGACATACGCATATTGGGGTTTAAAAGCGATTTTTTAAGAAAATGTTGTACACACTAAAAGAGTTTATTAATATTTTCTGACTTCTGTGAACCATATGATACACTTTTATGATGTCTGGGTCACTAATGTTTTCTTCTTTTATTCAGCAAGGATGTACTAAACTGAACAAAACTGACATTTAAGGTTTTGAAGACAGAAGCAATGATGCTGAAAATACAGCTGTGACATAAGAAGGGCAAATTACATTAGAAGAGAACTTAAAGCAAATCGCAAATATTTTCCAGAAAAAAAAATCTTTTGTAGCTTGAGCAAATAAATACAACCTTTTTTAATAGTACTGTACTGTTAAAATTCAAATGAAATAGTTGTAGGTATCAATATAAGATTTTACTTTTGAGTAAAATGAATCAAATCATTAAGTCAGTCTGAATGATTCATTTACAAATCCGACTGATTCGTTTCTCACTGAAGATTATCGGTGGAATATAATTTATTTGAAATTTTACGTGTTTCTTACATGGACACACCCTGTTCATTGTTATTACATGGGAAAGTAATCAGCACTTTATCTTTGTAATGCACAGAAGAAGAAAAAAAAAATAACCTCAAACTGGTTTGCAACAACATGAGGGTGAGTTATTAATAAAGAATTTCTATTTTGATGTGAACAAAACCATGACAAGCAACGATGTGAAGACAAAAATCCTTAGCAGAAATCAAGCAAATGTAATCAAACTGCGATGGAGGTCAAAGGTGGAAGTAAAGCTGTCATGTGCAAACCCAAAATTGGCCTGACTTGTGACAGTGGTGCCTCTTTCAACACCAGCCTTCTTGAGAGGATAGAGAGGATAACACTTAAAAACCTGGCGGTTTTATCTCACCCGCTGCTTTTCCATAAAATGCCAGGCCCTACAAGCAGCCCATGTGACCACCATGTAGGTCAGGCAAAACGGGGTAAGAGCGGTGGGTAGCAGTGGGGCTTATGGAGGGAGGGAGTTTTCGATGGAACTGTCGAAAATAGCATGCAGTAAACAGATTAGATCAATAAGGATTGTTACTATATCTGTCTTTGTATACTACCCAGAGAGAGCATAACAGGGAAAATGGACAGACAGGAGAAAATAAAACACGACAGGAAGAGTGATGAACAGACCGTTTTGTTTAAACAAAGTTATAAGGTCATAAAATGTTTGGGTGGAGCTAATCAAACAACCGCCTGCATGTGGAAAACGCCTGAATTTACCAAGTGTGAGAAATGTGTGTATACGTATACTCGACTAGCATGCTGTTAGTCTTGACCCGAGAGAACCTGAGACACAAGTGAAGAGTTTAAGCCCGCAGTAGATGACAGCTGGTTTGGGCAAAGCCAGGAAATATGACACTGTGTGTCAGTTGTTCAAATAAATGCTGAAAAAGGCAGCTCTCAGCTCAAACAGCAAATCTGAGGATAGGTTAGGAACACGCGACACTAGCAGTTTTGACAGCGTGGTTAAAATATATGAAAACCGATGCAGTGCCGACCGATTTATCAGACGATAATTGATATTAATGTAGAAGGGGCCTGTCAGCCAACACAAGCTAGAGTAATGAATAGGTTCCTCTAATGTACTCACTCCCAGACCCTTCAAAACTTCTCCATGTTTTATTTTTTTATATATACAGCGGGTAAAATGAGTATTGAACGTGTCATGATTTTTACTGGTAACTATATTTCTAAAAAAGCTGTTCACATGAAATTAAACCAGATTTTGTAGGTGCAAAGATACAATAATACAACCAAAAAAATTCAGGAAAAAATTGTTGTGTAATATATGTAGTATTTAATACCTTGCATAAAAGTTTTTTTTTTTTTTTCGTAATGATAGCTTCAAGATGGAGTCTTCAAATATTGATGGTTCTGTGGGTCTCATCTTTGAACTTGGATCCTTAGTTCTAATTCTCCATTGGATTCAGGTCAGGTGATTGGTTAGGCCATTCCAGTAGCTTTATTTTCTTTTTCTGAAACCAATTAAATTTCCTAGGCTGTGTTTGGGATTATTGTCTTGCTGAAATGTCAATACTGGATTCATTTTCATCATCTGATATTGTAGATGTTGATACTGAAGCAGCTAATATTAATTTACACAGACGAGAGGCAGGGTTGCTGAGTAACTACTGAGAGATTTCAGCAGCTGTCTGGGCTTTCCATGCCTTTTTACACCTCCCTTTCTTCATGTTTTCAATACTTTTGCCTGTGTCATTTCATTTTATTACACTTAAAACATAAATAGATTTGTTTTCTTTGTATGTATGGATTACCTTGGTCGTTACTGACATCTGGTGAATATTTTAAGTCAACAGCACCTTTAGAAATATGTATTTTCAGAGAAAAATGGTTACGTGTTCAATACTTTTTCACCTGCTGTATATCCCTCTGCTTGTTCCTCCTTAAAAATTAGCACAAACATGAGGGTTTGTGTGTGATCTGACAGATCAGCCCATGGGGAACACAATGAACAGTATGAGCAGTATGTTTCATTTTGCTTGCTTACAGAAAAGGAAGCAGATCTATTGAATGAGCGATTGACACCCAGACTGGATTTTTCACTGTCAGAGTATAAAAATAACACTCATCGACTGGTTGACCTTGCTCTGTGAAATGGCAATATATTGAACATTTGTGTGAAACTACTGCATGACGTTCATTAAACGGACATCAGCTACGGTGGACCCAGGAGTGAGATGAGTCACAGCGGGATGTTTTTGTCTTATTAATTGACCTTGACCAATCGTTCACCCAAAACCTCCATTTTGTTTTGGAGTTTATGTTGCATGTAACTAACACGAAATGGCATACGTGACCTAAAATTGAGATATTGGCAACGCTGTTCATCATCTGAGTGGTTTTTCTATAAATAAGAGCATTTGGTGTGTTAGAACGTCAAACCCCAAGCCATCAAATCAAGACACTGTATCTCTGTTTACAATAATTATTGATCATAAGTCCGCTTTGGCTGCTCATAAGGGTCTCTTTCAATTGATTTTTTTTCTTCCTCTTTCTCTCTCTCACTCCTGCTTCGGGAAAAAAATATATAATAGAGTTGGTATGAATTAAAGGCTGTTTTGCTTCAATTCATCTAAGCAACCAGACAATAATTTCATGTTACCAGGGAAACGTGATAACACAGACTCCTTGTTGCTAAACAATCAATTAATTTTATGCTTTGTACCGCTGTTTACTCTCCCATTAAAACCTGAAAAGTCAGTTTAGCTTTTTGCAGCGCTCCAGTTTTCAGGGTTTTGTTGAATAAATCCTGAAATACAAAAGAGAGTGAGAGAGAAGCCAGGTGGCTGTGAGTAGAGCAGCTCCACACACAGACGTGGCCTTTTGTTGGGATGCTGAAATTCAACAAACCATGCCCCATCACGAATAGAAGCTGTGTTTTTGTTGAAAGGATGTTTTTATGCTACCATTCTTCTAATGAGGGCCATGACAAAGCATTGACTTTTATCCATTTTAATCAAAAGCATTAGCTTGGCATTATAGTGAACAGATACTGTTCCTCGTCATACGCGTTCTTTTTATAAGTGTGGCACAGTGATGTTTACAGTCTTAATGGGATTTTCATACAGTAAATATACATGGGTTGGGATCTAATTTCAACAAATGACATTGATTCAAGTGAAATTATGTCATTTCAAAACTTTATGTTTTAATAAAAAAAGACGTTTAGCAGAATGTGCAAGCTGCTCTTTATTATATAATCATTTATAATTTCATAATGGAAGTCAAGGTCAAAAATGGTGTAAAAACACCATAAAAGTTGTTTGTAAGGAACGTACGAACATTTAAGACATGGTTTTATGATCATCCATTAATAATTCACTCATATATGCAAATATGGTACACCATGCCATATTAGTAAGAAACCAAAACTTGATGATGTTTTATAATCACACATTAACACAAAATAAAAGTTCAACAGAAAGTTCATGCTGCTCTTTATGACATAATATCATTTTAAATAGAATGAAGTTAATGGAGACCAGGGGTTATCAAGGTGGATAAGTTTGTGAAAGCATTATAAAAGTAGTTTGACTTCAAGATAATCCTCTAACAACTCACTCGTATATTCAAATCATGGCTCATTAGGATTAAATTCTAAACAATGTTGATGTTATTTATAATAGACAAAAAAAGAGAAGTTTACCAGAACGTTAATGCTGCTCTTTTTCATTTAATTTCACAGACTGAAAGAGAATGGTGACTTGTGGTTGTAAAAGGTCAAAAATTATATGAAAGCACCATAAAGGTAGTTGGTGAGGAAACATTTACAAAAATTTAAATGATAATCCTCTAATAAGTCACTGATAAATATAATTATCACATAACGACACATCAGGTTTAAAGTCTAAGCTATGAAAACTGTATGACGATTTCTATAACACAAAAAAAGAAAGGTTTATTAGAATGTTCATGTTGCTCCTCATCATATAGTTTAAATTGTTATCAAATAGAAGTCACTGGTGACCAGGGGTTGTCAAAATCTAAAATAACATAACATAATATAAATCTAAAATAAATACAAATATTTAAGTTGTGTCTTTATGATAACCATCTAATACTTCACTTACAAACCATGTCATGGCGCATTAGTTTTAAAGCCAATGATGCTAAACATCATTGGTTCCAATTTGTTTCATATGTGATCACAATATGCCAAAACCGAATATACAAATTATACAAATGAGAATTGAGAGCTCTGGCAGAGGCAAAGATTATCAGTGAATGAAAAAAGTTCCTAAGAATAGCTATAGTACAACATCAGAGGACTTTGGAAGTTACTTGACCGCTTTTATGATGCTTTTATGCTATTATATTTTTGGAGCTTGACAGAATTTGGCCACCATCTACTTTCATTTTATGCAAAAACAGCATTGTAAACAGTATGAAAAAAAAAAACAAAGAAAGAAAAAATAGCACAGGTTTGAAGCAATATTTATTTTTGACTTAAATATCCACACGGTTATGGAGCAAGCATGACAACGTACATGTTTGAATGCCTTGTTGAGACTATCAACAAGAAAATGAACTTAAACATCTCTCTAAACCCTGACAGGTCAATGTAAAGAAGGAAAGGGGATTAAGTGATGTGGTCCAGCACTTGCACTGTAAACCTAGGGCTAATCTTGCCTTTAAAGCCAGAATCTCCTGACCCCTAAGACTTCAAACTACCACTAAGAGAAAAACACCGCAGGAGTCTTTTCAGGTGAGCGGGTGGCCGGGCTGTACACCCACACCAACACAAACACTCATTACCATATCAATAGACATCCACTGTCTCTTTTTCAACATAGGAAGCTCCTTAGTATAATGACACACCAGTGAGTGACATATGCACTAATGGACACAGTAAAGTTACTGTATAGTGTGTGCGTGTGTGTATTTATATATAACAAATAAACACATATTTATAATGTCATGTGTAATATTTGTATTTATTTTACATTTGTCATTGTCTTAAGGAATATAAAACACTTCACATCAGCAAAGTTCTGTTTTATTGTATAAAAAAAATTATAATTATTATTTAATTTATTTCAAATGTATGTTTAGGTAGTATACACTGTAAGCATATAAAATGTTTTATTTAAAAAGTCATCTCGATTAAGTTATTGTAATACAATGGCAAACATTTCTCTACTATTATGCAAAACTGAATTTCCTCATATGTGCTGACATATATCATTATCATCAAGATAAGAGGGATCTTGAGGGGGAAAAAATGGTTTAGTTGAGCTGAGGCAGGTTGGCTTTTTAAAGACTCCATGGTTCAAAGTGTCAACCGTCGGGCACATAAAAAGACATAACCCTTCAGAAGAGCGTCAAAGTTTCTCAAAGCCTGCCAGTTCAGGGTATTGGTTTGATTGAAAATAATACGCCGTTCCATCTTTCCAAGATGTACTTTTCCTAAAGCATCGTTGATTGCCCTGTGTCCATTACTAGGAGAGATTATGATAATATTCCACATTGTGCTCTGTGTGATGCAGGGGAAATTCAATACTCAAAAGGTTAATGCAATCAATTAGGATGACAAAGGGGTAAAGTAAAACCCTCCTGCTCGCTGAGAAAGGAGCAGGGACAGGGAAAAGAGAAAAAGGTATTGAAAGCTTGAATAGATCTGCCAGGAGAGAAGAGGCACTCCAAATATGTGAGAAAGAGGTGAAAACGACTGTTGTCTATTCTATATGCGCTCTTCAAAGCGCCGCTGCTCTTGTGTCACACAAATGCAGACACACACAAGACAGATAAAGATTAAAGCGGAGCTCTCGCTGAACACTCAATAGCTACACCCTTTTCTTAGCATGTTTAATGATTTCCACCTTATTTTAAAAGTAGAAGAAGCACTATTCAAACAAAACAGATCACAAAAAGAAGTTTGTTCACTGTAAAAAACAAAAAACAAAAAAAAAACTGTAATATTAACAGTAAAAAAAACTGGCAGCTGTGGTTGGCAGAATTTTACAGTTAATTGTCCCATGAAATTAAAATAAAGTTTTTTAGATGTTAGATATGACAGTCTTAAGGATGTCTATTAGCTAATGTGCCAAACATTAGCTAACAGTGACAAAATATGCATTTAGAAGATATAAACATCCAAAGCTTGCAGTTTGTCACTTCCACCTAAATGGATCAGCCTGATAACTCAACTTCTCATCAAATCTTGACCAATAACATGCGCTCTAGTGTCTGACATGTCCCACCCCCTTCAGAATGTTTCTCATTTGATTTTCATTTGATGCATTTGAGCTCAACCACTCTCACTGGTAGACCTGTGATAAGACAAAACGTTATTGGCTGTTTTTTTTAAAGGGGAGGAGCTACTCTGTCCCGCCCACTCTTCATGTTTCAGTTTAGTTTACATCAAACATCACATTAAAGCACTTTATGGGACCTTTAAAATATGGTTGCAATTTCAAACTTTTGTGGTAATTTACCATATTTAATTAATGTATAGTGTTATACACCAATGTTCTGAAGTACTAGCAAACTGAAAAAAAAAAAAGATTCATTGAATTTACAAAAAAAAAAAAAATTAAGGTAAGTGGTTGCAAACAATTTATATCTTCAACTTAATTTGTTTGTTTAAATTCAGCCTATATAAATTCTTTGCAACAATTTCCAATACACCATTTTTTCAGTGCATCTACACATCATACCTTTGTTACATAGACAGAAAAACTACCATAAGGATGTGGTGATGAGAATGTTATATGATGAACCAAAGCTCATCACAAAAACTTTTCCCACAAGCAGAGAAACTTACTAATACAGTGCTCAGCATATATAAATACACCACACACAAATCTATCGTTTAAATTCATATTTTTTATAGAAAGCTATACAATATTATATTTGTGCATATACATAAGATTAGTCAGTACTGAAGCCAAATCTGGAGCTAATCTAACAAAATAACTTACGATAACGGTCCAAAAACTAATACACCCAAATGTATATGTTATAGAAAAATATTAAATACACATTTTAAAAAAAGAGGAAAAAATCAAGAGAAGCAAAAATGTTTTAATAAATTTTGTTGAAATTTTGTAGGTTGTCATTTTTTTTCAATATTGTTCAATGTTCAATTTTTTCAATATATGTTCAAACTACTTATTTGATATTAGTTGAACCAACACAATTCTTAAGTTTTTTGGGGAGGACAACTTAATTGTTTTATGTTCAAACCACTTAAATTTGTAAAAACTATTAAGTTAACTTAATCGAATTGTGTTGGGACAGTGTTGTGTTTTTACAGTGTATTAAAATTAGTTGTAATATAAAAATCAAATTTACATCACTGATGAGGAAAAAAAAAAACAACTTAAAAGAACCACAGTAATGTAAAAAAAAAAAAAAGCATAAAATGTGAAGTGTCATGCAGGGAATTCTGGAAAAGTCAATTTATGCTTATTCACAGTATATATTAAGAAACATTTCTGTTGATCAGTTTACATAATTTTAGCATTTTTACAGTTTTTTTAAGGTTGAAATCATTGCCATTTATTTAAAGTGTTGGGTTATAAATTATAAAACAACAGATACACTGGTAAATGTACTTTATAAATCCAAGTGGAAATTACCTTGAGAGCAGCTGGTTCAAAGTAATTACAAAAACGGCTATATATTCCACTTCCTTAAGCTTTCTCCAGCTTTCATGTTTTGGGTTTAATATTTCAATTTCATCTGCACTGAGCATTCACAGCTTGAATATTAACAATAATAAAACTGCGCTGAAATTAAAAAGACAATCCCTTCTCTTCAAGAGGGAGACAATGGCCTTTATTATTTAGATAGATGCTACACCGCTGCACAACACAAAGGATTCCCATCATTGCAGATAAATGGATAAAGTTAGATAGCAGTATTGAGCTGTACAACTATTGTGATAATCCATATTACCTTTTCAGTCCTCAGCACAGTCTATCAGGGAGAGACGGTGATAATTACATCTTAGCAACCGTCTGTTCTGATAAAAAAGGCACAGAGTGGCACTGTAACGTCGCTCTATTGAGAGACGCCACGATGCCTAATTTCCCACCCAGCGCAGAGAGGAATTACATAAAGAGAGAGAGAGAGACTGCTGTAATCCAGCGCATCCGGGAAGAAGCAAACTTCAACCACACCTGTTTACGCCAGGCCCAAACGCAACAGATGAATTCTGCACAATGATGCTCATTATATCTGTTTGCATTTGTCATGCTTTTCTGCAACACCATGATTGACATAAGGATTTGTCAAGAGGCAACTTTCCAGGAATTATTTCCCAAGGAGACTGCTCTGAAGCGAAACATTTGAAGACAACATTTGAAGGCATCGCAAGTAAAGCAACAGTGAAAAATTTCTTTGATTATGTTCAATATACTTTTAACAAGTGAAATCAAAGAATGATCTGGTTGATGCAATTTTGAATACAACCAGGATGAAACAATGTTCAAAACTATTGACTGTTGAACCACCAATAGTATTGGCAATGACACAGCAGGTGGGTGTGGTTCTGAGGCTCTGCCTTCTTTAAAGTGGGAATTTTCTTTATATATATATTATTTTTTACATTTACATTTAAAAGTTCTATATAACTAACCTGACATGACTTTCGAGACTGGAGTGCTGAAATGCAGAGCTTGTACAAACATATCTATTGTGCTATTATTAGATGCTTTCTTAACGGCTGTTTTCTCACCAGTTTATTTGTATATTTATTTTGTTAATGAGAGGAATGTGCAAGCTTGTATTTGCATAATCATCCAAACTGCAAGTTTGCTAAATCCATTGCATGTACATTTTGTATAATTTGTATGCATACATTTTATAAATGAATATCAATAAAAATACATAAGTTACAAAAAAGGGTAATTATTAATACATGTTTTGTTAATTTTATTTATTTCTTTACTTATTTATACAGTTTCTTCAAATTTTTATTTAGCAAATACAGATAAAATCACTTTCCAATTGTTTTATTTCAACTTACACAATGCATTACAGAAAGGTACCACCCTAATGACTACTTACTTGCAGTTTTTAATCATCAAATCCAAATTTTGCATTGGCAAGTCTTAACTTCGAAGAGAGCCATCTAGTACGAGAGGTAACCAAGGCCTTCAACCAACATGCTAAGAAATTTGACTTTTTATAAGCGCAACTGCTGTAATTTGACCTACATCGCACTTCCCTGTCGCACCATTTTGGGGGCCAGTGGACGAACCACTGAGACAAAAAGCCCAATAGGCTTTGAAGTTTCAGGGCTTCTGAAAGGCAAGAGACCACAGTCTCAAAAGATGTGGCGGCCCGGAGGCCCCGGTTCAAAAGAAAAACAATTACTTTGAGCGCGAGTGGAACGCGATGCTCCTGTCTTGGCTTCCTGCGGCCCGAGTGGCGGACAGGCGTTGGGGGGGCGATTTGAGGAGGTGGCGGATTTGATGGATGGGCTGGAGGGAAAGTCTATTCACATGGAGATGTTACATCATAAATATTTACACAGGGCTGCCGTTTCCATGTAGCCTCTTCTTGTTTTGACACACTGGAAAAAATTCAAAGGCCAAAAAAGAAGAATTTGAGGGGGGAAAGAAAGAAAAAAAAAACACAAAAGAGGTGATGGCTTTTTTGTTATCACAGTTCGGAGTGATACACCAAAGGAAAGCAAACTGACAGTCCAACTTGTTAACTCAGCAGATAACACGCCATCTAAAAAGCCAGTTTAATACATCAATGTCTGTAATTACTTAAATAAGAGAGAATAGTCTCCGCAATCTGTCTCTGCACTGCATCTGACCCAAGTGATCTCTGAAAGCAGCCCAGTTCGGCGGTCTAGCGAGAGGGAGCCTGCTTTTTGTTGTCTTAAAAACAGCTCATCCAATTCTTCACAGCAAGCGCAATTAAAAGCATCCCAACTCCCCGCAGAAGGCCTGAACCAACAAAAACAAATTTGGCAGTTTAATTTTCTTCCCACTGTTTGAGAGGGAATCCATTCGGGGAGGCTTCTGCGCTGCACCCGCCTGGTCTCTGGGAGCTTTTCGGGAAGGGAAAAGGCATGCAAGGCCCCATGTTGGAGCCAGTTTGGCTGATTAGCCGAATTAAATATATCAAAACCCAATTAAGCTAACTATACTCCAGCCATTCAGGTTGCAATGAGGAGAGAATTGGGTCATGATGCTGGGGCTGCTTGGCTTGGCACACTGTCCTATGTCTGAATACGAAGAGGGACTCCTAAAGCATCTGGCTTATTAGGCTGAGATGCAGAAAAACAATGCTTGAACTTGATTGCAGGCCTGGGTATGACAGAATACATATATATTATCAAACGGCAGTAACGTGTCAGACAGTGCGCTACTGTTTATTCTACAGTATATGGGTGCTTCCTCTATAGAGGAACTTTGTTGAATCATGAAATGGATTCTTTGTTAACACAGCACACTAGCTGGCGCCTACACAGAAAATAAATAAAATAAATCAATAAAAATTTATATTTCATAACTATATTTTGTCCTCCAATTTCTATTTATTATTTGCTCTTTCCACATGTTTGGATATAGTGTATTGTTTGGTTTATCCAGTCATTTCTTTAAAGTTTTCAGTGTTTAAATTATTTTGTCAAAAGCGTCATGTGATATGAACCTGTTTTTCAACTGAAGCAAGATTTCATTTTTTAAAAGGCAAAGAGAACTATTTAATGAATAAATATAACTGATATTTAAGTGAATAATCAATTGCGTTTAAAATTAATTAACATATGTACAAAATATGTATTATTTAACCAATTAACTGATTAAAAACTAAAGCTAAAACACACATTAAAACTAAATATTTGAATTTTTTTCTACCAAAAAGTTCACAATAATTAAATTAATAAAAAAATAAAGATAATCACATTTAAAATTCATTCTACGTTTGCATAAATAAATATCAAAATAAAACTAAATAACAAAAACTGTGTTATCTACCTTTACTCTGACTCGCACGTAACACCTTTACCTGTCAGCATAGTCAAACTCTGCTATCTTCTCAGAAAAAAAACGAGACTTAAAAAGCCTGTAAAGAACAAAGACGTTCGAATTTGGAGAACATCTCTTCCACATATCGCCTGACACAAAGAGCATGATCTGTGTTGTTCTCTCTCCATTCCCTGCCCAGCCATGCATGACTGCCGGTGGCTGCCGAGACATTGTTTAGACATAGTTTGCCCGTGATTGATGCTGCAAGTGTGTATTTGGTCCAGCGCTGAAAGACACTGGCAGGACAAAGGGGTGTTGGTTTCTGTGAGCCGCGTATCATGGTCAGGCCAGCACCCCCTGGACATGAGGACGACCCCGAGACTGACACGAGACAACGCTCGACATCACTCCTCTGCGCTGACTCAGGAGCCACGGGCAAAGCCATGCAAAACACTGTCATTCATCCCACTGAGCAGATCCTCGCGCTCTTAACTTTGTCCGTAAACTTCCATGAGCTGTGTTAATCATGTGTGGCATCTTATGCTTATGGAGATGGCAGCTGTCAAGGGCTAAATATGATGATAATGGAAAACCTTGTGCTGAGCTGCATGCACTTTTAACAAACGCTGCAAACTTAACATTGACATAGCTGGCAAGAAATCACCTTGAAATCTAAAAACGGAACATTAACGTTTTGCTGTCATTTAATCACTTGATGTGTGGCTTTATAATCAATTTTACAATAGACCTGTACGCTAGTTACTGAAGGCCAGCGATCATAGTTTATAAAGTTTTAATATTAACTTTTTTGTGCAACACTTTATCTTAAGATGTCCTTGTTACGGTGTAACTATTCATTTAATGACTGAATAATATTAATTAATTACAGTACATGTACTTAAATATGGTCAGGGTTAGAATGTGGGTTAGTTTTATGTTTATTTGCATGTTATTATGCATAATTAATTAAGTACATGTGTAACAAGGACACCTTAAGATAAAGTGTAACCACTGTAACAACAAAACTCCATCGCTTCACTTTAAAATGCACTTATTAATATTCTCTAGTGAATTACTTTTATGAGGAATGGATGGGCCTTTTGGAGCTTCAAAAACGTTAGATTGTAGACTATAAAATTGATTTCTGAGAGACACTGATGACTGAAGTACTGACATTTATGGGGATTAAATACAATTTTTTATAAATATTAAAATAAAAGCCTATTTTTAATTAATTTTAACATTAATAGTGTTTTTTACTGATAACAAATGCAAATAAATGCAGCCTGATGAGCATAATATGTTGAAGAAAAATACAATGAAATCCTTAGCACCAAACTTTTGGAAAATGATCTTAAGAGCTGTGCAATTAATCGAGATAAAATTTAGATTTTGGCCTTCAATTATTTAAAAAATAAATAAAATAATTGCGAAAAAAGATTATTGTGTCACATCCCCCTTTATATCCCACAATCGTTTCTCCACAAAGCCCAAGTTCATGTGATACTCAGTAAAATCATCTAACCTGACTACGTGGCATGTATGTGATTTACTGATCTCTATTATATGTATTTATGTTTGTAAAAGTGTGAAAGAGAACTTGTGATTATCTGTGTATGCGCTCAGACTCAGAAATGAACAGAACAAGAGGATTGACATAAACCCTTGTTTGTTTTGTAATAAATAAAGAGTTGAGAATGAAAATGCATGTGTAACAGTAAATCGCATCCGTGTGGCTCTTAAAGTGACAGCGGGCTATATTCCTGCAGCAGACTCATTATTAATCAAGTTTTGGTCATACGGCCCACTCGTAATTGTTTTAAATAACCGTGACTACAATATTGTCCAAAATATTAGTAATTTTTTTTCACAATCAAGCAGCACTAGTGTTTTTATCATTGAATATTTTTATTTATTATAATTTTTTTTTATACTTTTACTTTATTTATTTATTTTTTTGGTAATTTTGGAGAGGCTGAGATTGCAAGATCGCTTTTAGTTTATTGATATAAAACGAACAGAAACTTTTTTTTGCCTAAAAAAGCACAAGCATGTTCCTGTTAATCTATAAATAAATAAAACCATTATCCATGTGTGTCTTTTGTGGGTAACAACGGAACATAAACAATCATTGCACTTGCTTCCCCTACCTCGCTTTCTCTGACAGAAGTCTTCACAGGCTTACTTCATCTGTAAAGAGAGAGAGAGAGAGAGAGAGAGAGAGAGAGAGAGAGAGAGAGAGA
>CAIGQV010019951.1:16171028-16202600 GCA_903798115.1 Danio jaintianensis
AGAGAGAGAGAGAGAGAGAGAGAGAGAGAGAGAGAGAGAGAGAGAGAGAGAGAGAGAGAGAGAAAAAACACTTTAGAGTAAATAAAAATCCAAACGTCTATTTATCAGGCATTACATAAAACACTCCATTAATACCTCCATATCCACACAGAGCTCTCTAAATGTGAAGACATGTCATCCTTTTAGCATTCTGGGCGCAAAAACCCAAGGCTGACTGAACAAAAGGCTCTCAAACGGCCCCCGTCGTGACCCATTGCGTACACATAGAAAGCTACTGTATGGTGGCGCAGTTGGTGGGGACTGACAGGTGACAGAAACCCACCACAAATCCCGCTTGCATTGCTCATCCCAGCCCAGGAGAGCAGGTGTGCTATCAGTTAGCTAGTTTTTCACAAATATTCTAACGCGGCTTGCCGATGATAATTTACTTAGAATCAGTAATCCTAAAATCTGATTGAGGGAGGATTTTATTAGCCACTATGACCTTGGCCGGCGTGCATTAACCAAGGCCAGCACAACACTCATATTACAGTGGGCAGTAAAGCCAAGCCAACTGTGACCACTTTCTTCTGATTCCTCTGTAAGCAAACATCCATGATGAGATGGCTGGTGATATATGTGGTTTGAACAGCACAGCCTAACCGAGCGTGGATGAGAAAGTGAGATAAGCATTGTTTAACACTATGAGATGAGCACACAGCAGGAGAATTCATGGTTACTCCAACTTTAAATACCAAAATGTGCTGAATTTGAACTTGACTTTATTAATTTATTGATTGTTTAAAAGTGTGTTGTGTTTGTGCCACTAGGGGCACCAGTTGCAACTGTAAAAATGGCCTTAAAGGGATAGTTCACACAAAAAAATGAAAATGACCTCATCATACGACTCATGTTATCTCCATGGAGAAAAGGGATGTAAGCTTTACTTCTGAAAGCCAATTTTTGCATTCTACTATTGTTGCAAACAGGTTTTCAAAAAGAGTCTGCTATCAGTCAAAGCTCTGCGATGTTCAAACAAACAAAGCAAAGTTTTGATAGCTTGTTAAAACCCTTTTTGTAGAAATCAACCTATTTATAGCTGTCTTTGCTGCATATTACGAGAGGACGAAATAAAGCATTTTAATACTGAAAGAAAATTGCTTAACTTTGCTCATCCTGCAAGACCCAGGTTTATATCAAATGATAAAGCTCCTCCCCCTAGACCATCTGCAACCAGCTAATCATTAGCAAATCATGGCTTATTGTACAGTGACTTAACTAAAACCTATTTGCTAATTGTAAAAATGGGTTGACAACCCATTGACAAGTTTCGCCCAAACTTCCTGTTCCAGTATGACAATGTCAAGAAAACTACGCTCATCAAGCAACTTCATGGGGTCTTTAAGTCCATCCAACAATTAATACACACACACACACACACACACACACACACACGCACACATGCACACACAAGAAAACAAGCCCAAATGAGAGACTGTGGCGACTCACAAAGTTTCCTAACCTTGAGAGCACAAGCAACTGAAAAAGTAATAATAATTCTAACCTGATCTTCCTACTTATTTTATATCTCCCCTCAGCAACCTAACTTCTACTCGGCAACAGTGCAGTTATTAATTCATGAGGCACTAATTAGTTCTTTGTTTAATTTTGTGTTAAACAGACTGACCGGAATGATAACGACTCGCGCTGTAGCGCTCTGGTCCCACGCCGCCCCTGTCTGCTACAACAAGGGAGCATCGTGCGACTAGCATGATGAACCCAATTCCCTTCTAAGTTGCACTTCATTAAGTCAAAATGTGACAAGGAGCTTAGAGGAGGAACTGGCAGATCTGATCGTACATAACAATGCAGGGCCCGTAAGTTTGGGATGAGGGGGAGCCGTGCATTCCAGCATCCATGTTGCTAATTTTCTATTTTTAACCCGTAGGGGCTGCCTTTCATTTTCCTTTAATTGTTTTTGTTGGGAGCTGCAGTGTCCTCTCTTTAAATTGCCGCTCCTATCAACTCCCCAGATCAAACCCCTGTGCAACATCTCTGGCGCAGAGTAAACAACAGGCTTGCCCTTTTGCATCAAGTGGCGCTGGCGGAATGTGCCGGTAAATAGGTGACTTTAATAACATGTTTGGCGCAGCGCACACGTCATACGCATGCCAGCGATACCATATATAAGACCGAAAAGAAAATGTTGCATTTTGTGCCTTTGGATCTCAAGAATCCTGCTGAGAAGGAAACAGAACAAAAGCCGGCCTGAAACTGGGAGGAATGCGACTGTTTTCCAACCTCTTCATATTTCACATTCTTCACCAATGTGACGAGAACACAAACATAATAGAGAGGCTAATCAAGTGCATGTTTGAGATTTATGATGATCCACTGATGACGTTTGCCAAGATTTCTCTCTCTCTCTCTCTCTCTCTCTCGCAAACGCATGAGAAAGTGTGGTATTCCTCATTCTTGCAAAAATAAGAGACACACCTATACCATATCTGGGTGCAGTTATGTAACCTGTGATATAATACATGTTTGATCCTTTTCATTCTGTCCAAATTCTGTGTCTTATACCATTCTAAGCTCTTAAATAAAAGCATTGACATATTTAAAAGAAAAAATATGTCACTTTAAAGTTGCATGAAATCTGAGGTTAGTTCCAAAATCTACACTCTAAAAAAAACTAATTTCCAGATTTGGGTAAAATATGGCCAACACAATTGCTAGATTTCATTTTTTTATTAATTTAATTTCTTAATCCAACCTTAACACAGTGGTTGAATTTGCCCAAATTTGACCCAAATTAGTTTTTTTAGTGTGTTATGACTTTTGTCATTGCATACTACCTTCGAAGTGAGCAACTTTGTTGCATCCTGTGTTTTTTTAAACAAGTCTCAACTCTAATTTGACCTTTGCATGAGATGCATACGATTACTTCATTCAAAAATACTCAGTTTTACAACACTTCAAACCTAATGACACAAATTCTTCTTTACAGAAATGTTTTGCATCTAAATTAAATATATATTTTTCTAGCCTCCTCTGCCATCACCTATGTTGGCACAATGTCTACTTCTACAAACTGTAGGCAGCTGCCTTCTAAAGGAGCATCTTGAGCTTAATCATCATCTTGAAACATTGCAAGTGACTTATTTGGCACAGACAACTCCAATAGCAACTCTACACTGTGCAAACACTTCAAAAAGGAGACCCTAATCAAGTTTGATGTTGTCATGTTGCTAAGCTAACAGAGGCCAACCAACAAAAATTTCATTTTTTTTTTATATTGTAGTCAAACCCTGGTAAACCCAAATCATCTATATTTTTGCTAACCATAGCTTAACCATGCTACTTATAGAAAAAAATGGTTCTACAAATCAACGCATAAAAAAAAATCCATGGTTTCTACATTTTAACTACAATAAAACCATGGTTAATTATCATAAGAGTACAAATATAGAGCTCTACACAGAAGACTCAAGTCTGCAGTTAACAGGTTGCCCAATATAGCATAACACTTTGTAACACACACAAACAGAAATATTTAACACAATCCATTGTAATAATGCTAAAATTCTTTGAAATGTTTTCCAGTTTTTATCTAAATTAAAGTTGTATCAACAATTTTGGATTAATTGTTCCACTACGCCGCCTAAGTATTTGGCTAAAACAAGGCAGAATAATTAAGCCACCTATCCAATGCAACGTCTCACAATGCTGCCTCGGAAGGAAGCGCGCAAGGTTTTGGAACAGAGCATAGATGAGATATTTACCCTCTCAAGGGTCTCCCCATTGGTTAAAGATACGATAAAAAAACAGACTTGTAATTACACTGTATAATAGGCAAGATTGGCATTTTCAAAATCATTTTCATGTGGATGGAAATGACATTGCTCTGACTATTCTGTATTCACTGGTGCAGATAAATAAACAAGGCATGAAGAAAGAGAGAGAGAGTGAGCGAGGGAGAGAGAGGGGAAAAAAACACGAAGAAAGAACGCAGAGTACAATGGCAAGCAGGTCAGTAATTAGAAAGTCTGTTTGCACAGTAATAATTTTAATATATTCATCAGGAAACAGGGCATGCTTCGCATGATAAAACGCCATCAAGGAAGATATCCCAGCACCCCCTTAACCTTTCCTGAAGACTGACAGCAGATTGCAGAGGATCTCAAAGACAAACTAGCTCGCCAATTATTGACACATACGACTGGGTTTCGTTCAGCGAGAAATTATGCAGTGGACAGTTGACACGAAAACATGACATTTAGATGCTACCTTTAGCTTGCAGTCGCAGTTAACTGTCGTGGGTTAGTTAAGGAACTCAATCAAGAGTGCACAGTACTTTTTAACATGAGGCGCGACACCTGTTAAACCAACAGAAAGTGATGAGCGCCGCACTCCTCCCAGCGCTAGAAACACAGAAACAGTCATGTACATGACACGAAGCGTTGAAAGGGAAGCAGTAACCTTGTTTGTTATTGTGCCTGGTGATGATGCTATGGAAATGATTGCAAATTGTTTAAAATCACCCTGTCACACGAGCACACAAAAAGCTGACCTTATTAAGTCATTTCACAAACAAAAAAGCACAGAAAGGTGAAAGTAGTCTCGCCGAAAGATCAAATCAGGCATGAAATATACTTCCAAGCACGTGAACCAGGAGAGCAAGTTCTGTTAATGTGCATCTCACACCTTGAAGAAAACATCCATTAAAGATTTGTTTTTTTGTTTTTTTTTCTTCCACAGAACTTGATTTTCTTTAAACCCCCAGGGTCGGTGTGCATGACAAAACTCCTACATGACAGCTTCCTATCCTGAAAGCGAAGCTGGCTGCTCCCAGACGAATCCACAGAGGACCTGTAGGTTTAATAATTAAAAACAGGAACATACACATACAAAGTAGCATACAAAACAGCTTGAGATAACAATCCTCTGTCCTCTTAGTTAGGATTTACGGCCGATCCATTGTTTCCATTTCCTGGCTGTGTTTGTAACAGTTTATAAAATTAGAAACTTGGTAACCCTTTTCTGGTAGACGCAGAGCCGGCTGGAATAAAAAGCTAATCGCTAATTACGTGATTCAGATGACATACTTCGAGAGCCATTAAAATGAGCAGCCTTTCCTCCTTGGCTCAGACCTTTTCATTCTTTACGTACTCCCCTCTGAGTCGCTATTCAGTGGCTGTGGCACAATGAAAAATCGAACATTTACTTAATAGCGCTGCTTATGTGAAGCTGACAGAGGCGAGAAGGCCCCCCTTTTTGCTGTCACTTTTGGCTGCTATTCTCCGCTGCCTGCTGGAGAGAAGGACACTGGGCTGAGGGGCAACTACCTCTGCACCCCACCCTGCCCTCCTGCCCTAATTTTTGTCGTCCATCTCTTTGAAATGCGGCGCTCACGTGGGAGCGAAGAATGGTGAGCGATGTGCAACAAGTGGCGGCACCATGGAAACCACTATTTTCCCTGTAAAATATTCCTTTCTGGCCCTTTTGAGGAGCTGTCAGTGCGCAAAGCGAGCATCACACGACCCCGGGCCCGGCCGTGACAAAGCCTATTTTCTGCCTCGTACTTGATTGATTAAAGAACTTTTTAGCAAAACCATGTAACGAGACAAAAAAAGTGACACATGGAAGAAAGGGCCGGGGGTGAGCTTCTATCACACTGTTTCCCCGGTAATATGAAAAAAAGACAGAGGGTCGGGAGGGGGGTCGAGGTCAGCGAGAGCATGAAAAACCACCACAATTGCGATTAAGATGATCAGGAGAAAAGGCAAAGTCGTTGGGGAAGTGAGCTCATCTCGTGGCCGACTTGAAATCAAAACTGACTGCATTTACTTTATAAACACACAGACCTGCCCTTTATTGTTCACCATGCGTTATATTACTATTATAATAATTTTTTTTTTTTTAAACGAGACCCAGATATATTTATATAGAAAATAGCAATAACAACATGGAAATTGACTATACTGAACAAAAAAGTATATAAAAGGGAGTAACTTCTGCAGTTTTTATTAATAGCTTTAATGAACAGATTTTTTTTTTTAAGTCTGTAAAGTAACATAAAGAGTTTAATGGTTTGTTTATTATTATGACAAAGAATATTATATTTAAAATACAATGATAACAGCATTATTAAAAGGTAACTAATACCATTTAACTATAATAGCTAATAATGGATTATATATCTATATATAGCCTAATTACTTCAAATCTACGATATATCTATGAAAAAAAAAAAAAAAATCAATAAAATCAATGAACTCCTGGCTTGCTACAATCAGAGCAGCCTTCAAATATTGGAGATTTTCTTTTAGAAGCATATGGTGTAGTTCCCACACAAAACTGCAGGGGCTGAAGAACTAAACCTATAACTCTATAAAGTCACAAATCCTTCTCCCACCAATCACTTCCATCTTGGTATGGAACGATACAATTAATTCCCAATGGACAAAATACCCTGTTTCACTCGGATATACATAAGTAGCAAAATTGGTTGCGAACTGCATTTCGTGTTGACTTTAATTCGTTTTTTTAATCTCAGCGAGAGCAATTTGTTATACTTACGCCTTGAGAGTTCATACATCACCACGTTACTGAACTTTTTTCATTTCCACAGAGAACCTCCCTGGCACATCCGATTAGCCATGTTACCATAACTACCCACCTTCACTCTGATTCATGATCTCTGCTTCACCGCTATCAATGCCAGCGCATAATCTCCGCTAATTCCCAGAGAAATGCTTTCTGCATTAACTTTCATCTACACATCTGTATAACCTGCTCGCGTGACTGGAGTAAAGCTCGAGATCAATATGCTACATGGAGCACATTTCATGTATCTTGTTGGCCTAAGTGACAGGCCATTTAATATGAAGTGAGGCGGATCCAGCGGCCCGGGTCTGCACCCGAGTCAGTCCGCAACATATATTCATCTCCAGAAACAAGTCAATACAACCAGTTCATCAGCACCCGATGGCTTTCATTACTTTTGCAGATCATTACGATATGAGAAACAACAAAAGGTGGGGGAAAAAATGAAAATGTTTACCTTGAAAATACGCCGGATTGTAAATGGCCTTTATTAGCTGCTGTGGAACAGATATGCGCATGTAATGCTTCATCTAGCTGGCTTGATTCGGATGAAGGGGATATTTACCAAGCGTGTGGGAGGGGGTGCGCTTTGGCATCATGAGTCTTGGCAGGAGAAAATTAGTATTCCAGATCTGGCCAATCTGGGCTCAAAAAAGAGCCTTAGCAAATCCCCACGGTGGAGGTGTCAGGCGCAAAATGACAAAAATCTGCTCCTTGACAGGGAGTCATTTATATTTTAGCTCCGTTCCATTATCTTAACGAATCCATCATCAGCCAATGCAATATTAACAGCAGAAAATCAACTCATTAGATCCAGGGGGATTTAATCAAGATTGCAATCATGTATGCGGTTCCTGGAGAGTTTGATTTTTTCTTTTTTTTTCTTTTTGGTCCTTTCCACATAATTGGCGCATCTCAGATCTTAATAAATTATTCTCTGTCTCAGACTGATGCCATTTTTTTCCCTCCCTCTCACGCCAGGCTCACTCTGGCTCTGACTATAATATTTACAATAAACATTATTATGTCATGGGCACACTGTTTAAATGGCCTTTAGCTAACTCGGAGAGGTAATTGGCTTTTCCATTTCTCTCTCGTTTTCTTCTTAATTGCCAGATGATATTGCTAACTGTCTCCCAAGGAAAGAGGAAAAGCGGTTTGGTGGGGCTGTGCTCTTTTGCCTTTGAAAGTCTTGTGCTTATGATATGGAGCAACTCTTTGAATTGTTAATAAACGCAAAGATTAGAATGTCAGGTCACAGTTTCAAACATCAGCACCAGCTTCCTTTAGTCTAGTTTTAAAAGTGGACTGAACTTCTTTTTTTTCTTTTTTACTATTATTAATTCATTATTTTGGTCTGTTTTGCTGGCAGTAATCTTGGACTTTATCCACTAAGTGTTCATGTAACAATGCTATTGGTATTGAAATAAAATAATAAAAAGGTTACTGAGATAAAGGGAAAAGTATCAATCTCAGTCAGCTGACATCCTGTCATCAAGGTACCAACATTATGAAATCAACAATATCTTACATTTTACGTCTTTAGCTTTAATTGTGCTTAAAGTAAAAACAATATCCAAAGAAGTCTAAATTGTGAGATATAAAGTCACAGTTATATGAAATAAGGTCACATTTATTCTTTTAAAACAAAGCTAGGAGAAAAGAGAACTGGTCTCAATTAAAACCCATCTAACACATCACACCAATGTGAGAAAAAAGTGTGAGATAAAGTTAACGTCTCAGTTATGACACATCAATTAGAAGATATATATATATATATATATATACACACTCATACACTACGGCCAATTTAGTTTATTCAATTCACCTGTATCACATGTCTTTGTACTGTGGGGGAAACCGGAGCACCCAGAGGAAACCGGAGCACCCGGGGGAAACCCACGCGAACACGGGGAGAACATGCAAACTCCACACAGAAATGCCAACTAACCCAGCCGGGACTTGAACCAGCGACCTTCTTTCTGTGAGGCGACAGTAATAACCACTGAGCCACCATGTCGCCCATATATATACATATACATACATACATATATATATATATATATACATACTGCTATAAAACTAAAGTCACATGCCCTCATTACTTTTTACGTAATCAGAGTACAATTATCACATATAAAATAAAGTCTTTATTAACACCTTGTTGATGTTGTTTTTAGTACATTTAAAAAAATGTCAGATGCAATAATACTACTAATAATAGTAATATTAATAATAATAATAATAATAATAATAATAATAATCATAATAATAATAAAGATTATTAAAGAAAAAATACAAAATGTGAAGTGCATAGTGGTCTCAGTTATGACAGTCACATTTATGAAAAATAAAATCATAATTATCAACAAAAATGAAACAACAATTATCTTTATTCAAATACAAAGCTACAGAAAAATCACTTTTCTCATCTCCTACGTTATATTAAATGAAACCACAATACATAGTTTAAGCTAAACTTTTATTTCATTTAATAAATGATCAAAACAAACAGTATAGTCAAACCCAAGTTAAATAGGAGACTTGTAACATGCCCAGGCCTGGCCTGTTGCCACAGCTACACACAGCCAACAGACACAAATATGGAAACCTTCACATAAAAACACTCCAAGGAAGGAAATACATGGATCACTCAACAAGAACATCAAATGAAGTTCATCCAAAAGACTTTAACAAACTTTCTGCAAAAGTAATAATATATATATATTCTATTTCCCGCTGGCAAATTCTGCCCCAAATTAACACTTAATATGTCCTACAGGACCCAAAAGTATAAAAACTGGTGACAAGCCTTTTAATCTGCCTATATGGAACAAAGCCTTTTTGTACAAGCCTTACCCTGACCTTGTCACTAGCAGTTAAACTCACTGTCTATTCTGCAATATAAAGCCTGGTCATCTCGCTGTGTCTCCACGCCTCCTCCTGCTTCCTCTGGCCGCCCTCTGCCTGTAGAGAGCAGCACAGAAAGCCCGGCTAATCCCCCGTGTCACTCCGAGATGGTCAGCCCTAAATCCTTCTCCTCAGTAAACCAATCTCTGTGTTTTTTATCTAGATTTATTAGATTATAAGCCCTTCCTGCTCTGCCTGAGTCAGTGCGACACATACTAATCCTAATCGGAATAGACAAGTATTAGCCCAGTTCAAGGGGAGCTAAACTGTGACGGCTGTGACAAGAGGCAATAACACCTCCACATCTTTACATATGTATTTTTAGACAAAGCATCTTAAGCTATGAGTGAAAAATGCAGCAAGAGCTCAAAATGATATTCGTTTATGATTAATAAAAACTTAATTAAGCCACCTAATGCGATTTGAGGATGTTTAGGAGTCAACCGGGGAACGATTTCTCTTTATATGCATAAAAAATAGGGGGTCCGTGATCATATCAGATGTGCATCTTGTTAATAAGTCAGATTATTAAGGCCTTGTGCGTTTAAATAAATTTGCAAAATCCCAGCATCCAATAAGTAGAGTTGCCCTATAAAGTAATCAGGGTTAAATGCCTCCCTGCTGGCCAGAGTTAAAAATAAAGTCTAATTCTAAGATACTTTTTTTTTTCAGGCTGTTTATATGTTTGCACGCCTGCACACACAACAAGATCAAGGAAAGTCTAGGGAAATTAGGAAAAATGCCAGTTTAATTTATCTTAATTGGGTCTTTTTTTTCCAAAGGAAAAAAAACAATAAAACATAAGCACATATTTCCAGAAGTTACATTAGTTAATGTGGGCTGGCATTGAGTTGGACCTATTGAATGGATTTATATGACTTATGAGGACAGGACTGGCTGGATCCAAAGGTTTCTCTCTAAATGCACATTTCCACCACTGGCCAAAAGAACAGGTTTCACAAGCAGACATTTTTCTGAAATACATTAAAATCTCTACACTAATAAAAAATGATACTACTTTTTGGCACAACAAAAGTCAATCATAAAATAAACACACTCACTGGCTAATTTAAACCTGTGTTAAACCCTCACTCTTGACTAAGAACCCCTTCTCGTGATTCTTTGTACCTCTCCGGTGTCACAATGGAGGCAAAGGGTCCTCCATTGCTTTACACTTTGGCATAGACATGCTGACATGAAAAGCACTGGTGGTTTTATCATTATGATTAAATGACATATTGGGTAATATTTTTGACACTATTGGGGTGTGAGTTTTTCTAAAGTAAACAGTCAAAACTGTTTTATTTACATTACACTATAAACACATCCATGAGCACATAACCCAGGTCCAAACCCTAAACCTAACCATTTGCCAATATAAAACACAGGATATACTGTTGCAGGCAGACATAAATACCTTTGCAATTTATTCAAAAGATATTAATATTTCAAGTCTTCCGAGGCCACATTAGTTATTTCTGGGAGGAATTGATGAGATTGCAGTCTCAACTCATTGTAAATCCCGGATGTTGTCTGTCCCAAATTCAAATATTGCCGCTGGAAAAAGCACCTTACGTCATGCTATTGGCTCCCTCCGTGTCACATGATCAATCTCGTTACGGTAATGTGGAGGAGTATCTTTATGAATCGGAGGATATCAGCGAGCAGGAGCAGGATCATTTTCAGTAATTAAAATAAGTGAGAAACTTATAAGTGATAAATTAATCTATTCTTCACATAAAGACATTGTATGGCTTCACAGGACTTGCAATGCAACATGAATCGTTTGAACAGCTTTCATATGGTTGGTTTCTGCAATAAATACACCTGACTCCGCTTTTATTTGCCTGCAACTTATTTATGCTCAGAAGTGCGTAGCTTTAGGGTAGGTGTGGGTTAGGTGCTCCAAAGTATTTCTGAAATTATGTTTCTAAAATGATTATTTTACAAATACATATGAACCATTTAAAGGAACGCATAATCCAAACGACCAAAGGCATCATAAAAGGATGCCAAACGGGTACCCAGTGTGTCACAAAGTTAAGCGAAGGGGCTTTAATCAACTGTCAATATGTGACGAGTTGGGAGTGAGAATGTGTTGAATCAGTCAATCACATGGCAGCAACTCAATGTGTTTAAGCATGTTGACGTGTTCAAGGTAAACTGCTGAAGTTCAAACCAAGCCACAGAATGAGGAAGAAAGATGGATTCATTGACTTTGAATGTGGAATGATTGTCTGTGCCAGATGGGCTAAACTGAGAATTTCAGAAACTGCAGATCTACTGGGATTTTCATGCACAACCATCTCTAGGGTTTAGGAAGTGTGAGTGGCAGTTTTGTAGGTGAAAATGCCTTGTTGACACCAGAGGTCACAGGTAAATGGTTCAAACTAAAAGAAAGGCAACAGCAACTCCAAATACACACATTACAGTACAACTGAGACCTGCAGAAGAGCATCTCTGAACACACAGCACATCGAACCTTGAAGCAGAGAAGCTACAGCAGCAGAAGAGCACACTGGTGACACTGCTGTCAGCTAAGAATGAGACATTAAGGACACAATCTGCATGGTCAAAAAATTTATTTTGAGAAGAAAAAAAAGACAGGCTTTAAGATGTATTTGGTTGCTTAGATATTGCAAAAGACACAAGACGTAAGAGCAGCAGTCAAACACGTCTGTCTACTGTGTGTTTACATTGAAAAACGATGCTAAATGTAGCACACTGGAATGGACAAATGTGTTGTGTGTCAATGCATCTACAAGTTATATAATATTCCTCAGTGCCCTTGTCTATAAGTGAATGTAACCGAAAGAAAAAAGTACACATGCACTTCAGCACATTGCAACAAACTTATCTGTCTATGCCTGTGTGCAAGAACAACAGCATCTAACACACAGCAGCATGCAGACACTGAGCGCGTGTAGCTGCCGGCTGACAGAAAGAGGTGAGCGAGATCTGACAGCAGTGTCTGCTCCCTGTACATGTGAGCTTGGCCCTGAAAGCGACAGCCGACTCTTGGGTCTTCCCCTCTGGGCAGAAATGGGACCCTGCATATCACTTCCCATTCCCCATCACTGCTGAGACCAGTTCAGATCATCCCTGCTGAAAAAAAGAAACAGCTTAAACCAGCCAAAGCTGGTTTGCTGATATACCCGCTTTGTCAGGTGGGTCTAGTTGGCTTTTTTTAGAAGAATTTTGGAAGTATGCCATCTTGGCTGGGTCATCAGCTAGACCGATTCAAATCAGCTATAACCAGACAATCCAATATCCAGTGTATCTTTCATTACCCTCACATAGTGTTTGGGATTGACAGGTGTATTTACTGTATTTAACAGGTGTGACCTGAAAAAAATTCTTGTTCATACAACAGAAAGAATAACAAAGTCAAGCACCTTTTCTAAGTAAACTAACCTATCGCTAAAGCAAATATCAAATATATTTCAACAACAAAGTATTATCTCTACTGACATGACTTATTTAACAAAATTAGGAAGAATGAGATACAAGTCCATCCATCAAAACTCAACTGCTGAATTATTTTTGCAGTGACAATTTTGATTCTTGACAGAGCAATTCTTCTGCTGAGTTACAGAATCTAGTTGTCACTCTTTTAAAAACTGAAATGTGTGCAAACAAAAGTTATTTGAGCCTATTTCCACCTGTTATTAACATGCTTTTTTTATTTTATTTCATCCAATCACAAGTGGTCAGCCGAGACACTACTGTTTCGACACGGTATTGACATGCATTTAGATGTGATTCTTGTGACCACTTCTACTCATATTCCAAGACCCTTACAATTTATTCATGTCTGATGGTGTGCTTTTTTGCAACATCCAATAACAATCATATTTTAAGTCAGTAGTTGTAGAACATCAGTAGGTGGAGAGATTTGGACTGCTGTTGTGTTTGCATTATGAAAGTAATAACAAGTGTTAATGCAGCTTAGAACTCCTAACAGTGCATGTGTGTGTGAACAGCCATAAAGAACCAGGACCCCCTATTGTTTACAATGACTCCTGCTTCACAAACACAGGCGTTAGGAAGGGTGGCGCACGCTCAACCCTCACTGAATGTGCCTGGCATTGACTATTTATTTCCAAAGCAGGACCTCGTCAGCTTTGTGAGAAAATCCATGTCTGTCCTGTCTGCACTTTTGTCTCTTTTATGTAAGTGGGAGATATTTCAACCGGCTATCGGTTTACCTTATACGTGCTGGTATATGCAGGAAAGGTGCCCATGTAAGGTCAGTGACTCTTCTCTGAACGTCCCTCTGAATCAACACTGCCTGCCTATGGCCATTTGTTTCCCTCTGTACCCTCTCTTTCTCTCTCGATGGAAAATATGGCATGCTCTTCAGAGTGGAATGTAGTGCTGAGTTGCATGTCTGAGGAGGCTTGATAAAATGCCCACAAGTAACACAACCCTCAGTGGCACTTTGAAAATCAGCAGCGGTTGACGTTGGTGAGAGATTTGGCTGAGCTTACGCATATTTTCAGCTCCCTGCCATATCTACTGACAACAAAAATCAATCTGGTAGGAGAAAGTCATCAGTTCAGTTGAAGAAGTAAGGGTAAACGGCCAAAACATCAACAAAAAGCCTTTAATGCTTATTGAAACCTAACTACTTTAAGCCTGACCTTTGTAAAGACCATAGAAAAAAGAAGACCATTTATATGTTTTCTATGTAACCCAGATGCTAACCAGTTTTGCCAGTACACGAAGTAGCTTCACAAACAAAAATTGCCTCACTAGCACCTCTTGAGGCCAGGGGAAAGAGGTTTCCTAACACAGCCTTTATTAGCTGGCCCTGTTACACTCTCCCATCCGGGTCATGGCACCAATATGATCTTTCCAGTTCTACTCTCCCTACACCAAGTGGGATTTGAAACTGTGTCTCTGGCATAGGAAGCAGTCGTACTATCAAAGACCCTAAAGACACTAAAGCCTCTAGCATCAGCCACTAGCATGCCTTTTGAGGCCAGGGGAGTGAGGTTTACTCTGACAGCTCCTACAAGCTGGTCGCCATTACACTTACTGTTCCCTAAACCTCAGTCCCATCTAGGTCATAGCACCAATGAGATCTTTCTGGTTCTACTCTCCCCACACCAAGTGGGATTTTAAATGGCGTTTATAGCATGGGAAGCAGGAATACTAAAAAGGAAAAAAGCCTCTAAGGTCAGTTGGTACAGTAGCACACTTCTTGAAGCCAGGTGAGTGTGGTTTACTTGCACAGCTCAGCATCAGTTGCTAGCATAGCATACCTCTTGAATCCAGTTGAGGTTTATTCACAGAGCTCATATTAACTGGCCTCCGTTACCCCTACATAGAAAATAGCTGTACAGGGGCATTTTCAAGATGGCAATCACATAGCTTGCAGTAATGGAACGTTTATTTTTATTATGGAAGTGGTCATTTTAGTTCTTTTTAGTGTGATTTGAAATAAACCATTCCATAATATTTGAGTGAATCATCTTGGAAATCGTGGGCACTGTAAATATGTGACCAGAATGTCTGTTCATTCTCATGTATTTTTGGGGTCAGTAAGAAGCACTGGGTTGGTGGGGGTTTAGGGACACAGAGTATCTTTCAAAGTTCTGATTCCACTAATCTTTGCTCTTCGCAAAAAGTGCTCACCCAGAACTTTATAACTTGCTCCTAGAAGTCGTATAAAGTCAGCCAATCAGCTTGGGAGCAATTTTTTCAGGTCCCTATCAGCTTTGTGTGTAGTTTGCATTAGACAATCAGTGAATGGATTGTGGGTGTAGCGTCTGTGCCAGAGTCTGTTGATTTCTCTACTGAAGTGTTCCCTACATACACAGTAAACTGAAATCAACACAATCTGCCAGAATGAAACACAGAGAGGCAACTTCTGTGGAAAACGGGAGCCTTATCGTCTCAAGCGAGCGGGTGGGGAGGCAAACAGCTGTTTAAATGTGAGGGAGACAGGAGGAGGTTAAAAGGAGTCAATGGAGGCTAAAGAGACAGCAGGTCTAGCGATGACAAAAAGAGTGGCCAGGGACTGCAGATCAGGACTTCTGGAAACCACATCAAACAGGCCATGGAGAACAGCCAAGATGAACACACACCAACTGTTGCGGAGTGAGAGAGGGAGAGAGAATCAGGCAGGATAAAAACGACGAGAGGAGGAAACAGAGAGGCGGCAGGCAGTAGTTAAGGGGAACACAAACGACCGATGCTTCGCTGGCCCAATCAATCATACCCATACACTCCAGCCTATCAGAGACTGGCCACTCGCTCAGACGAGCACCTGACTAATACCCACTACAATGTCACTTCTATATTTGTATCCCACTAATCTGCTCTTCGGGCTCCAATCTTTTCCACTTTCTTGCAAATTTATCACTAGACTGAAAGGCCGGTGCCAGTTCCTAAGTGCCTCACCCCTTTAAATTAAACCGTGGCATTTCAGATAAAGCCCCTAAATTCCTTATCTCAGCCCTCTGCAGAGTCTTTAAAGGCAGAGTGTCACTTTTCCTAAAACAGAGGCCGTGACGCATGTGACACCCTCTCCTGCCTCCCTTTCCTCCATTTAGAAGAGAAAATCTTTACAAAAATAGAACAAATTTCAAGTAAGGGGCATTACGAAACAGACAGCTATCTCTCCACAAGTGTGGCCATGATAGCTCATGTCTGCAGGCCAGCGAAATGTCAAACACTTTGGCAAACGGGCTGAACAAATGATTTTAGGCTCCAGGATTGCTTTACTTTTTGCGGCCACCAAAAATACAATATATTTAATTAAATGACATCATTCTGTTCTTCCAAAAGGAAAATGTAGTAACTTTTTATATATATTGACAAACGTTTTTCTTGTTTTTGATGTTCGTTTAGGGGTAAAAACGATATTAGAAATAACTGATCACAATAGGATCCCACCTACCCTGCTGAGAGTGATATTTAGATGAAGATGTAAATATGTGCAGTATGTTTTCCTCTCAACAGCAGAATAAACAAGCTAAAATTTCAACTCACAAACTGCACGGAATAAACCAATGAATCCATGCCAATGAAGGGGGATCAAATAAGTGACCTATTTATTAAGCATTTGCTATGAACCAATGATAGTTTGAAGGAGTTTTCCAGCCAAAGCGAACTTCCAAGAAAGTTAACTTTGGCTAGCTATTTTGAACTTGATGTTTATTTGAAACAAACTCCAAATTAACTTGTTGGCCTGATTTTGTTCAAAATGTCATCACACAAGCTCATTTTTTGATTTCGCTTGAAGTATATGGTAGCCTTCAGTCTTAGATGTTTCTCTTAAAAATTACTCCCAGTCATACAAATAGGGCAATTTTTGACATACAGCAGTATTTTCTTTTATAATCCTATCTTGAAAGTATCTGATGAGAACTATTTGAGCTGATATCTCTGACTCTTGAGATCTGAGCACAGCTTGTGACAATGATAAGATTGTATCTGAAAGTCTTGAGGTGATACAACAGTAGATAACAGGAGCATATAAATCTGTGAAATCTGAAACCACTGATATATTAAAAGATCTCGATTTTTGTCAGCTGAAGGTGAATATTGCTCTCTAAAACTTAATTCTTACAAAACAGTTTATGTTTTAGGTCTTAAGTCTAGGCTTTTAGCACACTATGTAACAGCTGTAAACAGATGTCACTCTGTTCTCGCTACAGATCCACAGTAACACCATTGTGTCAATATATTTCTCATTAACTTGCTTTCTGCTGGAGATTCATTACCTAATATGGGACCTAAAGCATTTGGAGATCTTTTGACTATGTGTGATAATGTGCTGACATCCTTCTCTCTGTCTTTCTTACCTTCTTTCTCTATGACCCCTAAATTGATTACTGATTACTGAATCCAGACACAGACATACATGTTGTAAAATATCTTAGTGTGTGTAGTACATATTACAAGTTTAAAATCAAATAACATTTTATTATTATATATAAATATATAAAGCAATATATACAACTGATTTAATTTCAGACAGCTGAAACAAAAATAACTCTAATTTCTATTTAGTACACCTTAAACAAAAAATATAATAAAAAGATATATTTAAAAACATAACACATCCAAATATGAACTAAATTGAAAATTTATAATGAATATTTTGAATATTTTAAACTATTAATAACAACTACAACCATTACTTGATACTAAATATGCATATTTATGTGAAACATATTTTACAGTTATGTTTTTTCCAAATAACTTACTTTTTTTAATGATGTATAAATATTTTGAATTGAAAATAGCTTTTCTTGCAAAACCATATCTTGCAATGGACAGATACTTCAATACCTTTTTATCAATTTACTTCAATGTCAAGAGTTTTACTGTGGTTTTATTTACCAAGGGTGGATTTTAATGCCCTTTCTTTAGTTTCTAATCTCATTTTGATACGATGTGACTTCCTTCACCCACCCCGTCTATTGTTTTCCCCCCATTTTTTCATGAATGAGGTCAAAACCGACTGTTCCTTTTTAGAAGGTCAAAAAACATAATAGGAGAAAAGCACTCTGGACCAAAGGTAGCACTAACCAGAGAAACAAATTAACCCCTTAGCACTTGACACGCTACAAATCCCCAGCTCTAAAGAACTGCATGGCCGCTCGCTCTTATAGCACTGTCAGTGTTTAGCTTCAGCCTCTGGTGTTTATTTATCAGTGCTGTTATCTATGCTAGAGGACTGCCTGATTATTTAGACAAGTCACTGGAGTATTTTCAGGGCCAGAGAAGTAAGATCTCTAGTGCCCAGCTCTAAGCAGGCAGTTTGCTTAATGCTTGACCTTTCACCTCTCGGGGGTAATAATACCTGTATATCTTGCCTTACACACACACATATGATTGCAAAGCATGAACGACTATCCAGGTGACTTCTAACGAGGATTACTTGTTATTATTATACATACACATACCCACACGTGGTGCTGATTATGGAGGATCGCTCAGTTAGGCCAAAAGTACACAGTAGTCGACAGTTGAAGTGGATCAAAAAAGTTTATCAAAATTGTCTCAAGAATGGTTGTTGTGCAATAGTTTTAGACAATTTACTGAAACTTGTCTGATCCACTTGAAATGTTGACTACTGCATGAACGCTTGAAAATCAGAAAATACTGCCACTGAATAAAACATAAAAAAGGTAATTGTGACTTTTCTCTCATAATTCTTTTTATCTCAGAATTGCATGATAAAAACCTCACAATACCCCAGAATTATGACTATAAATATCGCAACTCTGTCTTAAAGGAATATTTCACCAAAAAATTACTCATTATTTACTCACCCTCAAGTGGTTCCACACTTTCATGAGTTTATTTCTTCTGTTGAACACAAAAGATGTAACCATTGACTTCCATTGCAGAAAAATAGATACTATGGAAGTCAATGGTTACATTTTTCAAAATATCTTCTTTTCTGTTCAATGGAAGAAAGAAACTCACAAAGGTTCGAAATGAGTAAAGAGTGAGTAAATTCATTTTTGGGTGAGCTATCCTTTTAATAACTAGCAAACGTGAGTTTGTATGACGCAGTTCTGAGAAAAAAAAGTTATAACAGTAATATGAAAAGTCTTGCAATGAAGCTCTAGATTAAAGGAAAGTTGCAAACAGTTTAGTTTCTTGCAACTGTTTTGCTTTAAAAAAATTTAACAGAGATCTAAATAAAACCTCTCATTTCATATCATTTTTCCCCCTCCAAAGGTTAGTTCCGTTCTTTTCCAATCAGAAGAAATGCTCCTTGACCCTTATTGAGAAATTCTGTTTTCCTTTCCATTTTTCCTTGAGATTTTACAAAGGAAGCAGATAAATGTAGCCCTGTCTCCTGGTTGCAATTTCCTGCTTTTTTTTTCCCATTTCTTTTCTCTAGTTTTTAACAAAACAGTAAGCACCCCCAGATTTTCCCCCCTCCTGTTTAAACTTCACACTAAATAAGCCCAACAGCACCATGCAGCAACAGCATAATGAGTCCTCCTAACAGAAAAGGCAGGCTGAAAATAGAATAAAAATAGAATAAAAAACGCTGTTATCCAGCTGTCCCCTTTAAATCACTCACAGCCACCACTTCAGCAGAGACCTAAACACGCCATTGCTTTTCTCAAGCCCAGCAACTGAGATATCCATACGCAGAATGTGTTTTTAAACTATTTTCAGTATGTTCCCTTCTTCCTGCTGGAGCGGTGCATTCATTCCACAGCCGGTGCAAGGCCACCGACAAACACAGATAGACCCAAACACAAAGACAAGAGAGTGTAAAACAGTCCCAGAATTCATGCGGCAGTGAGCGGGACATACTCACGTACAGGAAAGACACTGGTGCATTACAGGCCTGATCTCGCCGACTGAAAGACAGGGACAGACGGCGCTCTTGGCAACCCAAAGAACACTGAGCTTAACAGGTCTCGGGTTTTCGACTTTATGTAAAGTTAGATGCGTTTGAAGGTTTCAAATATAGCGTCTGCCAAAGCGATTACTTTTAACATTGGCAAGCCCCAGTGCAGTTTCGATGAAGCATTCTTTAACACTTCCCTTCTTAACAACCATATGCTTTAACGCAAAGTGCAGCCCCGGCCACGGCGCAGAGGGCAGCATAAATTATCACTGATATTTAACGTGCTGCCGGGGAGGAGCAGCGCACAAAAGCAGCTGACAAAATTAGTGGCATTTAGCTGTTTTGGAAACTGATCATGTGGGGCCTGATGTTGCTGGTGGCAAATAACTATATGGGTGAGTCTTACGGAACCTGTCAAGAACAAGTCCAAGTCATTTTTTTCACCTCTAAATCTTAAGGCAAAAATAATAAATACAATTTTGTTGATGAAATGTGTTTATGTATAAATGTATTTATTTGCATTTGCTGTTGGATGGGAGACCACATGGGAAAGCTAGGTTTTTGCCGGAAGTGGTGTTAGCAAGCAGGAGGCACTCAACCTGCAGTCTGTGTGGGTACTAACGCCCCAGTATACAGATGGGGACGCTTTACTACTCAGTGAGCACCGTCTTTCGGATGAGACGTTAAACCGAGGTCCTGACTCTCTGTGGTCATTAAAAATTCCAGGATGTCCTTCAAAAAAAAGAGTAGGGGTTTAACCCCGGCATCCTGGCCAAATTTGCCATCATGGTCTCCTAACCATTCCCATATCATAATTGGCTTCATCACTCTGTCTCCTTTCCACCAATAAGCTGGTGTGTAGTGTGCGTTCTGGCGCAATATGGCTGCCGTCGCGTCATCCAGGTGGATGCTGCACACTGGTGGTGGATGAGGAGATTCCCCCCAAAAAATGTGTAAAGCGCTTTGAGTGCCCAGACAATATATATATATATGGGCTGCACGTTCGCCTCACAGCAAGAAGGTCGCTGGTTCGAGCCTCGGCTGGGTTAGTTGGCATTTCTGTGTGGAGTTTGCATGTTCTCCCCGTGTTTGCGTGTGTTTCCTCCGTGTGCTCTGGTTTCCCCCACAACTCCAAAGACATGCAGTATAGTTGAATTGGGTAGGCTAAATTGTCCGTAGTGTATGTGTATGAATGGGTGTGTATGGATGTTTCCCAGTGATGGGTTGCAGCTGGAAGGGCATCCGCTGTGGCGACCCCAGATTATTAAAGGGTCTAAGCCGAAAAGAAAATGATTGAATGAATATATATATATGTAAGAAATTATTATTATTATTATTATTATTATTATTATTATTATTAATATTATTTACCTCTTGTGACGTATATTGAAAAAATAATAACACAGCACCTCCTTCTACAGGGGTGTAATTTATAAATGATTATTATATATTGTATTGTGTGTGTGTGTGTGTGTGTACGTGTTTTTGTGACATGTCAGGACACAAATCTGTATAATGACATAGGTATGACACAGGTATTACAAATACACAGCTGATGTCCTCATTTCTCAAAAAGCTTATAAATCACACAGAATGAGTTTAATCAGAGAGTAAAGCTGTACACTGTTTCCTGTGATGGTTGGGTTTAGGGGTAGGGTGGGGTTAGGGCAATACAAAATACGGTTTGTGCTGTATAAAATCAATGGAAACCTATGTAATGTACCCACTTTTCACAAAAACAAACATGCGTGTGTGTGTGTGTGTGTGTGTATATACCTTGTTTTCCACATGTTGTGGGGACCAATTACTCACCCAAATATAGTAATACCAGTACATTTTGACCTTGTGTGGAAATTTTTTGGTCCAAGAAAAACGGCTCAGAAATCACACAAAATGAAGTATTTTGAAAATGTAAAAATGCAGATTGTTTACTGTGAGGGTTGGATTTAGGGGTAGGGGAGTAGAATATTCATTTTGTACATTATAAAGATCATTATGCCTATGAGAGGTCCCTATAAAGATAGCCGAACAAGTGTGCATGTCTGTGTGTAATATACTGTACAAAATTTTTCTAATTTCATTTCTCTCTCTTTTTACACCATGGTAGTATTTGCATTTGTGTACTATATGCAGAAAACAATAAAAAATGTACCATGCAACCAAAAAAGTGCATTATTGTATTGCACTGTACCTCACCTTACAGTATATATCATCATGTATAATTAATTTACCAAACCACAAAATGCAACACCACTCGACTTGCAAATTCTATACACATAAATTGCCACCCCCCCCCCCTTTTGATTTCACAGTAAATTGTAACCTTGACACGTTTCTATAAGATTCACCCAGATATGAAAAATGTTTTCTGATCATCATAAACCAGACAAATCAAATGCCTCAGCCTCTCAGGAATCAAATACATCAAATCCTAAGGATACAGTTCTCGTAAAAATGCTTTCTGCGTGCGTAGATATTTCTCAGCGCTTTAAAACACCTGCAAAATTTATAACATGTATTCAACATTTTTTATCTTGCTAAACTACTTCATTCCTCATTCAAAAGAGAATCAGAGCATGTATAAATTAAGTCACAAAGCAGTCTTGACAGAGCTTCTTTTTTTTTTTTTTCTTCACCTCTCAAGATAAACATGGCCGGTGGCTCTGCATAGTAACTCCTCTAGCAACAATATAAACAGTCTAACACAAGAGCAAAAAATGAGCATTTCAGTTCAAGGAAGTTTCTAAATAAGGACAAAAAAAAATTACAGTGGATGAAGATACATCCCAGGCGCTCACACAGTCTACAAACTAAATTTCTCAGTTCACAGACATTCCTGTCCCGGAATCATCAACACATTTTCTCTCTTTAATCCTTAACTGGCCAAAATAGTCATTGAGCAAAGCAAGCAGCGCAGACAGAGCCACAGGCACAACAGGAGGAGCAGAAAGACTTACTCTGCAATAAATCCACCGGCAGGCAGGAGAGCGGGGCTGCTTTCTGAAAGGGCCCACAATCAGGCACCAGATAAATTGCATTTTGTGCAAGCTGCATTGTCTCTGCTTCTGTGTTCTGCTAATCTAATGTGTTCAACATGGTCTTGGTCACCTTGACTTTGGTTGCCATAGAGCTCCATACAAACACATCCCCACCCAGAAATGCACCAAATAAGGCCAAGGGAAAAATCTCATAATCAAAGAGGTGAAACGAGAGAGAGTGGAAAATGCTTCCGAATGTACATGCCGTGCATTAAAGAGCTGGAAGATGATGATGAAGACTAATTATTCTGGGACAATAAACGCATTAAAGCGCCGAGAATGTTTACGCATTGGTAATCATCATTCATTTTTAATCGCCGGAAGATAAATTTGAGTCGTTTCAGACGGAGGCCCTTTAAGCTGCACCAGGGCCAGCGTTGTTTGTTCTCAATATGACCTTTAAACACTTTGCTGAAACACAGAGGAATCAGCCAACGCGAAAGTCGGGCGGGCGGGCGGCTGTCCTGTCTGGCAAGCGACCCCGGCAGATGCGACTTCTGAGGAGTTCAAAAGAATTCTGCATGGGGGCAAGGCTATTTACATAATCCTTCAGATATATTCCCCTGCAACCTAATCAAATTATTCACAAGTCTAGCCCCTAACCATGTAGACCCCGCGATACACAGCCCTTCCATTACCGTCCTCTCTATTCCTTAATCATATCGAACCCAAACCAGTGTCGATTTTTCCCTTTAGAATGGAAGGCAGCAGCGGAAAACAAAAGCATTGCGATGTCTGACACACACAACAGTCTTTTCCCTCCAGGTCCATTTCGCTCGCCTCCATTATATTTGCTTTTCATCTGACACATTTAAAGGGAGAGAGAATATCGGCAAACTACGCCACACAAAGAAACAGACAATTTGCCATTCCATTGTGAGCTGAAGATCATAAGTTAATCACTTGAAATTATGTCCTTTTTTTTCTGTGCTGTATTTGCGCATTAACTCATTTAATCGACCGAACGGGTTACACTGCGATAACCTAAAATGCCCCTTTCATTCGACTCAAAACATGGACTAAACCCTGTTTAAACAGACATGTGCGCGGTACGAAACTTGTCCAAGCGATGTCTCATTTAGGCTTCAACAATGCCTAATTCCACACGTTGCAATTACAGCTTTGTCTCAGTAACAATAGGCCATCACCACAGTTCCGTCTGGCAATGAAGGGGTTAAGCTGTCAGCCTCCATCAACAAAGTTTACATCATATGTGCGGTCAATTTTCAATGACTTCTTTTCCCACGTCGAAATAAACTATTTTATGTCTCCAAATATGCAGATCATTTTGCTTAATGAAAGATGCTTGACGTCTCCGATCCAATTAATATGCAAATGCAAGCGAGGATTTATTTGTGACATTCTGTATGGGTGAGAGAAAACAAAAAGGGCTCTTAACAGTTACACTAATTGCTGTGACTGATTGTCACATATCATCATTCACTCTGAATCTCCTAAATACCACATTTCAGATAAAATTCGCGCTTGCACTTTGTGAAGATTTATTTACAAAGGGGTCGTATAGATCAGAGCAGCAGGGATAAACAGTCCTCTGCCTGTCTCCTTCTGTAACACTCTCTGTTTCCATCTGAATAGAACAAATGAACACTGTTTACTTGAGGAAAACTTATTCAAAAAGACTTGCTTCATATAGACGGCGTAATATAGTATACATTAAATGTATGTGTGTTTCCTGTATCCTAATGGTCAATGTACTAATGCAGTTTGGCCTCTACTGGGAAAAAGCCTCAATAAGTGATGTATTTATTACTGTAAAAATAAAATCTCTAATGCAGCTTCACTATTAAAAACATTTAATGGAGAGTGCAATATAATCTGCTGTTTGCATCGTCCTATAGCTTTAATGTATGAAGCAATATACAATGTAGAGTGATTGACTTAAGACAGAAGACATGGCCTTTCTACCAAACCAGCTGAATAAAACCGCCGGTCCACTTTTAAAGGAACACGACTAGGGGTGTAGCGGCATGCATATTTGTACAGAATTTTTTCAATAATGGAATTTCAGTTGCATTTTGTTGTTTTAACCACTGCATATGGGGAACTTAAAACTTCTAGCGCATCCTTTTAACAAATCAATTCTTAAATCCAAAGATGAATTATTTAGTCTAGGCTGTTTCAGTTTATGTATTGTTCATGTATTGTTTTTGTTTATGTGTTGTATTTATCCAATGTTGGGTCAAATATGGACCAGCCCACCATTGGGTTCATCATGAGAAAAGCCAATCAGTCATTTTTCTTTACTACTAATTACAGCACGAAATAAACCTGAATGAACAAATCAATGTCAGTATTTCTACTGTGGAAAGAGATTAGTAAAAAAAAAAAAAAAAAAAAAAAAAATTATTAAACAATATTTTGCATAGCTTATTTGCATATAGCTTATTTGTAACACTTTTCAAAAAGGTTCCATTCCTTGAAGTTAGCATTTGCTAACATGAAAAAATAATAAACAATACATTTATTCATATTCTTTGTTAATGTTTGTTAATGAAAATGCAGTTGTTCATTGTTAGTTCTTGTTAACTCACAGTGAATTAAATTATATTAATTAAATTATATTAAAATAAATAAATGAAATTATATTTTAAGAATGAACTGAAGTAGAAACTTCTTTTTTTATTTAGCCATTAATTCAAAAACTGCCTTATGTTCAATTTACAGGTGCACAGCATTTTTTTTTAATTGAGTGTAGATTGTTATATCTAAAAGTAAACTGCAACTAAAATGTAAAGTTTGGGCGGCTCTGTTGTTTATTGTAGCCTTTAACATTACAGTAATGTGCAAATAATAGTGTTCCATATAGTTTGCAGCATTAGCTGTGCTTAAAAAGATAGTTTGCAGAAAAACAGCTTAGTAGAACATTAAAACCAGGCACTTTGAGAGAGAAAAATTATATACAGACAAAACAAAATTAATAAGTCCAAACTGGTGAACTGCTTAATCCAGTTTACTAAAAAGAAAAGGATTCAAAAGAATGTAAGATTTTCTTTAAACAAACTAGACGTCACTCAGGACTGTTTGCATACAACGTATGTCATGATCCAGAGGTATTAATTTTTATGTGCTTGTATATGTTTTTGCTTTTGGGGGGGAACTATTGTAGCACAATGTTAAACTGAATTGAATTTTGTACAACTAAAATCATTGTTTAATAAATTAATATAAAAAGCAATTTAATGTTTTGTCTTCCCTCTGCTGTACAAAAAGTAAAGTCAAAAGAGTAAACAGTAAGAAACATACATAACATAATTTTTTGTGTACCATCGCACATCTAAGATAACCATTCCACTTGTGTTTGGCCAATGTAAAGGAAGCAATACATCTCAATAGCCAAGGAAAGGGTTAATATGGTAATCCAACAGATAATTTGTGTGCATTCAATGCAAACACCCTCAAGGATTCTACTGCGAGAGGAAAAAGTAACAAATTAGTTCAGAATGATCAATTTGCAGCTGTTTTAGCCTTGTTTTTTAACCCAGCCTCAGTCTATAAAACTAACTAGCATGTAATTGGAAGATTGGAAATAATGGTCTTGAAAAAGACACTTTATCAATGGAGCAGCAGCGGCAGAGCTGTCAAGCTTAAGACATTGAACTGCCAGTGAAAAATGACTTAATGTCGTAAGATTGAGTATATAACACAAAAACAAATCAGATAAGAAAAGCATTACTTATGAATGACTACCTCAATGATATTAACTAAATACAGCAAGATTAACCCTTAAACAGGACTTCTTGATAAAACAGCTGATGCATGACAGTGTGTGTGAGTGCTATAAAGATAATATCTTCCAGCTCACTATGTTCTTTCTCCTCTAAGGAGGTTGGAACAGACAAGGCAGCTATTTGAGGATGTAATCACTTGCTCCTCTCCTTGAAGCGGCCCATAATGCTCCACTGCACACTGCTTAGCAGTTAGCGGCCGGAGCAGATTGTAAACAGATCTCTCATGAATTGCGGGTTTAGCAGTTTTGTGCATCTCCAAACAAGGTGCTTACGATAACACCATTCTCTCCCCAACAAGGGCCGACAAAAATCAGTTACTTTGCTGCAAACATGTGATTTGAGAGCCGTCAGTCAATGTGATTGACAGCATTAATCCCCCCCAGGAGCAAATAGAAGGAGAAGACAAACCTTGCCCTGATATACAATGTTTGTTTGTAAATCCTATTAAATGGACCTCTGCCTTGCTCTGTATAAAACAAGGCATGTGCAGTTAAAAAGTGCATGTTACTCATATTATTTACCCAGTCATAACTTATTTGACAATGTCTTATTCCTTTTTTGAAATCATTAATCAAAGTAATAAAACTAAACAAAAATTTTCACTTAGAATTTAGCCAATTTCAACTTATATAGTGTAATAAATTTACAGAATACTGCAATGGTGACTTTGTCATTTTATATTTTACATACCTTACAGGTATTTTTTTAAGAAATTACAAATGCTTTTATTCCACAAGGATGAATTCAATAATCATATATAAACAATTTGCTTAACCCCTGTTCTTTTGAATTTCCTATTGATCAAATAACTTTTTTTTTTAAATCTCCAAACTATTTAACTGTTTTCTCAAATAATACTAATAAAAATGTTTCGTAACCACTTATTCAGCAAAATATAATAATTGTATTATTTTTAAAGGATCATCTGATGATACAGACTGAAGTGATCACTTCTGAAATCTCAAGTGAGTTTTAAAATATATTATAATGCAAAAGTTATTTGAAACTGCAGTTTTATTTCACAATATTACTATTTTTACTATATTTTTGATCTAACAAATACAGCTTTGGTGAGCATAATTAATTTATTTATTTTTTTAATCTTACAGACTACAAATTTTTCATGAATGAATTGGAAGTTTTTCGTCAATGCTATTATATAATTATATCTGTATCTTATGACTTTAATACTCAAATGTATTTCCCACATTTGAGACTTCATATCATTCAAATATTTGCAATCAATTCAATTTTATGTGTTATTTTGAAGCAAAAACAGATTCCTATAGATCAACTGAACCAAAGAACGACTAGTCACTCTGCTTAGAAGCATAAGAATGGAACATTCCAGAACGTTGCATAGCTTCTATCTCGCTTCCCGCTAATTCGTGGCCACTGGCGGTAATGAAGGCCTCATGCATTTTTACAGCAGTGTCAAGCTAAGCACTGTCATGTATAAATTAACCAGTGAGCTAAAAGCTTTGTTGTCCTGCAGGAAAATGCAAGTCATCAAGCATTAAGCACATATTAATTTTCAATGGACCAGCAATAATGGGAATGTTTTATGAACAGGAAATCACTGTGGTCTTACCCGTCAACCGGCCCGCATCAAACAAGGTGCTACAGCATGCCGTCACCCCTGCGCACTTTGAGAAAACGGGATCAAACGCGGCCACTTCCGAATACAACTTTTGGCTGTGTCACAAAACTACACATCTGGCTTTGACCCTATGTTACAGTCCTCTGAAATGGGACATTTGAATGATGGTTGTGACTGCCTGCATGAGATTGAAGCAGCGCTTGCGTGAAAGCCAGATTGCTATAGCTTTTATGGCTAACTGCAGTATTCTTATACCAGGTAGCAGGTTTTCATTCTCCGGGCTTTTATTATGCCACATATAAAAAGTGTATTAGATGCGATGATGGGCACAGGCCTGCGCATCCTTCCAGACCTCTAAAAGCTTTTTTCAAAACAAATGCGCTAGGGCGAGAAATTTAAATAACAAGTAGATCGGCCCAATTCCATTCTTTGCTAACTAATAGACTCGTGCGCATCATGAAAATGTGGAAAATCCTACAGTAAATTTGAAGAACCAGTAATCCGGTGCATTGGAGGATACTTCCCTCCCTCTCACGCGCCTCGGCTGGAGTTTATTTCACTGCAGTTGGAGGTAAAAATGGCTTCTTCTTTTTTTCAAAGCAGACTCAAAGGACAGGCAAAGCATTCTACGGCCTAAAGCTGATGCCCTGGTGGCTCGGCCAGACACTTTTCCAAGGCCTGCTACTTGATTAAATGCATAATCCACTACTCCCCATCCCCGATGATTTAGTGTGCCTTTAAATCAGCTTGCGCACACATAAAAACCTCAAATAAAAATCACCAAGAAAAACCATTGCACTCTAACTGTTCTATTAAAATGATACCCGGCCAGGCCTTTCTTCTCCGCAATACCGTTTATTCCACATGAATGCGTATCTTCATTTTTTTTTTTTCGAGGTGTGCATATAAAATATTTAAAGTTTAAAATGTCAGCGTTGAAACATCAAATGCAGGAGTCTCTCATTAATCACCTAGGATGTAGGCTCCCTTTTAAGGTTATAACCCTTTGAAAGAGCAAAAATTACATTTCTGACCTTGAAGATGAGACAAACTCATAAAGGTAAAATAATTCAGGCTTTAAAAGGAGAGAGTTATCTGCCCGCTCAAGTTGCTGCGCTGTGAGTTTCGGGGAGACACCAAACAACTTTCATTTTCGTATTTACATCGAAGCTGTTCAGATTAATTCCAAATCAAATTGAGAGGGGGGGGGGGGGGGGAGAAAGAAACAAAACTGTGTGAAAACATCAAAGGAAGCAACAGTGTAACTTTCAAATCCACTGGGCTCAGCTATCTGCGCTGCATAGAATGTTGCCTTTTTTCATGGACTTTTATTAAATGGTGCATGACATTTCCATTACTCAAGGAAATTAAATTCGCTAATTTTCTTACAAGCCCGGTACGTCTGCTATTTAGGGAGGTGCGCCGAACAGAACAATTGTTTCACCACCTACACAAAGAAAGGGGATTGTGAATCTACCTTTTGAAAAGAAAAAGTGAATTAAAGCCCTAAAAGCAATTTGCTCTTTAATAAAACAAGTCTTGGTTTTGATCTTCAGCTAAACTGGCATTTGGCTAGGTATTAAGCCTGAAGCTACTTGCATTTATAAACCTAGGTGCCATGTTCGCACTATGCAATCTTCTTCCAAACTGCTTCTAATAGTAATAAAAAAAAAACAAATGTGATACGTTTCAGGAGTTTTCCTTCAAAAGCCAGCAAAACATTTTCTAATCCATCTGCAGAACCAGATTAAAAAGGCAAATTGTTATCTACAGAAATGTGGTGTCTGCTTAAATGTGGGATTACTGCCATGTGAATATACAAAAAGTGGATAGTTCACCTAAAAATGAAATTCCTGTCATCGTTTACACATTTGTCACTTGTTTAGGTTTATATCTTCTGTTGAACACAAAAGAAGATATTTAGAATTTAGCTGAAAACCTGTAACCATTGACTTTTTGCTAAAACCTGTAACAAGTGGTTTTTGCTACTTCCTATGGAAGTCAATGGTTACAGGTTTTCAGCTAAATTCAAAATATCTTCTTTTGTGTTCAACAGAAGAAATAAACTCGTAAAGGTTTATAACTAATTGAGGGTGAGTAAACAGTGAGAGTTAATGATAATTTTTGGGCGAACTATCCTTTTAAGTCTAAAACTCTCATGATTCGGAATTTAAAAACAAACAAACCGTCTAATGTGCTGCAGATCTGCAATCCATTGCCTTTAAATTGTTCCACATGTCAGAATGGAGCATCCCAGAAAACAAACATGTTAGTTTGTGGAGCCAGCGTTTTTCTAAGGAGTGAATGTGCAGACGAGTGAGTCTTGGCTGGGCCAGTGGAAGTGACAGCGTCACGCTGAACCTGGCTCTTCTCCTCTGGAGATGAAAAGGCTGATTACTCTGCCTCTCTCCCGGGGAACCAGCAACATGTCTGACAACATCATTGAAAAATAGACTGCTGAGCCCCTCTGGGTCTTATAAGGGCTCACATTTAATGCAGAGGAGATTCACACTAAAAAGGAGGTGACACTACAGTCTCCACGACTGCATCAATGAATACATTTAAGACTGTAAGGAGAGCAGCTTCCGCTAATGTTCACTTTTTCAGGTTTGGTCTGTCTGATAAAGCAGGTCCATAAACTAATTTAGTTTGGAATGATTAACCAGCCAACAGCATTTGACCTGAACTGACCTCAACAGCTCGACACAGAACTGGTTCAACGAACAGTACTGGAGAGAGTTATCAGGAAACCTGTCTAAAAACAGTCAGTTTTGCATGTGTGTATGACGGTCCATCTGATAGTTAAATGTTTCTGTAAGATTATTTAATTTCAATGTGATTAGTTATAAATTATGTTTTCTTTATGATATTGTTGTAACATTGTTTTACCAAATATCTGTTGGGAGATAAGTGCACCAGTTTGAAGGTAAAGTATGGTACAGTAACAGAATTGCTACAGTATTTATGGACACATATTTTTCAAAGTTATATAAGATAAGATATTTTAAAACAATTTATGTACAATGTTGCAGATGTAGGAAAATGACAATTTATAAATAAAATCAATGAAATATTATCAAATGAAAGAATAATAAAATATTTTGATTACACAATGAACATTGTATGTATGAACATTGAAATTTATTGTATGTATTATATGGACTGTAAAATATTGTGATCCATGAGAACATATTTAAAAATAATTTAAAATACAACCATTTGAAAAACACAGAAATAATGACTTTGGACAATTTAAAAAATATATATCTTTTTATAAAAAATTTTTTTTACCCTTTTATTATTTGATGATTAATAATAATAATAATAATAATAATAATAATAATAATAATAATAATA
>CAIGQV010019951.1:16202610-16216179 GCA_903798115.1 Danio jaintianensis
ATAATAATAATAATAATAATAATAATAATAATAATAATAATAATAATGTTATATATTTGATAATATAAACAATACATAATTGACATACAATTAAATATAGCATATTAAATAATAAATCTAACAGCCTTGGTCTTGAATGCATTTTACTCAGATCCAAAAGGCTGGCTAATATAAATATAAATGGGAAAAAGAGCATTGCTGCTTTCAATTAGTCTAAGCATCATGAAAAATTAAGACGAATAAGTTCTATGCTCAGCAAAGAAAGGTTTACAACATCACGGAGGAAGCCACATAAAATGTATCTGCTGAGAAAAAGAGAATAATTGGTGCCGTATGAATCTTTATCCAGAGGGGCGTCATTATTAAACTTAGACACGCATTTCAATTCAGCAGTCATATCAGGGAGAACAAGGAACAAGACAAGATCAAGAAATCCTAATTATAATTACAAAATTACATAGGGTGCAACAAGGGTGCCTAGTCTAATGGTAATAATTAGAGACATAAAATTTTAATAGGAAATATGGCATTGTGTGGGTTTTGAGGCTTACACCACTTTGAGGCCCAATGGCATATACATGTGTGCGCGCGCGTGTGTGTGTGTGTGTGTGTGGTTGAATGTTCAATGATGAGCACTGTGATTAAGATGGTTCACTTTACACTACTGGCCCTTTAAAGGAGCTCAGCCTGTATCACTGCCTTGAAAGAAAAAAAAATCCCCATCCTGCACCCAAACCGCCACACGTGCCCTTTTCCTGTCTCTCTTTATTACCCCGCCACGATCCTCTTAAGCAGACCTCTTCCCCAGCGCAATACCATATGTTTTCAGTTAAGCCTAATTTCTTTTTCTCTTCATTTAAGACATGGACTGGCTCAGCCAGAAGCATTACGCGGCCCACTCTTCCACTCATTCATTTTCTTCTCAGTTTTTCCTGTTATTTTTTTGGCCCTGTCTCTTTAAGGACTCCAAAGCTCCCTGTTGAAATTAATTTACAGCCACAACAAAACCAGCGCAGGATTTTAAGATCATTGTAAGTAATTTTAAGTTAATTCGCTCCAGATTTCTACATTAACCTTTCTAGCAGAGTTCAGAGCGTGACTGAGCCAGGGTCAGTGTTGATGTAAAAACAGGTCATTCACGAGGGATTTTTAGATCTTGTTGTTTTGCAGTCCGCAGGAAAGCTCTAGAAAATGCTCAAATAGATGTTTACAAAAGTAAATACATTTATTTTTTTCAATGAGTAATGCAATTAAACTTTTTTAATGTTGTCAGCCAGCGCCAACAATTTTTGATCATTTTTACAAACCTTTCATGCCCCCGGAATGTTTTGTACATTTGAAAATAAACAGATAAATAAACAAAAATAAAAACAAGAGGAAAACTATTTTTGTCAAAGACTACGTCCAGATCAATCCAGAACAATGATCAAAACACTGACTGACTAAAATGAACACATCAACACTCCCAAAACTTGCACAGTCACATACCTCTTTGTGGTTTCAACATTTTACTTGGTAACGTTAGGCAATTTGGATTGATATGCTGTTAAATGTTTGATGATCACGTTAGCTTACATGTGCTGAAGCAATGCTTCAATCACTTGTTTATTCTTCCGCTTGGCTTGTTTTTGGGTCCAGAAATTCCTGCACTATATCATAAGTAATGAGCCTTTATTAATTGATAATCTGCTTCATAATCATAATTTGTTTCAAAGGTCTAGATATACTTAGGCATAGGGTACTTGGCAATGACATACCGTGAGAGCCTCATTAGTTTCCTCATTCTCATGTAAAACCAGTGAGTATAAAATCCCGGCGAAAAACAGGCCAATCAGGACAAACACAGACTGTGACTTTCCACACAGGATCATTAATATGCATGTCCCCAGCAGCATTTGATTGGCCACAATGATTTCTAGTGAGATTACAACAATCATTATTTACCCCACATATTTTCTAACTAACACAGTAATTAGATCATTTCAATGTAAGTGTATTTTGAAAACTGGACAGGGAGAATGTTATCCCTGTTTACCAATCATCAGAATGCAAAATTAAAAACGTGTTGAAAGATGGATTTATTTTATTTACTTTTATTCAGCATCACCCAGAGGAGGCATACGGTCTGTTTAAATGTATCTTTTTTAAGTTTAACATGTATATTGTGAAATTTGTTGTATATGTTAGTAATGTGTCAACAGACAGGTGTCTCTAATGAGAAAACAAACATATGTAAACTGCTATATATAAGTGTTTAACGCATGTTTAAGCATCATGTCATATCACTCAGTTCACTCTGTGATTTTTCTGGAGTGGAAGAAGGCTGATAAACTTCATACAACTTTGATATTAATTCCTGCCTGTTTTCAGATGTGTTTAACTCACAAAATACAATTCAAAACACATTTCTATTAGCCCCTTTTGTCAGGTATAGTTATAATTTAGCCTATATTTTATTCACAGCACACATCTCAGGAGCAATAATGGAGGCACTCTTGAGTTGAAAGAGCTAAAACAATAGTAATTTGACAAGGAATCTACTTCCTTGTCTACTTCCTTTTCAAATATTTTATGACAACTAAAGTATGATTATTTTGCATGTGTATTCCAGAGTACATCACGCTGTGTGAGCATCAGAGACATGAGATTAGAGCAGCATGACAGCAGAGCTCATTAATATGCATGACCCTTCCATATAAGGTCAAAACTGAGTTTTCATTCTAGGGCCAACTTCTAGGGATATGAATGGACTTGTAAAACTGTTTTTGGAGGGGTTTTTTCCACTTACCCAAGCCACAGATCTTCTACATAAATATCAGCGAAAATAATAATGTAACTTAATAACTTAAAAACAATGTATCAATGCACTCTATGGCACCTCTAAAAATAATAAAAGTCGATGCTGTTTTACTGCCCCTAGTATTTATTTCATGCAAAATCTGCAGCAAATTTTTATGCCCACTATATTTTAAGGTACACTTCTCACTATTAATAAACCATTCACTATAACTTTTGCCTCAAACTCCTAATTTGCTTCTTATTAATAGTAATTAAGTTAGGTTTAGGTATTAGGTGTCAAAAAAGATCAGGCAGAATATGTACATTCTTTATAAGTACAAATAAACAGTTAATATCTTAATAACAGGCAGGTAATAAGACACTAGTTAATAGTGAGAATTGCTAATTAAAATAAAGTGCTACCAAATTATATGAATGCACATTTTTTTAAGTTTTGCAAAAATGTTAGCAGAGGCATTTTTTTTTGGTCATTTAGCCTGGGTAGCTTAATAAGCAATAATTTGAGGAGCATGGTGATGGAATTGTTCACATTGAAATGTCCCTGTTAGGTGTCACACCTGGGTCTGAGGTCCCCGGAGAAACGTCTATGCTGACAAACATCTTCCTATGACAGATTTTAGTCCCTGTTTAAGATATGCCACTCTCTGCATTTCCATGTTGCACAGCCCCTCCTGTGCTGAGACCGATGCTAATTGCATGTTTTTCTGCACTTCCCTGAGGTGCCACAGAAAAACATCAACACCACAAATCACACTGTAGTGTATGAGACTTGGCACTAATGTACTAATTGTTATACCATATTCCTTACTTATGGAACGGCACGTTATAGAATATACTAAATGTCTGACAAAATAACCAAGACGGGGAAACTTGTATTGGATTAAAGAATAAAGGATTGACTCTATTCTTCAATACAGCTCTTTTACTCTTTCTTTTACTCCAGTCTAATTTAAGAATACTTCAGGTACAGTACATCAGGGTTTCTTTTTGGAAGTGAGGGATCAATGAATCAATAGAACACACTTGGAGGTCAGAAACAATTGTGCTGCTGTAACTGACCTTGTATAAAGGTCTTGTGCATATTGTTGATCTATCTTGATTGCACGCAAAGCAAACTCCACATTTAAGCAAGCAAACAAACAAACAAATGCACAGCTCTATGACAACTTAAATTATGGATCTAAGGAAGAATTTCAAATTAATATTGCAAAATAAACAGGCCACTCAATTAACAAACAAAATCGGCAAATAAGTGCACGGCTTTGTGGGACTACAATTTTTCATACAATTTATCAAACGGCAGATTCTGGGGCAAAATAATCACTAATTAAATAAATAATTAAACAGCTCTACGGCACTCTAAGCCAGAACGCAGGACCTGAGACAGATCTTTGTGAAGCAATTGCATGTTTTTATCAGTATTCAGAATAATCATTTATTTTTAGCTTTTCTATTTACAGTAAATAGAGTAAATTTTAGATACAGATTTAGTCATTTAGATCTTTCACCATGAAAATCTGAAATATTCCCCGAATTAAAATAAATGTAGGTTTCATATATCTATTTATTTTCTTCAGTTAATGTTTAATGTTAATAAGTTAATATTTGTATGGCTTTAGATATCTATAATAACATGGCTAAAAATTACAATATTTAATACTACTAACTAAACTAATTAACTAAATTTGTAACACCATATAAAAGTGCAATATTTCATAATGTATGCATTCTGAGCCTAAATAATAACTAAATCTAAAGAGGGTCGCACAGCAGATGATGCAGCATGCACATGACAGTTGGAAGTAAAGCACATTCGAATGTTATTTAATATGAAACTATTCAGATGGCGCTCTGTGGCGCGGCAGAAATATGAACAGTGTCCTGAGTCGTGGCTATGTTTCCATCCAAAAATGCGAATTAGACTTGTGCGCAAAACGTATCGCATACAACATTTGCGAATAAAGCACAGTTTCCATCCAAAAGTCAAAGAAAACAAACTGTCTTTTATCTTCATGATAAACTGGCAGAAAATATCAAAATGAAAAAATGGCATTTGCTGTGATAGAAGCAACTGTGGGCCTTTTTTCTCATATATTAAATTACTTGCGTCCCAGATGACAAAGACGAAAATGCAATGAACGCGTGGTGGCTTTTGGAGGCGTGAGACTGATCTTTGTGAGCGCAGTCACTCAAGACTCAAGTTCTGGGAGGTAATAACACTAAACCACTTTGATAACAGACTTTGGCTAAGGGATTTTAGAATGACCAAAACAACATTTCAGATCATTTCCAATGTGGTCAGTCTGCTGGTTTGTCCATTAAAGATATCCCATTGCGATCATTTTTGTCATCACATGATCTGCTTTGATCTGTTAAAACAAAATCACATTACTTTTTTGATGCACATGCAGGAACTTATTCAGTATTGTTCCATTGCAATTTATGCACCTTTTTTCTAAGTAAATAAAAAGTTTATCCTACTCAGTTGAGGACATACATTTTTTTAATGTGTATTTTCAAAATGTATGCACATCTTTGTATTTCAATTAAGCATTTTTTAAAATAATATTTCAAAATGTGCACTGAAAACAGGTGGATATACACAAATAAATAAATCATGCTAAATATTTGACATTAAAAGACTTCAGTTTAGTCTGTGCATAACTTCTCTTTAAGCAGCTCAACTCTGGAGTATCATCAACTGCTGTAACTAACAAGATTCTCTGTGAAGACCGAGTCTGTAAAACCTGCTTTGGTGGTAATCTATGAAAACAGGAGATAAGCCCACCACACAGTTCATGTAATAAAGCTCACATCAAACACGAACAGACGGCTGTCTGAACATCCCCACCCAAAACAGGCCCTGCTCAAATCATCAGACAGACCACAGAAGACAGGTGCCTTTCAGAAAACGGAAGAGCCACATTTCCATGGTTTTTCTGCTTTCTTGTGGTTTTTGGCGGAATCTCCGTAGACTCTCTCGTGGACTATTAATGTAGTCGTATTCATTTAAAAGAGAGGCTTGTAATGAATAACTCACCCGAGAGGCAGATTGGATGCTGGCGTGTAAATGGCTGCAACAGCAAGTACGCCATTAGATTCATAGTTTAAACACAAATGATCCAAAGACGGGATCAATTGAGGCATGCTAAAACCCCTACAAAATCATTACAGGTTTTAGGGTAGCGAGGAAAGCTGAGGTCCACAAATTAAGCTGTAAATTGTTAAATATCAGAAAAGGTGAGCTCTACTTTCCAGCATAATTACTGCTGCCAATCCAGTGTGATTTTTATAATTCCAAAACCCTGACACTTCACAAAGACACTATAATTGCCTTGTGCTGGCCTTTCGCTCGCCGCAAAGGTCCATTAATTAATTTTTCTGGGGATATGTCCTGAAACGTATTTTCTGCTTATGGAACTCGTAGCTCATAGGGAGATGTGGAATTTTCCATGAAAATACAAAAAAACTGCCAGTCTTAGCAGTGGAGCGCCGCTAGTGCTTTCTGCTGGCTTTCAGAGGGGCCCAAGAATAGCCCTGTGATTTGGTGCTAAATACACATTGGACATGCAAGAATTCAAAATATGAGGCAGTAGATCTACACATCAGTCGCCTGAAACAGAAACTTCTCTTCACTTCTCAGATTTAAAGACGGACAACAATTACTTACACCACCATTCACACACACTAATTAATCATCCATATGTTTAATATAAACCCTATGGTTTATATGGCACAGATTATATTCTATTATTGTCTTGTTTCTAATCCAAATATCTAAAGATTTTTAAATCGAGAAGCATTTTCTAGACAAGCAAAACATATTGTCTTGTTTTAAGAAATAATATGCAAGGATTAAGTGAGTTTTTGCTTAAAACGAGCAAAACAATCTGCCAATGAGATAGGCAAAATAATCTTACTCCAAAAGGAAAAAAATTATTTTGCTTGATTTAAAATTTTTTAGATATTTGCACCATAAACAAGTCAATGATCTAAGAAAGAAAATCATTTTTGGCAGTGGTCCTACAAAAAACAAAAAAATTATTCAGCACAAATGCATTAAATTAATTAAAAGTGACAGTAGAGATTTTACAAAACTACCAAAAATTCTTAAACTTTCTATTAATCTAAAAATATGGAAAAGTACAGTTGCAGCAATAACTGGCAATAATAAGGAATGTTTCTTGAGCATCAAATCTGCATATTGAAAAATATTTTTAAAGAATCACGTAACACTGAAGATTAGAGTAATTCACATAATTAATAATATATATTTTTGCCCATTAATTACAAAATTATCAAATGTTGTACCATTGTACTTGGTCTTCTTTCTTACATCTATGAGTACACAAAATTGCAAATGTTATTTTTAATCATACATCAATTTAAAAGTACAATCAGGAATGCACATAAGTCATACGAAGATGGAAACTTTTCTTTTCCAAAGGTTATAAGTGAAAAACTTCTCTGTGCACTTTTAAAATGAAGTTACATGAATATTGGTTCTATTAAGAGCTGTTTACTTGACAACATTTTCAGCCAAAAACAACGTTTTTATGTTTTGCCATTACAACTTTTTTTTTTGGACTGAAATCGCATACATTTGAAAATGCCACAATTTGTTTCCATGTAAAAGAACAAATGTTTTTTGAAAAGAATTATGTCTCGCATGCATAGTTGTTTAGGAGAATGTGGAATAGAGTCAAGTGCAAACAAACACAAACCAATGGCAGAGTAAGTGGTAATGTTGTTGTTACCCAAGTGTTTCCTGCAGCTTCATCAGTGTGGATTTACATCACATTACAACCAAAAATGGAGATACATCATACACACACAGCTAAATATACATAGAAACACCAGTGCCGAGCCACCGACAACAAATGCTGGCCTGGCATGAGTAATGCATCATTTTTGGCTGTTTACAGATATGTGTAACTGCAGATTGTATTAAAAATGTCACGTGGATGTGAAACTTTTTCAAAATGCAAACTTTTGGCTACATCATTGTGTAAACAGCCTATATGTGTGTATCATTTTTGTCATCTTCTGTAATTGTTTTTCTAATTTCATCTCTTATGTTTCTTTTCCTGTAAAACAAGTGCATACTTTGTAATTTCTACCATTAATCCCTGCTTTGCGAACATTAGGAATACAATCGTTCAGAAAATAAAGCCAGCATGTTAAAAATGATAAAGCAATGGTAAAAGTTTGGTATATTTAAATAAGTATATCTTTCTGCACACAAACACAGTTTAGGATTGAGAGTGTGTAATGGGAGCAACAGAAGGAAAAGAGTAAAGAAGGACACTTCACACACGAGAGAGCTGTTTGTTCACATCATTTGCCATGAAACAGTTCCAACGAGGACAACAGAGCGTCCCAAGAAACTCCCTCTGAAATTTGACTTGTTGGCTGTGAAGAGACATTCATCAAATAACACCGGCGATAACTGCAAAGACAGTCACATAAAACACAATTCAAGAAGATCCAAAAAATCCCTGTAGAACACCCAAAGCTCGGGGCTTAAAAACTCGCTCGTGACTTCTTATCTTTATTCACTGCTGAGTGGGAAAATGAAGAAAACGTATTCTAGCGTCTGCCTGCGTTTTCTGATCGAGCTCCAATTACGAGCTGAAACAATTGGATTTTTGAGGATGCATGCACGTCGAGTTTTCAGAGCATTAGATGGATTTTACAAAGCACCCCCTAGAAAAGCATTTCATTAAGTCCATCTTTCTTCCTTCTTTTTTTTATTTCGTTTTTATATGCGTTTCATATAAAGCTGTGCGATGTATAAATATCAGAGAATTAAAGCGAACGCCGAAGCAGGAAGAGCGATGAGATGAAGGGGAAAAGGAAGGGTTGAAATGGCATTCTCTCTAAACTTAATGAAACAGCATCCTTTAATTTTTTTTTTTAAGTAATTATAATAAAGATGGAAAAACATAATAAAGGCCTCCCAGCCCCCACCTGCTAACAGTAATTATAATAGACTCAACAATAAATGGTAAAGCAGCACAGAGCTGCATCTTGGGAATTCTCTGGGGTCTGTGGATTAGCTTGAAAAGCCTGAATGATTAAAATACACTAATTAAAATTTTGTGTTCCTTGGTAACTCGTCTTCCTGGGCCCCTTGCGCTGGTAAAATGGGAATAAATGTGACAAAAGCAAATACTGCTTCAGACTCCAGTAAGTAAACAAGTATAATCCAGTTTTCATAGGTGTGTTTCCATTACATATTTTACAAAAACTAGCTTTCTACAAATGCACATTACGTCTCGAAGGAATAGTTCTGACAAAAATGAAAATTCTGTCATCATTTATTCAATATCCTCGTGCACTTTGAGTTACTTTCTTCTTTTACTGAATATATAAAAAAGGTTTTTAAAAATGTCAAAGCTTTTCTAAACAGGAACATTATTAAAGTGTTTGGCAGATAACACAAATTCAGTGTGAAAGTGAGAAAAATAATAGTCGTACAGACCTTGTTTGTTATACTATTTTGGTCTTTTAGAAGCTTAAATGCTCCAGTTCCCATTCACTTTCATTGTGTGGAAAAGAGCAGCTTGGACAATCTGCCAAACGTCTTCTTTGCAGATTCACAGATGAAATAACAAAATAATCAATTTAAATGGGTTGACACACAATTTCTTCATTTTGTCCCAACACAAATCTTAAAAAGTTAACTTAAGTGTTTTTACAAATTGATATGGATTGAACATAAAACTTCTTAAGTTTTTTGGAGAGAACTTAATTTTGTGTTGTTTTAACTCATTTTAAATAACTAAATTCATTTTTAACAAGCAGCAAAAGTAATTGTTTGCATGTAGGCTCTTCATTTTTAAATGAACTGTTTCTTTAATTAGCTCAAATCAGTCTCAAGAAGGCATCTATCAACGTTTAAAATTCCTAAAAATAAATTCATTTGGTAATTAGCACCAGGGTTGATGTAGTATTTTCAGTTTTTTTATTATGAATATATTTATATATATATTCTATTTCACTAATGAAAATAGTTTCAAACTAAATGTAAAAAAAAATAATGTATCCCGGACGAGCCCCCATTAAATGTTACGACTCTTGATGGAAATGTGTCTAGGAATTAAAAAAGGAGTAACAATGAGATGACCAAAAGGAATGAGCTGAAGGTAAGGTGGCAAAAGAGACACAGGACAACAAATTAGCACCGCAAAAGATTTATTGCTCCCAGGTATTTACAAATATATACAAAAAAATCTGTGCCTCAGAGAAACAGTACAGCATTACAAATCTGTTTTTGAACAAATGATCCATTCATAAAAACATTTTTGATGTAAATCGTTCATTAATGCTAAAAAGATTTAAATATTCAGGTGACCTTGTCCTCACTCAATAACAGTGACCAATTTCTAACACTAAACTGCATTGAAAAAGGATCCGAACTAAAGTGAAACCCCTGCTAAATCTCAGGAGTAAAGTGCAGCAGGAGTCCTTTGCACACTTTGACACATATGGAGAAAACGTCAGGCATAAAGAACAACAGCATCTGATCAAAGAGCAAAACGTAGCAGCAGTAATTATGCTGTAGCCACTTCATTGAAACAAGAGCAGATCTGTCTCTCAGCACGGGGCTTCAGTAGTGAATATATGGCATGAGATCGCCAATGCTGGAAATCTAACGTGTCACCGGTGCGCTGAGGAACATGTTTTTAAAGGGGCCACGGTTTTTTGGAGGGGGGTCCTGGGAGGCCAGCGCCTCTTTCCTTTCGCAATGCACTGTCTCTGTGAATGATGGTAATCGCTTGTTTGCTGTCAGCAGGAACAATGGAGCAGGAGAAGATGTCTTTAACCCCCCCTTTGCAATCCCAGCTCACTTTGAGACACGGATACAGCAAGTCAGTCCCTTGGTAAAATCACATGGAATCAAACAGAACAGAAATATCAAGGGTGTTAAGTACATGCCGGGTTACTCCTGACAGCTGCGTTCAATGCTTCGGGAGATTCAGCGAAAGAGCTTGTAAAGAGAATATGTTCTTGTGATCAGGTTAAAGCGCCGCTAGAGAATGTGTACACACAGGTTTAATAGGAAAACGTGCTAAAACCAATATGGTGTTTATCCCTTACTAAAACAATGTTAACTTTGGTTTAGCTGGATAAACAATGCTGACAGAGCTCGTTGGGAATGCAGAGTAGAGAGAGGAAACCAAAGCTAATTATGAGGTTAGGAAAAGTAGAGTTGGTCTGGCTGTTGGTTCTTGGCCAGCAGAGCATGTTTTAAACGTTTTAAAGGCAGTAATCTTTTTTTATTTTTTATAAAATCGTTATTTAAAATAATATTAATTATAATAATTATTGAATTGATTTAAATGTTGTAAATCATTTAAAAGGGTATATTAAGGATCCATTTGTTAGCATATCAGTCAACTTAAAATGTCAACTGCAATAATGAAAAAATAATGAATAATAACTTGCTATATTCGGTTTATGGAATCTGCAAATTCTTGAAGATCCAATATAATTTACTTATAAATATGAATGTAAATATTTAACTTTTTAAAATAAAAAAATGTGTATAATACTACTTTTTTGCTGTGGTATCCAAATACGCAATATAGATAAAATTTGAATATATCTGTTTGCATTATTTATTAAACCTAAACTAACACAAAACAACAATGAATAATTATTATTAACTAACTTTTTTTTTTATAATAGCCAATTTATTAATTATAATAAAGATAAATATATTCTCTAACAAATGCATTGCTTATTTAGAGTTTTAATTAAGGAATTAACTAATGGCAAAAAAATTGTAAAGTGATGCCAATGATTTATATCTATTTTTTTATTTTAATCCAATTTAATTACATTAAATTAATATTCACATTTAAAGACATTAAAGATGTGATGTCCCATGCTGGTGTCCACATCAAATGAATTCATAAAAATTATTTTACCTTAATGAATAGCATATTAAATGAAGGTAGCATGTCTACTTTAATGCTTCAGTAAAAATAACATGTGAAATTTTCTATCAAGTGTAAAATATATCTTAATGTACTAATAAAACAACAGATGTATTTTTAGCCTGCTCTTCTTCAACTATATAAAGCAATACTATTAATATATGTTTATTTTTGTATATAAACTATTGTTACATTTTAAGTAGGATCTTGGGTGAATCATAGTCAACTGTATGACATTTCTTCTTATTATTATTATTATTATTTTTAAAAATAAATAAAGAATAGCATGGGGGGGGGGGGATGTGATAAAAAAAAACAGATATAATATAAATAAAAAGGAATTTCAAACTAAATTTAAATTAACTGTACATTTTCTTGTTTTCAGTACGAATTTTAGTAGAAAAAAGACTACTGATTAAAAATCAATTTTGAGTACTGACAAAAAAAAAAAGCCTTCTTACAAATTGAATTACCATTTCATTTAACCTGAGTTTCTAACAGCCAATGGCATGGTATTTGGTCTCTATGGAGCAGTGAGTGATGGAGGAGGGTTAGAGGCTGCAGGCATGAGTGGGCACAGGAGACGGGCCAGACTGGCACGAGACTCCTGCCCATTTACTCCTCACCAGTGGGCAAGCTCCACACGAGGAGCGCTGGTGGCCTCCGTCTTCAGAGCAAATTAGATCCACTTCATTAAAATATTCCAGCCAGGAACAAAAGGATGAGGGTGGAGGAGTGAGATGTGCCTGATACGCACACAGACCAGTGTCATCCACAGCATCTGACAAACAGACTGCCTCACTTGGATAAAAAAAGGGGAAACCTAATGAGATATAGATGTAAAGTCAATGATTTGGATTATACATGCAGTGCAGGGAGAAGAAAAAAGAAATGGTTAAAATGGTAAATGGTTGCAAACAATTTATATGGACTGAATTCAAACAAATTAAATTTAGTAATATTCAATTTAGTTTGCTTGTACCATTTAAATTAAAAAAAAATTGGCAAATCCAATGAATCATTTTTTCAGTGCGTGTTCGTGCTCCTTCTTCAGTAAAAATCTCAACATGCACTCAAAAAAAGACTTTTGCTGCATGTTTAAACTACTTATTTAAAATGAGCTGAAACAATACAACTCTTAAGGTTTTTTGGGGACAACTTAATTGCTTTATGATCAATCCAATTACATTTGTCAAAACAATTAAGTTAGCCTAAATGATTTGTGTTGGGTCAACATCAAGGAACTACCATAGTAAGGTAATACCGTAAGAGTGCTGTTTTCCTGAATATCAGCGCATGAGCATGACTGCAAATGCTTTTATTCTACAGAAGTTAAATAATAGGTTTAATTTGAGTTGTTACATTTTAGACACATTATTTTTAAGTTTGAGTTAATTTCTTTTGCCAATAAATTTATTTTCAAGCAAAAACACAGTGATGTTTCTTTCCAGGATGAATCTGTTTTTGAACAAATCAGTTAAGTCAATGATTCAATGACCATTCATTAAGTCACTATAGTTGCATCCCACTTATTTAGTTTGAGTTTAGCCTCGTTACAAATAGAATACTTTTTTACTAACCGAAAATTCAAGCCATTCCCAGAATAATGTTTAACAGCTGCTAAATTAGTGAAATAAATCACCAAATTAACAAATAGCACCTGTAATGAGTACAACCACATTCACGATCAGAAGGCAGTGTATTCATCTCCATTGGAGAATTTTGCTTGCACAATCAAAAATAAATAAAGTTATCCAACTTTAGGTCCTCATAGCTCCTGAATGAATGAATGAATGAATGAATGAATGAATGAATGAATGAATGA
>CAIGQV010019951.1:16216189-16228095 GCA_903798115.1 Danio jaintianensis
TGAATGAATGAATGAATGAATGAATGAATGAATGAATGAATGAATGAATGAATTGTTCAAAATTACTACTAATAATTATTTTTATCGCTTGAACAAGTATTATCTAAGTTTTTAAAGTGCACTTATTCTTTTTACAATTTTCGGTGTGAATGCACTACTTAAACTACACTGTAAAAAATATCCGTTAATTAACAGGTTCCGCATTTTGTGGAGTTTTCTGTTTATTTACAGTTGTGAATTGCATTATGGGAGTTTTATTTCTGCTCTGTCGAATTTTACTGCAGAAATTAACAAAGTGACTTTTATTGGCATTTTAGTAGTTTGAGACAAGATACTGTTTAAGAAAAAACATAGAGAAAATTTAGTCTGAAAAATAACAGAAAAAGTTGTTTATTACTACTTTTTTACCATAACTTACAACACAACGAAAGATCAAGATCCCATAATGCAATTCAAAAGCATAAATAAGTAAAGAAAAAAAACACAAATACAGAAAACGTTATTCATAAATATTTTTGACATTGCATTTAAACTACAAAATACCATAGAATAGTGCATAAGTATGCAATTTGGGATACACCTTATAAAAAAAAGTATGCTTAGTTTCTAAATGAATTAGCCGTTTTCGGCAAATCATTTGAATGAATACACCAAATCACTCAATATAAGACAAAAAATTAGAACCACCTTTTTATTCATATAAGACATAAACCAGTCAAAGTTCCAATACACTCAGCAAATTATTCTTCATATTTATATATATTTAGTTATTTATTTATTTACTCACTCACTCATTCACTCACTTATTTATGTATTGGTCAATGTTGCAAACCTCTATATAATAGCCTTTACAAGTTAACAATGCTAAAATGATTCAAGAATATGCATAGCAAACCGCCATCCCTCAAATATTCAGGTGACCTTGTCCTATCTCAACAACAGTGACCAATTTCTAACACGAAACTGCATCAAGACCCCTCTGAATGATCTGTACTAAAGTAAAACCCCTGCTAAATCTCACGAGAAAAGTTCAGCGAGAGTCTTGAAAATGTCAGGCATGAAGAACAACAGCATCTGATCAAAGAGCAAAATGTAGCAGCAGTAATTATGTTGTAGCCACTTCATTGAAACAAGAGCAGATCTGTCTCTCAGTACTGGGCTTCAGCAGTGAAGAAATGGCATGAGATCGCCAACGCTGAAAATCTAACGTGTCACCGGTGCGCTGAGGAACATGCTTTTAAAGGAGCCGCATATTGCAAACAAACCGCCTCACTTGAAGAAAAAGACATGCAGCCCAAAGAGGGAAACATAATCAGATATAGATGCAAAGTCAATGCATTGGATTATACATGCTGCACTCCAAAAAAAAAAAAAAGGGGGGGGGCATATTTGTTGTACCACATTGCTTTTGTAGAGGTGCTATAATGTGTACGTGCTCTTTGTTCGCTAAAAACCTCAACATGACTCTCGGTTATAAAAACTTCTGCCTCGTTGCAATTATACAAAAGAAAATGAACACTTTTGGGTTGCCCTGGTAACCTAATTGCATCAGTACATTGCACACAGGAGCCAAAGTAACTGAATTTTGATGAAAAGGCGGCGATAATTTACGGCATTGAGAAATTAGTTGCCGTGGCGACGCGTTAATTACATCTCAAATTAACAATGCAAGTGTAGTGAAATTAAATATAAATCATATTTTTTGCATAAATTACAGGGGTTGATTAGTGCGAGGCGCCAGGAGAGAGAGGTTGGGATTCCACAGGCCTGTCACATCAACCCTCCCAACACCCCCTTCTCATTCAGCTCCTCTTTAAAGAGAAGCGCCGTAAGCTGCTCTACACGCGCCACAAACACACGCATGCATATGTGTGTGTGTGTTTTCTAATTAGCATTTTGATCTTTTCCAGGTTGATGAACTTCTTTACTTGTGTCACTCCAGGAAAAGCATAAAGAGGTTTGTTTTTATGCCCTCATCTAAATGATTGCTAATGAATGTTAACATATGGTATGAAAACATATCCATCATATGCAATGGGGGTCTAAAATGCCTAAGAGCACTATTGTTTATTTTTATTGCTATTTTAATATAATACATATTTTGTACAATATTATATATTATTATATATTTATTAAATATATTTTATTTTGAGAAAATGTATATATTTAAAATCAACACAAATAATAAACAATATATGGTACTAAAGCATATACATCATATACATTTACTGAACTCTATCAGTCAACATCAAATGTGCTTTTCTGCTCTTACTTATTCTTTCTGAATAATATATTTTTTAATATATATATTATACAAAATATACTTCAAGGCATAAAATACAGTTTAAAGTTTTACAAGGATTTACACTTACAACAAAATTGCTTGTATCTACAAATCTATAGGAAGAATCATTTGCTGGCATTTTATTTATATTAATAATACAACTAATATATAACTATTATAATTACATGTAAATGATTACAATTTATCAGTTTTATTTTTAGTATCAACGGGTTATTATAGTAGTTGTTTTTAGAGTAAGTTTGAATTAGTTTTATAGTTTATTATGTTTTAATTAATTTTATTTTCATTCATTAGAGAACTGTGTGTGTGTTGGAAATTTACGTTACTTCAATTAACAACTAAAAAACTGCATTAATTATATGGTTTTAGCTAACTATAATAACCCCACAACTTATTAACTTTATTACAGTATTTTTCTTAGTCTGTAGTGGGTTTATTCCTCAAGTTTTAGCCTGAAATTTTTAGTGCATTCTTAGACTTTTACCCCCCAAATGTATGGCAGCAGGAATAAAAAACCTTAACTCATTCTACCTGCAATCTCATACATATTGATTACCACAGTATATCTGAAGGTTAATCAAAATGTTAAGAATTGTTCCAGATGCTGAATAGAACAAATTCCATGTGGCCGAGTAACTGTATGTGTTGTTGTACAGTGGCTTGTGAAACCTCAGCACTTGGAGAACAAGCATCCAGAGTCTGAGAGAGACAGAGAGAGCACAAACACAACGGCAACAGGAACTAACTTCAGCCATCTAAATTATTCAGCATCCAGATGGATTCCTTTCTCCTTGAATTTTCAACTCAAACAGACCTATTCACCTACAATCTTCATTGCCGCCTGTAGTGTCTGCTGTCGCTCAAACCGCAAAAACAACACACGCAGACGGTCCAAACCACAGCTGTGAAAGAAAATCTAGTGAACACTCTTATCTACAGATACTACTTTCTGTCTTTCTTTCTGTTCACGGAGGGAGTGACATTGGGGGAAGGATATGAAAAAAAGCCTGCAGCCCCCAGAGACTGTAACTATCTGCCATTTAGCCGCTAAAATGTCAGCAAAATTTAATGAACTCCACGTGTCTCTTTCAGTCCTTGAAAAGTATTTTATGTCTTCTGATGCTTTTTTTTTACTGTTGTTGTTTTTTATTTCATGGATAATTATAAATGGCGTCAAATTAATTCTAGATTTTACACTTAATAAATGAAAAAAAATGTTTTTAAAATGAAGTACAACATTTCAGAACAATAATGAAGATATTATTACAGGTTTACTATATTGTTGTGAGCTACTTTTCACTCTGTCTCCTTAATACACTGTTAATAAAATAAAATAAAAATGATAAATTAAATGTTCTAGTAATGTTTTGCTAGCACATTATCTGTAAATGTTATGGTCATGTGGTGGAAAATTCTAAATGAGTCTAATGAAGCCTTTAGATTAATAGTAAATTGTTCACTATTTTATTATATTATTATTTTTATTATAACAAAAACTAAAACCATAAAGCTAAAATGTATTTGATGAACTTTTTGTGGGAAAAAAAATAATAAAAAAAACAAAATTTGACATACTTAAAAGTAGAAAAATAGCATAGCACAAAATTCATTTCAAATAATTAAAATAATAAAATATCATTGATTAGTTTTTTGTATATTTGTAGTGTTTAATGATATAAGTCAGTATGAGTAAATTTAAGAAAAAAAAAAATACCTATAGGAAAAATAAATAGTTAGAGCAAACCTTCTGTATTAAATTATATACATTATAATATATATTGCATATTACTGTTTTAAATATTTTTTAAGAAAACAAAATCTTAATATCTTAATAAACAACACTTAAATTAGCAAAGTTAAAATAATTTAAAAATTAGATTTTTTTATTATTAAATTCAAGATTATTTTATTTAAAAAAACAACATAAATTTATTAAGAAAACTGAAAAATGCTTTTTATTTAGTTTTGCCAGTATCCACTCGCATATTTCTCTTCTGACTCCCTCGTTCTTAGTCATATTCTGAGGCAACATTTGCAAAAGCCACAGAAGACATGCCATAATAAAGCCCTTTTGAAAATGACCAAAGTGGGATTATGATTCTACAGGACACTCCCATGAAAATTAGTTTGCCAGACTGCATTATGAAACATTTCCATCAAAATGCGCTTACACAACACTGCACAAGGCTCTCCATCTCCATTGTGTTCTCTCTTCTTCTTCTCCATCTTCTCACCTCAGTCATTACAGCTTGTGTGCCAGGATACAGACGGACAGCCTACATTACCAATATGACCAACCTCCCGCTGGCACAGGTCCATTCACGCAAACTTACTTCCTGGCCTTGGACAAGGAAGTAGAGATGACCTCAGTCTCCAGGGGCAACTCTTCCCTTGTACATATCCACTTATAAATGTGCCTGATGACTTTTAAAAGGACAAAGAATCATTAGGAGAATAAGTAGCCTTTCACATATTCCTTCTGCAACGCCCCCTGAAAGTAATTCCAATGCATTTACACAAAAGAGAATTGCTTTACTAGGAGAGGCAGTGGTTTAATGGTCCAATACGCTCTTGGCCCAAGTACAATTATCTTCATATGATGGAGCAAAAAAAAAAAAAGGGTGAAGAAAAAAAAATTGAGCCTTTGAAGGAAAAGTGGGTTCAGTGAAATGTCAGTGTGCACACAAACATTTGGCTTTTTATGAGTAAATAAATCATACAAATGGAAAAAATAGGGAAGAAAAATATTAACACAACAGTTATTACTCTTTGCACAAACAAACTGCAGTTGATCAAGGCAATTAAAAAAAAAAAAAAAAACATTCGACTTCTTTAGCGTAAGTGCAGTAAATCATTTAGAGAGGCTCCGAATGCAACTTTTCATACATTGCAGTTTTACTTAGTTGCTTTCAGATCTGTTGTATGTTAATGGACTTGACCATTAATGGAGAGACAAGTGGTCAAAACAAGTGGGAAAGTTTAAAAGAGCATCTTAAGGGCCTATAGTTGCACAGAGGATGAGAAAAGTAACAACAAATAATTAAAAAGAAAAGAAAAATGGATAACATTTTAGTTTAGGTCACAATTCATGATATTAACTGTTCATTAGTAGTTATAAAGTATGATCTTATTCTGCATCCCGAGTCTTACTCAAAACCTAAACCCAACTTCTACCTTACTAACTATTAATAAACAACTAATTGGTAGTTTATTAAGCTAGTAGTGTTAGTTAATGGTTTGTTAATACTGTGAATTGTGACCTAAACTGAAGTGTTATCGAAAAATTACAACGAAAAATGGTCATGAAATGATTGGATTGATGATAAACATATTGACAGCTAATCAGAATCCATACTTTTTTAAAGAGTTTGAACATGTAAAGCAACAGACGACAATACTTGTAATCAAATCAAACAAACAGTGCATTAGCGTGGCTGCTAAATTATGATTTTACAGCAATTTCTTGTATAATTTCATCAAGTTAAGCCAAACATTTATTTTGACTAGTTGTTGAGAATACATTTGCATTTCTGTGTGCTCATGATATGACACTAGTTCTTAAAAATATCATATAAATCATATGAAATGGTAAAATATGTGTGAAGTGATCAATGCTGGAGATGAATTTGATGTAGGCATGTCCTCATATTCTTAAATGAAAATGAAGCAATATGATTTCTGTGAATGTGTGATTTTTATTTTTTTTAATAGCTGCTGTAACAACATAAGAACAATTTTGTGTGGAAAAAAAAACAATATATTAATATAGTATGGTTAGAAATACCAGTTTGCAGTCAAACAGCATAACAAAAATAGCTGAAAGCAGCTGACCACTGATGTCAGGCAAATTTACCAAGATTTGTGAAAAATAAGATGAATTGTGAGATGTTCAAAACACCATGAATTATAATGTGTGTGTGGTAAATACAACTGTTTATTCACAGGGAGATGCACAAAATGCAAAGTTTGTATTTGCATAGCCTTTTTATGGGTTAATATTCACTGACACTAGTCAATTTGATTAGCTGCACAGCACTACTTTTGATTTATTCATCAAAAATTCTGTGATATTCTCCATTATAAAGCTAATGCTGTTTTCATGACTGAATTCCGCAATTCTGTCTGCTTTTCATAGGGCCTTACGAGCCTGTTATGAAGACTTCAGATCTTATATTTTATATCTAGAATTTGAATAATCACTTTAGTTTGTATAAAACTACCACATAAAGCCGAACTCTCAACATGTCTCTATATAAAGGGGCTAAACCTAGCATGACCTTCCATACAGATTAAATTAAATTAAGCAGATGTTTGAAGTTTAAATAAATACACCCTTTCATTCTGCCAGCAATATGACTAACTCTATAAAAAAATCCAGACCCTCCCAACAAGATTAAATAAAAACCCAAAATAATACAGATTCCCACAGGGCAATCTAAAGGAAAAGAGCTTCAGTAGCAGGAGGGGGCGCACAGTAGTTTTGGAGGACGGTCTTTTGAGAACATCTCTCAGCATCTACTCTTGTGTTTATTAAAATATTGCTTCTTACCTATAAAGCTTTAAATAATCTAGCTCCTGTTTATCTAACCAACCTTCTGTCTCGCTACAATCCAACCCGCTCTTTAAAATCTCAAAACTCAGGGCTGGTGGTAGTACCTATAATAGCAAAGTCGAGTAAAGGTGGTCGAGCCTTCTCATTTATGGCTCCTAAACTCTGGAATAGCCTTCCTGATAATGTCCGAGGCTCAGACACACTCTCTCAGTTCAAAACTAGATTAAAGACCTATCTTTTTAGTAAAGCATACACTCAATGCATCGCATAACAGTAGAATGCATGAATGTGCCCCACGCAGGTTTTTGCATCTCGTTTATATACACTATGAACAGCAGCTACGCTAATTATTCTCTTTATTCTCTATTTCCACCTGGGGATACTCATCCCGAGGCCCCCAGAGACTATGCAGTGCCACTAATGCAATCCAAGACCTGTGAAGAGATGATCCCAAGGTTTCCATAATCCCGGACCAGGCCGTATCCTGAGCAGCTGCTGTGGTGGTCATGGAGGAGTGGAGAGCATGAGACTGATTCCTTTGAGACCCCAGTGACAGACGAGTCTTCGCTGACGTCCAGCGTTCACCAGCCTCCGGCGCCTAGACTGCAGCTCTGCACAAGATGTTTGGCCATAGGAGAAATGGTCGTGCCCAACTGAGCCTGGTTTCTCTCTAGGTTTTTTTTCCTTCACTTTCGCAAATTGGTGAAGTTCGTTCCTCGCCGCTGTCGCCACTGGCTTGCATGGTTCGGGACTTGTAGAGCTGAGCATCGATGGATTTGCTCTTCAGTGTTTGGACTCTCAGCAGTGAAAATTAAACCACACTGAACTGAACTGAACTTAAACTCTAAAAACTGAACTGACACCATTTCAATTCACTATAATCTTCTATGTGAAGCTGCTTTGACACAATCTACATTGTAAAAGCGCTATAGAAATAAAGATGAATTGAATTGAATTATTCTACTTTAAGGCCTAGTTCACCCAAAAATAAACATCAACTCACCATTTGCACACCCTCAATTTATGAGTTCATGAGTTTCTTTTTGTTCACTAAACAAAAAAGTAGGTATTTTGAATAATGTTGGAAACTGGTAGCCATTGACATCCATAGTAGCCATAGTAAAAAAACGACAACAAAAAAATAACTTGTAAGTCAATGGCTATCAGTTGGTAATGATTTATTCCAATCTCTCATTTCAGGAACAGCTTACTCTGCTCTGATTGTTCAGATTGTTCAGATTGCTCTGTTTTCTTTTTACTGAGCGGTGACTAAACGCTCATTACCATATCTGAGGTGCTGCTTACACTAGTGCATTTTCATTTTAAAACGTATAGCTTTTTGGTATGGTTATGCCTGGCGAGCACAAAACTGCAGCAACTTCGCCCCACGAAAACAGAGCATTTCAAAAATACTGAAGACCCAGTTTAGTTTGGAAAGGCTATTGTTCACAAACTTTTGAAAATGGAGGCAAGGCCATCCATGACTGGTCTTATGGTCTATTGCATATCATTCCCTGGTTCGTCAAGCCCTTCTCGTATGACTATTATGCATCTGGTAGATGGCAAATAAGTATGTGGGCAAAATATTCATGCCCAGTAAGCATTATTAATCACGCATCATGCTTTTTACACTGTATCTTGTGAAAAGAGATTGTTTTTCTGAAACGCAATAAAAAAAACTATATGGACTAAGATTGTTTTCATTCTAAAACAAAATTACACTAAACGCAGCCTGAAAAACATTGCAGAAGCACTTGTAGGTATATAATACAGCAATATAAACAGTAAAAAAATGGGTTGGAGTAGCAGTTTTAATCCTTATGAATTATAAAGTGGATTTGCTTTTGCAGTGCATAAAGCAGCATCTTCTTAACATGACATCAACTCAAGCCAAACTCTTCTCTGCTCTAACCACTGTGTTTGAGGGTCAAAGTAGACAATATTTGTGGGTAGCTAATGGAGACCACAGGCTGGCATTATACAAATCTATAACAAACCTACATAGGTTTGCGCAAGAATTAAAAATTGCTCATGATGACTCATTCATGCAGTTAAGAATCTTCTTTTTTAAGAGACGGTAGGTTTAATGTTTTACACTTTAAACTTTACATAACTTTTACATTAATAAACAGATATTACAGGCATAAAAGGTAATATTGGATTCCAAAACTATATAAATCAGCAAGTCATGTCATTTTATTAATTATTGTCACAACACAAATTATTTCTTTTTGGAAAAGAGAAATTGTGACCTTTTGATTTTATGGTGGGCGGCACAGTGGCTCAGTGGTTAGCACTGTTGCCTCACAGCAAGAAGGTCGCTGGTTTGAGCTCCGGCTGGACCAGTTGGCATTTCAGTGTGGATTTTGTATGTTCTCCCCGTTGTTTCCCCACAGTTCAAATACATGTGCTATAAGTGAATTGGATGAACTGAATTGTCCGTAGTGTATGAGTATGTGTGTGAATGTGAGAGTCTGTGGGTGTTTTCCAGTACTGGGTTGTGGCTGGAAGGGCATCCGATGTGTAAAACATATGGTGGAATAGTTGCCGGTTCATTCCACTGTGGTGACCTCTGATAAATCAGAGACTAAGCTGAAGGAACATAAATGAATGAATGAATTTATGTTCAACTGAAAAAGGAATGGGATACAGCTATTTTTTAAAAATTCCATTAATGAATGAGCTTCTGTTTAATATAAGAGTAAAGGTAATGCAGAGGGAACTTTAACTGTGAAATTAAAGATTGCAATTTCCTTGGTTTGTTCTATGGTTTGGTCTTTATGAAGCACAGACATATTTAAACAGTCTGAGTATCTGAAGAAACTATTTCTAGTCAACAGCACGGTATACTGTACATGTATAATTTACACGCACAGGACAGGAAGCGAATCAGGCAGACAGTCTGTCTTAGCATAAATTCCACCTTTCCAGAATAAATTGATATGGGCGTTTAAACATCCCATTTTGTGCTGGAAGTGCTTTCACTCAGTGCTAAAGTTCTTGCGGCGGGAAAGAAATCAGTTAAAATTGAGACCTGCTCTTTGGCTGTTGACAGGTAGAAATTTGAAACAGCCATCTGGCTGGTAATAGGAGGGAAAAAAGAGGAAGAAGAGCCCACTAGAACCTGACACTCCCATTAGGACCCTCCTGAAAAGTGAAATATTTGATCACGAGAGGGAAATTGAGCAAAAATGAACTGAAACTAGATACAGTCGACTTACTTTCCGGTTCGTGCACCGATATAGATGTCACTCAGAACTTAATAAGCTTTTGAATTTCCATTTTATCACAGAAAATAGAGTGTGAGAAATAAAATCAGCCAGTTTCACCCTAATGGACAAAGTAATGGAGAGGTGGAACTGCCACAACACATTTTGTCTGTGGTAATACCATCAAAATGAAAGCATATTCACTGCTGGAGTTTTCAGGGAATCAATTCAAACCAAATAGTGGCCCTTTTTCTCCAGGTTTTTATTTCATAATGGCTCCAACAAATACAGCACTTTGGCTCTCGGGCAACGGGGTGTCACTCAGGGCGATAGCAACAGAGTCATTTATCCAATAGAGTCCAGTCCTGAAGCCAGTGCGAGGGCCGCGTGTTTCGATTCACTCTATGAGCATTAGCCAGACTCTACATTGATCCCACAGGAAAAGCTTAGCTCACTTTTAGACCAAAGTGTTACATATGAGGTCAGGTCATATCAGATGACCTCTGCGGTTTGCTGCTTTGGACTGAAACGGGTGAGCTAAAACACAGCCGGCCGATCCGACGCGCAGCTCGCTTCAAAAGAGAGCAGTGTCGGGCCCGTCATCGCCAACACACAGCCAGATGGAGCTCAGCCAATCCTGTTCAAACACCAGAGAGCATGTTCAGAGAGAACGGGTGTGGTAGCAGCCTTAACAAACCGCATTACTTAAAACAGTTAAAGGCATCACCAGGGTTTATTTTAACCCTTCTGTTCTGCAGAGACTGTAATCTTTATGTTTGGGATCTCAGAAAAATGTATTTAATAATGACCACTCTAATTTATTTGAACATTATATAGAACTTTAAATCTAAGATGTGCATCCAATTACAAACCCAAAGTTTTCAAACATTAAAGTATATTAGAATAGTATTAATAGTATAAATGTATAAATTATTCAATGTGTTTAATAGCATAGTAAATAGAGTTACGTATTAATATGTTTAATATTTGCAGGGAGGACAGCATTTACAAATCAGTTGTCAATGTTTTAATCTGTTTTCAAGGTGTCAAAATAAAGTCAAATACAACTTCAGAGCAAAAAAACAAGCCAAACTCTTCTCTGCTCTAACTACTGTGTTTGAGGGTCAAAGTAGACTATATTTGTGGGTAGCTAATGGAGACCACAGGCTGGCATTATACAAATCTATAACAAACCTACATAGGTTTGTGCATGAATTAAAAATTACTCAGAATGACTTATTCATGCAGTTAAGAATCTTTTCAAAAAAGACAATGAAATGTAATTAGCTATATTTTTCAAATGTTTCTGAAATGACATTTTTTATAACATATACTAAAGGTAAGCATGAACTGGCCAAACCCTCAGTCAGCTCTAAACCCCACCCCCTAAGAGGAGAAAAAACAAGTAGTACATCATACAAACAAACAAATTAATTAAAAAGGGAAAACATAATAAATCAGCAAAGATATGCAGAGAGATCTTTAAAAAAGTTAAAAGAGGATGCCAAATTTTATCAAATTTGTCAATGGAGACTTAAATGTTAACTTTTCTTTTCTATATATCAAAAATACATCAAATCTTCTAGCCATGAGAAAGTAGGAGAAGTTTTAGAAGAAATGTAATTCATCTCAGAGCTATCAGTGAGCCAAGGGCTATAACATTCGCATGCTTTTTTGAGAATTCGCTGGAATGTCAAAAATAACGATTAACTGGCATGGTTCAAGAGAAAAACTGAAAATGTTAGACAAAGTTATTTTTTTTAACAGAAACATGTATAAGAGCATCAATAATAACAGACAGACAGACAGACAGACAGACAGACAGACAGACAGACAGACA
>CAIGQV010019951.1:16234500-16259889 GCA_903798115.1 Danio jaintianensis
ATCTATCTATCTATCTATCTATCTATCTATCTATCTATCTATCTATCTATCTATCTATCTATCTATCTATCTATCTATCCATCCATCTATCTATCATGAATGTAAATTATCATAAACAAAACAATGCATATAATAATAATAATAATAACATAAAATGACAAAAAATGACTAAAATGACTGTGCAGTAAAGGGGACTCATGCAAATGTACATTGTTGTATAAAAATATATCTGCATAAGTTCAAAGGCATGTATTGCAAGACCATATGATTTAAGTGCACAAAGCGTTCTGATATCCATCCAGCCTAGATTTCAATGACAAAAGAAATCCCATATATCATTCACCTGGGGGTCCATTCAGACCATGATTCCACGCTGTGGGACACCATCATTTAACTTCAGTTAAAACATCGAGGAGAGGGAAAAGGGCAAAGGTACCCTCACTTTATAGAGCAGGCTTTGATTTAATAGCTTTGCTGAGATTGTTCAGATGAACACAAACAAGCCTTAATGCTGCTTCCTCACAGTTTGAACAATATTAGACTAGGTCATCCAAAGAAGAAACTTCTATAATTATTTTTCACCCTCATATATTTTGCCATAGAATTTAATAACATTTTAAAAAGGTAAATGTGATTTGCACAACAACAGAAAAAAGTATAAATCACTTGTCATTTTCAGTCTTGAAAAATCTCATGTACTGTACAGATGTCAAAAGGAAAAATAATGCATAATGCAAACCAGATTTTTTTTCTCTTCCCTTATTCTGAAATGCCATCTTATAATTCTCTCCATTATAATTCTTTATAACCTATTATTATTTTGTCCGTATAATGACATGTTTTGCAATTGCAGTTGTATAGAATGTCTCAAACGGCTGTTTGGATATATATCTTGCAATTTATAACAAAATAAATATGACTTCATTCACAAATCAGATTTCATTTTTAGAAACTGAGAGAGATGAACTGATCAGAATGTGGGCTTTCTTAGTCACAGATCTAAAGACCTGCGCACACCGTGATTTTTTGTAACGGCCTTTTTCACTGACATTTAATGCCTTGAGACTAAATAAAGGGCCCCAATGTGAGAGTGCACACTCACACGCAAATGCATAAAAATGCGTAAAATCATAATCATTGTCATCTTTTTTTATGACTCAAGCTCTTTTTTTGGTTTGAAGCACAGACATTAAAAACTGGTTGACCAATGAGATTTTTTTTTTTTTTTTTTTTTTTTTTACTTTTGACCAGGTGTCTGTGTGCTGTAGTGGAAGAGCTCACAACAGAAGCCATGAGGGTGACTTCTTCTGTGCAACAAGTGAGTGTCAGAAATGTAAAGTTAAAGCATAGCACCACTTTGTGTACTGGGGTTTTTCCGTTTTTCATTAAGCGCCATCTAATGTCAAGGAGTGATTTTGCACGTTCACGCTGCTCATCGCCATTGAAACTAGCTTGGGAATGAATGCTGAAAAATGTCTCGAAAAACACTAACGGTAAGCGTGAGTGAAAATTTACTGAGTGTGAGATTGCATCTTGGAATTGTGGGTATATATTTCACAATTTATAACTTTTTATTTATCTTTTTTAATCTATATATTTATTTTTTACATGATGAAAACAAGCTTCCATTCCCTTACAATGCTTCCAAACAAAAGTTAATAATAGTAATACAGTCTTAATTTTGTGATGAACTATTCCTTTAAGTGCACATCAAGCAGACCAGGCACGTTCTGCTGTTTGAAAATAAACAGACAGGGGGGAAAAAATAACAGTAAACCTTCAAACACCTAGGGAGGGGATTTAAGTAAGATGTGAAGCGTTCAGTAGCTCAATCCGCTTGCCTACTTCCACACTGTAGATATCAGTGAAAGTTCAGGCTGATGCTGACACGAACAGAGGAGTGTGTCGTTATTAGCGGCAGGTTAGTTCTGATAACACTATCAGCCTCCTCCCCCCGGGCCAGCGGAGCTGGGCCTAACCCTCAAATAAAGCCGAAGTGTCTCGACTCCCTGGCACATTAGCTCTGATTACAATGACCTTCATTATATCAGCTACCCTTATTATACACATACAGCACAGCGCTCCCTTGGGCTGAACACCGCAGCGTACAGGAGAGGAGGTGGAGCGGCCCGATACAGGAGGAGGTGTGTGTGTGTGTGTGTGGGGCATGTGACTGACCGCAACCACGGTGGTCCTGCATAATATCCTTGGATGAAAAACAGGATATTAGGCCATTGTGCAAAAGCAAGATAATTGTTCACGAAAGAACAATGCTTGGAAGAAGTGCAAAAAATACTTGTCTTTCAGTTGGTTTATGTTTTTATATTTTTTTTGTATTTTACAATGCTCACTTTAACTTCACTAAAATGTATGTGGAAAACACATATGGGTCTTTTGGCCATTTATTTAAATATATGTGTATATTTCAGTTAAAACAGCCTTTCTAATTACATACAGTACTGGGAAACACCCATACACTCTCACATTCACACACACTCATACACTATGCAAAATTTTTGTTTATCCAATTCACTTATGCCGCATGTCTTTGGACTGTGGGGGAAACTGGAGCACCCGGAGGAAACCCACGTGAACACAGGGAGAACATGCAAACTCCACACAGAAATGCCAACTGACCCAGCCGGGACTCGAACCAGCGACCTTCCTGCTGTGAGGCGACAGTGCTAACCACTGAGCCACTGTGCCGCCCATATCTTCGTAACTAATTAACTTAATTATTTTAAGGCAATGGGTTTACTTGCATTTTTTATGTCAAGTAATCACTTTTAACAGTTGGGGTCATTTACACAACAACGTTTTAATGCGTTTTGACTGTTTGTTTACACGACAACAGCATTTGTGACAGAAAATGCATAAATTAGATTTTTTTTTTGAAAATGCCGCTGTTGTCGTGTTTGTGTACCTGAAATTAAAGTCTATGTCATACGCTTGCATGGTACACGTTTAGAGTCCGGAGGTGTAGATTAAAGGGAAGAGTGAACAAACATGCAACAAAAGCACAGTACGTGGTAGTGCTGTTACTCAAGTGTTTGCTAACGCTTCATCAGCATGTGGATGGAATTGTGGATTTACATCACATTATAACCAACAATGGAGATGTTTCATACACATATGGCAAATTATACATACACGCCAGCGCCAAGTCGCAGAAGGCACCACTTCCACAGGTACTGTTTACTAACAGCCCTAAATACTGGCATACGTCATGCACAATTTTTGGCCATTTTGGTGTAAATGCGAAAATGCTTTGTTACGGTGGAAACCTTTTTTCCAAGTATGGCTACATTGTTATCATGTAAATGTAATCTTAGATTCATCAAAAAGATTTGCTTCAAAAGAGTCCTTTGTTCATGAATTGAACTGATCCCATTATGCCTTAACATTATTTCACAGCATAGTCATTTTTTTATTACCTCACACTAAATACAGACCCCAAACATACATTCCTAAATTAGAAAAACCTAATTCCTTTAAGTACTGCACTAAAGATTCAAAGATGGCAGAGACAAAAAAAAAAAAAAGCTACAATCTTAAAGCTAATAAACAATGACACAAATCCATCTATACACGTATTACATTCATCTGCATCACAGAAGCCATGTATCCTGGAAGATCATGATGTCTTAATTTGCCTACAGACGCATTATTCCGGTCACCTCCAGCCTGCATTCAGAGCCAATGGATGCTGGCAGCGGCTCTACGAGGAGAATGGAAGCTGGACCAGGGCCCTAACGGAAAGCTCGGGGACTCTCGTCACCACTTAGCATACGGCATGCTTGTTAACTTCAATTTTCTGCTCATTCCCACTCACAGGGCCGCAGGGCTAACATTCTTGGCAGACGCACCCTCTGGCGGGGGTGACCACCCTCCGAACGGCAGGGGAGCAGGATAAAGATGGCAGAGCGTGGCCCCCAAATCTCCCCGCTCATCTGTGTGCGCCTGCTGGCTCGCGCCGCATCCTTCTCGCTCTCCTGCCAGGTGCCTCCATGGCAGCCGTTACCCATGGAGACCTGCCTCTCCCCATTCATTTAGCCTGGCTAACCGAGCATCGAGCAGCGGGGGTGCGAAGGGAGGGAGGAGGGCATCGGTGCAGTCTGCAGGGGGCCGGTGTGTTTGTTTTGTGGAGAGCGGTCTAGAGAGCTGGGTAAATCTGCTTGTTTTGGATTAGAGGGAATTGGGAGGCTGTAAGCACTGGTTTAGGTGATGACTCCTCAATGACTAGTTAAGGAGTACAACACCTGCCGGACCATTGAGATGCCCGGGTGGACAGAAACACCATCAAATAATGTCCTTGTATGCTGTTTTTTTTTTTTTTTTACTGGCATGCTAATCTCATTAACAATATCACTGACGTAAACGCTAGGTATAATGAAACGCTTCAGTTTACCGTTGTTCATACATTATTCAGCTTTAGATCGCATACTGTGTGTGCATGCAAGGCTATTATTGGATTATCTTAAAGATTTTCTTTCTTAAGTTTTATTGTTGCCGTATTTTTTCATCATATTTCACATACCAGTGTTTTGATCTCAGTTCAGATCATATTAAAATATTTGAGCCACAGATTGGATCTTTTTTTTCAGATCAGAACAAAATAAATAGCAAAAATAACTAGACTAAAAAGCAAAAATTAACATAGATTGCAAACATTAAGACAAGTAAGGAGTAATAAAATTGGAACAAATAAACTAATTAGCAAATACCACTAATATTCACAACAGAAATTAAATGAAATAAAATGTATGAAATACAGAACAGGCCTTTCTAACAGTACAAAAATGGCCACTCTGTCTTTTCTCTGTCTTTTGTTTCTTAATTAACATCCAGTCATTGTAAAAGCTATTGCAGAGACCCAATATACTAATAAACATGTATTTTCATGTAAGTTTACATAACCAAAAAAGTACCTAAACAATATACTGTGGTTATTTGTCTGTTCAAGCCAAAGCTAACAAATGTTTATATTTGCAATATTCCTTCAAGTCAATATTTGCAAGTCTTGCACTTGAATGCTTGAACTTTTAACATTCAATAAAGTCTATAGTTTTTCAATTGCAATAAATTATAATAATATTATTATTAAAATATTTTTTAAAAGAATGGTTTCTCATATTTGTTGTTATTTCGTTAATGTTGATGCAATGTGTACCATGACAAGAAGAAAGTGATTCCACTGCCAAATGCAGATGCATGAACTGAAGCCAAACAGCAAATGAACGCTGGTTTAATGAAGTGCTTTGCTATAGCGGGTTAATTAACTCACGCAGATGCATCCTATACATAGATATGAGACATATTATTGCAACAAAATCACACAAAGGACCCTGACCTAAACTAAATGCTAGTCAGAATGAGCCAGTCACACTATAACATATTTACTTAACAACGGAAAATGAAATTAAAGCACAAACAACTAAGTTAAATACATTTGTACTGCAATAATTTACTCACTATAAAGTTAGTTCAGGAGCACAGCTTTTCACAACAAAGAAAACTAACTGACTAAACTGAAAAAAGACAAAAGACAAAAACGACAAGACCAAAACACAGTGATTTCAAAGATGACATCTACTCTAAGCTTGGATAATTCATGCCAATAACTCCTGCAGGTTTTCTTAGCAGATAAGGTTGTATGTATGTCTCAGGATATTTATGGGGTGAGAAGCGGAACTAGTGGCAGATGAACAGGCACCTGGTGAATGTTGAGCGCTCCTGGGCTTTTAAGGCTTAATTAATCAAGGCCTCTGGGTATTATGACATAGCTGGTCCTCTCCATGTGTGTGTGACTCAATTAAGTTGTTTCGTGAACCAGAGGTGTGACTTTAATATTGCTTAGAGTCAGTGCTATCACACGAGCACTTTGGGCAAACTAAGACAATTTCAAATACAATCATGTCTTCATCTGCTTCACTGACAAAAAAAAAAAAAAAAAAAAAACACAAAATCTGCTTTCTATTCACTAGCTAACAACAATCAAGGTGCTTGTGTAGTGCCAAAACCATTGATTTACAAACTAACCAAGTAGCCAGGTTTCATAAAACGAACCACCCCTCCATCTAATTGTTAGAGCAGCTGACTGTAGTATTGGTAACCTAGTAACCAACAGTAAACAAGGCAAGCAAAACAAAGACAGCTGACTGATGTTTACTATGATAATTCGCATTAAAGTATATATGAACCTGAAGTTGCTGCGACATTTATTTTAGTATGTCGGTGTACTTCCAAATGAAATGGAATATTGAGTAGAGGGGGGGGGCTTTCTTTTTGTGAATCATTCCCTCATAGCAAACTAACGGTAAGAAGGGTGTGGTTAAGAATATTGTGGCTGATACCAAACTGATACCAAACTGACGTAAATAGAGAAGGACCATCATTCCAAACGTGAAAGCAAACAGTCAGAATTTGACTGAAGATTACCTAAACAAACTTTTCTTTTCCCAGTGGATTATCTTGCACAAATTAATTGTTCACCTACAGAAATAAATGTGCGGCAGCAAAATAAACATAGTAAATTTTTATTTCACACAGGCTTTAACCATTTTTCGCATAAGTCCAAAACCACCTCAGGAAAGCGTAAAATGTTTTAGATTTTTTAAAATTAAATAAATATTTAAAAAATCATTTCCATCACTTGTTTCTTATGTGATACTTCAAAATGTGCATTAGGGTGATGGAAACCCAGCTATTGTTATATGCATAATTTGCATTAAAAAAACAAGAGGCACAAATCTATCATACCGCTAAAAACAACTAGCACAAATCTCCTGTAGAATCTACAGCAACTTACTGGCAGTGGTTCGCCAGTAATTTACTGTAAATCAATTACAGCAAAAATACTGTATTTACATTTACAGCACCATTTATCTTGCTCTATATGTATTTACAGTATTGTAAATCTTTACTGTAAAATATACAGTCATTTTCACAGTGCAACTTTAAAATACAGTAACATGCTGCATAAATGCCCTACAGTAAAATACAGTTCATATTACAGTTAAATACCGGGTAATTTACAAAAATCGTTAACGGTGTACACTTGAAAAAAATGTCAAAAAGGAGAGCAGAAAACAGGACGTTATGCTGACTGTTATGACTGTTTATTGGGTAACTGGCTGCTAAAATACTCATTAAAACTACAGATGCATTAAGGTACATTGTGACACTGACCTTCAAGGTATATTGAGCGCCCCAGTCTTGCTCTGTGTCCCGTGTGCCACTATCTGCTTGCACGTTCACATTAGCCTCCTTACACCGCTCACTGTTGATGCCTGTAAGGACACAGAGAACCGTTATGGGTACATATTTTACCACCAAACCATAAACCAGAAACGCAAACAAAGATTTTGATGAACTTTTAAAAAGCGCCTCCCCCTTCGCCACTTAGACAAATCAACATTCAGTTGGTGTGACAGTTTTTAATGCATCTTTTTATACCAGCGCTGTCAGCGGCTTGTATTGCGAGCAGAATTTTATAAACACCGCTGTTTCCGCAGCACAATAACTACTTTCATTTCATTGTAAAAGCTGTCAAAACTCCAATTAGATATTTAGAGAGAAAAATACGACTTTCAATTTGCCCAAACAAACCACTCTGTAAGTTAATAAAAAGGCATTATCATCCATCTTGGGCTCTTATTAGATTGTGTATTTACGCATGCTATCCTTTCAAGAGAAACAAGGGTTTGTGGGTAAAACACAAGGGGAGTGCGTGCAGTCTCTGAGAAACAGATTTCACCAGAGTGAGTGATAAAAAGAAGCTAAATAGATTTACTTCAGCATCTCGTATGTTAAATAGCTTCGTTTTTTTGTTTTTTTTATTCAGTCTGTATCATTTCAGTTGCCTATCAACGTAAACCGTATAACACAAGCTATTTTTATTTATCCTAAAATACTGATCAATTTTAATAAGCTTTTTGTTTTAGATAAGGACCAAAACAACCCAATTAAAGACTTGAAATTCCAAATTAAAGAACAGACTAATATCCAGACAATTTCTTTCTTTTTTTTTTTACAGCAGATAAATACACCAAAAACATAATAAATAAAAGTAATTATTGCAGCCGGTAATTACAATGCTAATTATATTGCTAATTAGCTTATTGTGATGTATACCGTGGATGGGGCCTTCACTGCGCCTCAGATCACACAGGAACAAAGTCAAAACAGACTTCAGCCTAAACGATAAGAGCTCTACTCATGACATGTTTGTTTTAATATTATCAACTGATTGCGTATTAACATTCAAATGTCCTATCAGCAGCATATTTATACCGTCTATGTGACCGCTGTAGAATGACCTTATCGTTGTAAAGACCTTTTAGTCTTACATACTGAAGAGGTTTATTAGTCGGATCCTCAAATTATTCCTTTCTAAAACCTCCTTGGAAGACAGCCCGACTGGAGAATGAACTTGATTTAGAGAGCCAGAAAAGGGTGGATAGATTATAGTCTCCATATAATCTCCTGATCCTGGCGTCTGAGGTAAATGTAGACTCAGAAACATGAAACACATACAAATTATTCTTGTACGCATTTAACAGAAAGACCTCGAACACTTATGTTTTACACAGTATATGCACATTAAAACTACTGAACTCATATACTGACAAATCAATATAATTACGTCAAACGTCCTACTACCGCACATAAATACATGATATAACAATATTGATGTATTTTTCCCTCTCCTACTTCTGTGTGGAAAACAAATGCAATGACGTACATTGGTGTTGAAAGGTTTTGGGGTCAGTAATATGTATTTTTCTTTTCTGAAATTTATTAGGACTTTCATTTAGCAAGGTTTAGTTTAGGAAGGTTTAGGAAGTTATTCAGTTCTTGTTTGATATATCATAAAAATATCATATAGTAATACATTTTTAAAAAACTATTCTCAAATTATTATTATTTTTTTTATATAATATATTTTTTATTATGGCGACGCGGTGGCGCAGTGGGTAGCACGTTCGCCTCACAGCAAGAAGGTCGCTGGTTCGAGCCTCGGCTGGGTCAGTTGGCATTTCTGTGTGGAGTTTGCATGTTCTCCCCGTGTTCGCGTGGGTTTCCTCCGGGTGCTCCGGTTTCCCCCACAAGTCCAAAGACATGCGGTATAGGTGAATTGGGTAAGCTGAAATTGTCCGTAGTGTATGTGTGTGAATGGGTGTGTATGGATGTTTCCCAGAGATGGGTTGCGGCTGGAAGGGCATCCGCTGCGTAAAACATATGCTGGATAAGTTGGCGGTTCATCCCGCTGTGGCGACCCCAGATTAATAAAGGGACTAAGCCGAAAAGAAAATGAATGAATGAATGAATTTTTTATTATTTATTTCAGAAAATGATTTTCCAGAAAAATATTAAGCAGTTACTGTTTTCAACACGGGTAATGATGATGATGATGATGATATTACTATTATTATTATTATTATTATTATTATTAATATTATATGTATTTTGTTAATTTAATGAATTATTTTTCCACACAGATATTAAGCAGTTATTGTTTCCAACACTGCCAATTATTATTATTATTAGTAGTAGTAGTAGTAGTAGTAGTAGTAGTAGTATTGTTATTATTATTATTATTATTATTATTATTATTTCTGGGTGTACCAGATCAGCATATTGATTTCTAAAAATTCAGCTTTGATATCATATCAATTATTTTAATTCGATTTTAAAATATATTATGCTTACTATTATAAGAAAACGCAGTAATATTATATTATACAATTATAATATTATAATATAGTATGTGTATAATATAATATAACCTCATTTTTAACTGTATCCTGTACTATAGTCATGGTGAAAGTGATAAAAATCTTTCAAAAACTTAAAAACAGCATTACTGAATTTTCAAGAGCTGACAGAAGTATAAATAAATGTAATAAAATAAAATTATAAAAATAAATAAATGATTGAGTTTTCCCACAGGAAATAATGTTGTCAAGTTTACTTCTTGTTCGTGTGGATCCAGACAGCAGAAATAAGTCAAATCCAAACCAAGCTTATTGCATGCTTTCGTGAGTGCGATGTTTGACATAAAAATATTCACTTCATTAAGCTAGAAGACTGGATGACCTGTCATGACACGAAATGTTTTTCACTACATTTTTTGAGCATGATCTCACAAACAAAACAAAAAAAAAGAAAAAGAAAGCAGAAAGCACACACCCAAAAAAGGCACAAGAGAAACCAATCGTTCTTACTGATGTCTTGATATTAAATAATGAACTATGATTCATTTACGCATACTGTATCCCTATTACCATAAGTATGATTCACAGAGATTCATGATGAATAAATTCTGTCACTGAACTGATCTGGATATTTATCTACAGATGGGGAGATCAAGTCCATATTGTGATCTAAACTTCATGCTATATAAATATATATATATATACAGAATGTTTAGCCCTGCTGAATTATTAGGCCCCCTGTATTTTTTCCCTGATTTTTTCTGTTTAATGGAAAGAAGATTTTTTTCAACACATTTCTAAACATAACAGTTTTTATAACTAATTTCTAATAACTGATTTCTTTTATCTTTGCTATGATGACAGTAAATATTTTACTAGATATTTTTCAAGATATTAGTATTCAGCTTAAAGTGCAATTTAAAGGCTTAACTAGGTTAATTAGGTTTACTAAGTGAGTTGTGGTAATTATTCTGTATATAATCCACAAAAAATATTACTTAAGGGGGCTAATAATATTGCCCTTAAAATGGTTTAAAAAAAATAAAAACTGCTTTTATTCTAGCCGAAATTAGACAAATAAAACTTTCTCCAGAAGAAAAAATATGATCAGAAATACTGTGAAAAATTCCTTGCTCTGTTAAACATCATTTGGAAAATATTTCACAGGAGGGTTAATAATTCTGACTTCAACTGTATATGATATATTAATAGAACAAAAACTGTATATTTGCATTGCCAAGCTACCGTCATGTTTGGATTTGTGGTCACCTGTTAGGGAAACCATATCTGCTGTAAATTTTCAATTGTTCAATAAAACAATGAAACAAAATGTGAGAAAAAGATTTTTGTTAGAAATACAAAACACACCCTCTGATAAGATACTGAGTCAAGAATAAGGAAAATTAATGACAGACTCTGCTCATCTCTCCAAATGAAAGAATGAATTTTTGGGGATATCTACTGATCTGTGGACGCAAATAACAACCTCTGACTACAGCTGCATGGCTTAAACACAGCAATACAGGGAGGGAATATGTAACATGCCAACTTCTCATTATCGAATCCAAATTAATAATTTTCCCAGCAAAACACCACCTGTCTCCACCTGTGCAATTTTCGGCACATTGCGGAAATAGAGAAATGCAGGTTTAAACACATTGGTACAGGATTGTTGACATGGGGTTCAATAAAAAAGAAATGTTGTGTTTTCTCGTCTTTCTATAAAACCACCCTGCTAATAATAGGGTGGCACACAAAAAAAATAACACCAAAAAGGAGGGAAGTTTTTAGGATTCAGTGAAGCAAAGATAAAGACTTTATTTATCCCCTTTAAAGGGATAATATGTATGTTTTTTTGGCTAAAATATTCAAAAAACACTACATTGTAAAAAAAAAAAAGCTGTGTTCCTCAAAATTCTTAAATGTTGCCCCAACACAAATAGATTAAGTTGTGAAGGTGTTTTTACAAATTTAAGTGGATTGAAGATAAAACGATTAAGTTGTCCAAAAAAGTCTTAAAAATGGTGTTGTTTTAGCTTATTTTAATTAAGTAGGTTGAAAAAGCATCAAAAATATATATTTTTTGAGTGTAGAACAGTGTTACATATTTTGCTGACTTGTGTACTTTATCCTAAATGATTCAACAGAATGTTCAAATCCAGATACAATAAAATAAGCAATTTTAACTAGTGACACAGACCATGTACTGTGTCGCATTGCTAATGATGTCATAGAGGCTCAATTTCCGGTTTGGTTTTATAGAATACAGTGAAAAACCAAAAATGCTTTAATAAGTTGTGCATTTTATAAGACTGCACAGAGCAGCATTATAACAGAAAATTAAAATGTATTTAGTATAATAAAACAGAGCTGCTTCTTCCACACATGATCACGACTTTAACAACAGGAAGTGAGGAACTGTGGTATAATAAAAGCTCTGCTGCCTTCTGCCGCGTTGCACTAGTCTCTCATCAGCAATTGCTTTAGTGGCCTTGTTTAGCTTTTACTTTAAGTAGTTTAACTCATCAAAGAACATAATTTCTACAGAAGTCGCATAGGAAATAAGGAAGACAACAACTCCCATGATTCCATACTCATTCCATACTCAGTCACAGCGTCATCAAATAAAAAAAAAAATTGTGGACACGCTATGTTGTTGTGAAAATTACATACTGTACCTTTAAGTAAGATCCACCCTTAAGCTGAATACCAGTGATATTTATTCATTTGAGGCATCTTATTTTAACATTCATTCATTCATTCATTTTCTTTTCGGCTTAGTCCCTTTATTAATCTGGGGTCGCCACAGCGGAATAAACTGCCAACTTATCCAGCATATGTTTTACGCAGCGGATGCCCTTCCAGCTGCAACCCATCACTGGGAAACACCCATACACACTCACTCACACACATACACTGTGACTGCGGACAATTTAGCCTACCCAATTCACCTATAGTGCATGTCTTTGGACTTGTGGGGGAAACTGGAGCACCCAGAGGAAACCCACGCGAACACGGGGAGAACATGCAAACTCCACACAGAAACCGAACCAGCGACCTTCTTGCTGTGAGGCAAATGTTCTACCCACTGCGCCACCGTGCAGCCATATTTTAACATAAGTTGTTATATTTGTACTTGATGCAAGTAAACAATAAGACTGGGTTTACAGCAATTAAATCGATATCAACTAAAGGCAGGAGGCATTTAGATGCATTTACACCGACTGTTATAGCTTGCTCAGAGATGCCACGAATGCATTTACGCTGCAGCTGCAAATAGATAAATATTCATTCATTCATTTTCTTTTCGGCTTAGTCCCTCTATTAATCAGGGATTGCCATAGCGGAATGAACCACCAAATTATTCAGCATATGTTCCACGCAGCGGATGCCCTTCCAGCTGCAACCCATCACTGGGAAACATCCACACACACTCATTCACAGACATACACTACAGCCAATTTAGTTTATTCAATTCACCTATACCGCATGTCTTTGGACTGTGGGGGAAACCGGAGCACCTGAAACCCACATCAAAACGGGGAGAACATGCAAACGGCAAACAGAAATGCCAACTGACCCAGCCGGGACTCGAACCAGCAACCTTCTTGTTTTGAGGCAACAGTGCTAACCACTGAGCCACTTGTTTCCCACATTCACTATATATGTGTAAATATATATATATTTTTTTCTAATTCAAAAGCAAGCAAGTAAATAATGTATAGATTTAAGTAGATTTTAAATTATTACCTACTTGAGTAGTATGAGATTTCAGACACAGCGATTGTCTTTATGAATGCCTTATTCAAATGGTAGGCGAAATTGATCAAAACAGTCCATATGAAGTTCTTTCATACCTGGTAGTTATAGAATCTCAGTTATAGGAATTATCCACCAGGTCAGTGTTAAATTACATTCACATAATTTTCCTGGTTGCATTTGCAGCATCATTAAGAAGTCTTAAGTGACATCGAAATCATTTTTTTAAAAACCAGCAATTGGATGATGCTGTAATCGAAAATGTTTAGTTGTGTGAGGTGGATTTTTTGATAACAGAGACAGAACGGAATCGCATATGACAACTTTTAGTGCTACATGCAATGTTGACAAAGGCATCAAAAAAATGTCGTTCACATCAGTTTTTATGTCTTGTAACCCGTATTTCATATGACATGCGTTCTCCCAATTAGCAAACACTAACATCTCTGGTAGTTCCTATTGTGTTTGGTTAGACCCTAATATGAAGCAGGAGCCAATTTATTTTCCCGAAAAGGTCTTCCGATAATTAAAATCATTCCCAGTTCCTGCAGTGTATGAACATGTCAAAAAGTGTATTTCTCCATCAATAGTTCTCGGAACTATGAAAACATTCCACTGTACGATGAATGCCTCTACTGAAATCCTTATGTCTAAAATGTACAGTATGTCAGTATAATGTACACTACAAATCACACTATTTATAAAAGGTAACTCCCTGACTTCTAAACGGTTATCGATGTCTCTTGAACACACGAGGAGGAAATTGTGACTACCATTTTGTGAACGTCCTCCAACGTTGATTGAGTCATTCATATCCATTGCACATCCGCAACAAACAAGTTGGTTTCAACTAATCTTTTCTGAACGGCGGATCTGAGAGTTGAGGGGATCAAGCTTTATTCTTGCTCCAGATGTAACGTGATCATTCGTTCTTTTTATCTATTAATGATTTCAAAGGCTTCCAACCAGTATTGCTTTTATTCTGTGGAATAAAACCCAGCTGCTCTCTTTGTAGTGAGTCTGTGTGGGTGTATGTGCTTTTGGTGCTACATGGAGGGGGGTGGAAAGGAGAAGACGAGAGTGCGGGAACACAAAAAGGATGAACATCACTGTTTGTTTGTTTTTTTTTCAAAAAAACAAACAACAAAAAAATCACATTTTACACTCTACAACATATTACCAATGAGTGTTTTTACAAGCAATCTGAGTGGTAAAACTAATTAGCATGTAATCCTGGCCAAGACCCTAGCAAACAAACTACATAAACAAGTTATAGCAGTTTGCACTGAAGTGGTGCAATTTGGTATGTGGTTTCCAAAGCTTTTTAAAGCATTAGAAGTATACAACAAAACAAATTACAAGCTTGATAACATTAAATCCACATACAAACTGAAAATGAACATCATATAAGCCAATGAACTGATATTCAATTTAATGCTGTAAAAATATTTCATTTAATTATTTGCATGCATCCATTATTGGATGATTTTCCTTTTCCCTAAAATCAAAATAATTTATTATAATTTATTCAATCAAATTATGTTTATTCGATTTACTCAATCATATTATTCAATTTATTTAAAGTATATATATATATATTATTATAAATTATGTTTACGTTTAGGTATGTTTTATTAAGAGAAATAAGATCACACAAATGATGCTTTACACTGTAATTACGTTTTGGTAAAACTGTAGCATGGGAGGCAAAATTATTTAAAATAAACAGAATATGTAAATATTTCAGTAACAATATGATTTGGGGGCTTAACAATATAGATAAACACGTCCTTTCACTTACCAAAATAAAAAAAATAAAAAAATAAAAACATTGAACGTTGCATAGTTTCCCTAAAAAGACAAATGTGCCGTGAATGGGTGTGAATGTGCTTGTGGACTTGTTGATTACGCATGCGAGGAGTGCCGCTGTCTTTTATTGGGGAATTTACACCCTTGGTGTGATTTATAGAAATCAGTAGTGCCCACAAAGCAGTAAAACTCTAATTGTTTCTGCCATTTTTAAAGTCTATCCTCCATTAAGGAATCGGTGGGTAATAAAGAGCATTTTTAATCAACCCTCTCCTGCTGATGGGTTGACGTTCGAACAGTCACGCCTAACGTACAATCCAAGCTTTTACTGCTGAGAACAATGAGGGCTAAAATATTACTGTATCTCAGAAGTGACTGCAACACTTGGCTTGTTTTCTCCTTCTGTATAACTTTCTGAACATGTGTCTTCTGTACAGGTCATCTCTATAACATGTGCCATTTGCATTGTGAAAAATAAAGATGTTCTTCAGCTAATCCTGGTATCATTGGGAAACGTGTGACTCACTGTGCATTTCAAATCCATCTCTACCTATTCCTTCAAGGAAACTAAAGCCAAAATTTCATGGGAACAAGTTACACCCAATGCCAGTAGACTAACCACATCTAAACATACAATTCAGTTCATTTCTGAGACCAGTACATATAGAAATTAAAAAGGAGATCAAATGTTTTGCAAGGATCAAAACAATAAAAACAATACAACTTTAAATTTTTCTGTATTTTCACCCACTAAAATGTAATTCAGTGTAACAGTAGTTTACATACCAAACAATCTTATCATGCAAAGAATCATCTAATGACAAACTGAAAAAATATATTATTTCACCCATTATTAGAATTTATTTTAGCTATTTGAAAACATTACGGTAGACATAAGTGTACATCTACATTTGCATATATACTGTATGTATTTAATTCCATCCAACGACCCAAATTGGATGTCTCATTTTTATTTCAATCTATTTCTATCAAAATTGTGAATAAAATTGGAATTTATACACACAAACACACTTGTTATTACCAAGGCCCATGAATACAAGCATGACGGTTGCTCAAAAACACCATATAAATGTAACGGTGTGTTTCTTTCATACAGCAGAATCTGTCCTGCATTACAAAACACTTTAAAATTGAGCACGAGTGAGCAAAAACACTCTTCCCCAATCACTCACTCCGAGACGGGTTCCGATCCAGTCACCACAGCCTTCCAACCTGGCCCACCTTTGCCCACTGGCTAGCAGTGCCACTGTAAATCCTGGAGCTATAGCCGAAGCCCGGGCTTGAGTAATTAATAAAAGCTCGATTACATGCCTTGTGGCCGTTGTTTGCTATTTCAACACCCCATTTGTGCCACGATTACAGTCATTATCAGTCAGCGCCATTAATTCAGCCACCGATGCCGGAACTGCATACTAATAAATTGGGCTCTAAATTTTTTTTTTACCTTTCAAGGAGTTGGTGCTGGAGTCGAGCCAGGAAGTGCCACTCCTGATTAGGAGTCTTCTGCTGACTCTGAAAGGCCCCTTTGAATAGGGGCTGCTGCATCTTTGGAGATAGTTCACATCCCCCCCCCCCCCCCTTTGATTATTCCCTTCCCCACCAAAATGAATCTTTATTAAGCTTAAATCCTAAATAAAATGAAATTAGCAGCCTGCAAAATATTGCTTTCTTTTCTCCACATATTCCCTGGTGCCTCCATGCAAATTATAATGCTTATTTATGTAAATGAGGTGTCGTCTTTAATTAGTTTTGCTTGAAGGCATTAAAATACATGTATTCTTTCCCCAAAATATTATTTGTTTTGTTGCTCTCTTCAGTTGAGTTCAAAATGACTTATTATGCTGACTAAAAAGCTTTATTAATTTCACTGTTTTTTTTTTCTCCCCTGACTTTCAGAGTATTATCTTCTCCTCCTACTGTGTGGGAGCAGCGCTTAGCGTTTAGCTTTTAGCTGTGTAATAGAGAGGTTTCCTCAGGCTCTCTCTCTGCTGTGAAGTGGATACAAGGCTCTCTGAGAGTCCCTGCAGACAACAGACGGCCCTCTCACGGGTCAGCACGCTGTTGGCCTAAGATACTTAACCTCATGGTATTGTGGGTGAGCACATGAGTGCAAATCTATATGAATATATGCACATTTTTCTACAAAATAATATAGTAAAGCAATAGTACAATTTGGAAATATTTTATATACACATTTGGGTTAGCCAAGAATTGTGTTTGGCAATAAATTCACTATACAGTAAAGATAGTTTGGTTCGTAGCTTTTTTTTGAACTCTCAGTTTCGGCGCTATAGCAAACTATGTCTACTTTAAATTAAAAATTGTTTTAAATTATGTAAAAAATAAATTAATGGAGTCTTGAAACAAAAATGCCCCTAAAATTCAAAATATGGAGTAAAAAAAGTCTTTACGTGAATTCTTGTTAAAAAAAATTGAACAGGTATCTAGTTAAGCCATTTTCTGAAATATCATCACGTTTTCTAATATTATATTGATTTTATACAACTGTTTAATAAACAAAAAGTTTAAATTAGCTTGACAGAATTTGCAATTCAGTATTTAATTAAACCTGTGTTTTTAAACAAATCTTTCTAAAGAATGACTCAATGGCTCATTCATAATAAACAAACAAGTCCTTTTGAACCCGCTATTTGACTGAACGATTCAATGATGACTCAATCGTCAAAACATGGCTTTGTCACCACCAACTGGTGGGTTCAGTTTTTTTTTTTACGTATATATTTAAAAGTGCTATTATGCCAAAATAAAAATACAATGCACAGATAATTGTAGATGAAATTAGTTTATAAACAAAAAGAGAAATACGAGCCAACACTGTTCTTATGATGTTCAATTCATGGCATGTCTTTTGTTTGTTTTTTTTGTTTGTTTATTTTTTGGGGGGGGGGGGGGGGGTGCATTCATCACACAGGGTAGGGGGATTTTCATAGACTGAAATTGAAATACTAGTAAATTGGCAGGAGCATTTACAATATGTAAGATGTGCTCCAAGTAAAACATGTTTCAAAGCATTAAACATCATTTATTTAACATTAGGACAAGCCATGTAAGTTTAAACATTTACTGCTATTCATAAAGCATGTCTCAGTTTTGTGATGTGTCATTTTTCAGATGTTTGCAACACTTACGCATCAAGATATAATGGATATTATCCCATCATTCAGAGGAGAAACTACACTATACACACAGAGAAGTTTCACACGTGCAATGGTTAAAACTGTATTCAACACAACACACACTGCTACATCCTAATACAATGGCACTGAATGACTGTGAATCATTCAAATAACAATACAACATGAAAGTTAAAAAAAAAAATGATATAATAAATAAATATATCAAATCTAAAATAATAAAATTCCATGATGTTAAACCATGAAAATATGAGTTACAAGTTGTGGCTGAACATTTTTGCGCTTGAACTAACCACTAGGCCACGGATCCCAGTTGTGCTGTCTATCACTACTGCACACTGATGACGTTTATTTGCATGCGCTGTCTGCATTGTTTTAATCCCCAATTCATTAAATTAATTATGCAAATGAGGTAGTGGCACAAACGCAACCAAAAATGCAATTTGCACGCCACAATTCCTCATCCAGCAGGCCAGTTGGAGTGTTCGCTTGTGGAAGATGACTTTATTTAAATACAGCAGGTTAGCAACGAGACATTTTTTGCACAAAAAAGGATACGTTTAAAAGCGAATTAGCCCCTCAGTGTCATGCAGCTGCTAAGAACGACTTCTGTTGGCACTGCATGTTGTGGACACCCCCCCTCACCACCCCATGAACTTAATGAAAGCTGCATGCATGCATCGTGCCATCAATCAAATGCTAATACCAATGTAAATTCACATGCATTGTCAGCTCTCGCCGCACGCCTCTAAACTGAGGTGCAATGACCTCTTAAACGACTTTCAGACGGCTTTTTGCCTTATTTTAATATTTGTTTAAAAGGATTTTCAGTGTTACAGTAAATCTCCCTCTTGACACGTTTTTTATGCATTTGCAGTTGATTTACAACACAATGTTGAGTGGCTATCGAGCAGAAACCCGCCGTGAGTCACGGCCAAAGGTGCCGGAACCAATGCAGTCAAACAGAAATACACGCTGTCATACACTCGGCTCAGCTGACACAAAAGGTTAAAAAGAAACATGAGCCACAAACAACGAGCATTGGTCAATATTATATCAATATCCTTTGAGTCCTCAATGGACTGAAAAGACTGAAATGGCATATTTTACGAAGTTATTATCCCTCAATCCCCAATTCACACACATATAAACTCCCGCACTCACAAACACACCGGCATGATTTATAGTAAGGAAGCTGAGGCCATTATAACGTTTTTATTATTACTGTTCTTTCAAGGCTAATGCTACAATAGATTTTTGCATGATTGATGCTTCCTAGTAAACATTAGGAAGATTCCATTAACTTAGCAGAGAGAAGCTAAATGGCGTCACTTTGATTATAGCTGCATTCCTTTCCGTGCTTTTTGATTAAAAATAGAATATCAATATCACATTTTTTAAAAACTGATTCATGATGTTCAGTTATGACTTCAAAAAAGCGTCAAAACTCTTCTGCCAACGCATGCAACTGATTGTAATTGAGGTCATCATATAAATCATTACATTTCTGGAAGTCACTTCTGAAACAATCCTGGGGTTAAATGATGACAGAAACGGTCCTTCCAGTAAATCAAGTGACTTTGAAGTTCTGGTCATAGCTTGGCTAGTGAAAAGCACAGTTTCAGTCATTCATGCTCTTAAAGGGACAGTTCACCTAAAAATGAAAAAAACTAAAAATCGTATTTACTCACTTCAAAAGAAACACACAAAAAAGGAAATTGCCGATAATTATACTCTCCACCCTTTTAAATATAATAAAAGTAAATGAGAACTGGGACTGTTAAATGTAAAAAAAAAGACTATAAAAAAGGCTATAGGTCACATTACACAACTTTTTTTGGTTCCTCAAAAAAACTTTTAGTAAAGTGTTCTTGAAAGAACCATGTTTATGAAGAACATTTTGAACAGTGTGATTTTTCTGAGTAATTCTGAACTGTACTATCAACTTGTCATGCAAAAAAACGGAAGTAATTCAAACTTCAGTCTTACATAGCAACATGTATACTCTATAGTCAAAAATAGGTCTATTTTATTCAAGCTACCATAACAGTGACCGCAGTCAAGCATTTTCATGTCCTCATCTGTGCAAAGTTTGTGCAAACATCTCCATAAATTTGAACAGATGCTTTCTTAACTGTCGCTTTTTTGTTTATTTTGTTATTGAGAAAAAAAAACATTAACATTATATAGACAACAGTTTCATGTGTTGAACATACTGAAACTTAAATCATAATATCCACTCCTAATCTTAACTGAACTCAACTTTAACCTGATAACTTCTTTAATGAATCATTCATTTTAAGAGAATTCAGATGTCAATTTCCATCCATTTGTGAATCTGTAGTTGAAAATGAACGTTACAGGGAGTATGATGCCAAAAGCTTTTGATCCTTTTCACACTAATGATATTTACAGGGACAAATTATGGATGAATAAAGGATTATTTTAATGCAGTTCTTTGCACAACACCAAATAAATACCACAAAACACCTCAAAGGTGTCTTTAATTTGTAATCGAATACATGTGCCTCACCTTTATATCTCCATATGGACTTGAACTTTTCTGGTGTCAGTTTGCTCAGTAGCTCACTTTGTACGATGTTGTACTTGTGATTCAGAGCACTCAGGTTTGAGTCCAGTGAATCAAGGTTCCACAAAAAAAGCAATGCAAAATCAAGCTAAAACTGTGTTTGCAGTGCAGTTTCTCTTACGTTTGCTTTTGAAAACACTATTGGTTGGGTTTAGGTCTGCATGACAAGCTCTGCCTTCACATGGATGTGTACAAGAAAGACGTATTTCTGAAACATATAACAAAATTTACCCCAAGCAACACATTTCATATTTGAAAAAAATGTACACAGTGCCCTCTAGTGGATTTGTCATCTGAAACGTGGAACAAAACTTACCTGTCGCGACGTATTTTATGTTTTGCAAAAAATATAAGCTGAGGCACGAACCGTTCTTAAATGAACCGTTTTTTTTTTGTTTTTTTTTTGAAGTTAATAATTTGAATAACCTAAAAGTACCCTTTTTTTTAAAAAGAACGTTTTGTGGATTGTAAAGGTTCCATGAATACAAAAGATTCTTCAAGGAACCATCAATTTCAATAAACAACCATTCTTTTTAAGAGTGTACATGAAAAAAGAAAGTCATCTGGAAAATGTCTGAAAAATCTGGGGTGAAAGCGTGCGTACGCCACTTACCATCAACGTTGTGATCTTGATGGGAGAATGGGCAGCACTGTAAGTAAACTCTTAGTAAACATATTTAACCTAAATAGACTTAATTGAACCACTTTAAATCCTCATTTGAGTCATAATCATTAATAAATAAATATTTATTCTGACGTATGTTCAGTTTTAGGAAGGTTTCTATAAAGGAGACCCCTGGTGTTTAAAACAACATAAACGTGAGTGAATGATGACAGAACTGTCATTTTTAAGTGAACTAATCCTTTAAACTACACCACAGAAGCATTTCAGTATGAAAAACCGTGCTAGCAATATGTTGAAACTTCAATCAGCATGGAGGAAATTCCACTTGTAATGAGAAGGAACTGGTTTGGACTGTTGTCCTCCAGTTGTGCTGTTATAACGGCCCATAGCCTCAACATCCATCTCACTCTCTCAACAAATCTGCAACCAAAATGCTCCTGGCATGGTCCTGAATGGCTAATTGATATCGCATGTGTGGCCCTCATGGGAATGGTGGCGGTGATGACCTGGACGAGCACTTCTCTCTCTGTCTAAACGCCTGGTGGCCTTTTCAGGAAACGAGTTCACAGTGAACAGCGTGGAGTAACAACCCTAACACCTTCTGCCAATTATTCATTTTGTGACCCACACCAGCGAGAACAAGAGATTTGTCTCCCAATATGTGATCATAAACATGTATGCCCTGCCTTAAAGTTGTACACGTGCCTGTATGCGTGTGTGTGTTTCTGCTTCTCTTGCCTCGGCGATACATTGGTGCTTACGGAAACTGAGCCAACTGATCTTTTGCCCAAAGTGCTAATTTGTGTCACAGCTGTGTGCGCAGAACTATTATTAACTGAAACGTAAACTAAAAGCTATGTCTCACAACAACAGGTTTCTGCAATAAAACCACATTTTAAGGCTTGATCTGGCAAAAAACTTGGAGATATATTTATAGGTTTTTACAGGAGTATGGCATTTTTCCAGTTGATCCATGGAAAAACAACTTGGAACAAAACACCTGGTCTTACACCTTAGGCTTAGCATAATAAAATGTTACTTTGCAGACCTGTACATAGTTTTATTGGTAAGTAAAATTTCCGCAAAACCTATATAAAACAAGTGGAAATACTAATAATAAAATGGAACAAATCCAACAAATTATTATAAAATGCAGTAAAATCACAAATTCATTGTCTCTTGGAAACATTGTACATTTCAAATTGTGCTTCATTCAGGTGAGTGGGCTTGACAAACCACCTGTAGAAACACTCTTCTCTCTTATATGCACCTGACACTTTATCTAAACTCCATCTTACAAGAACTCAATAATGAATTTTTACTATAAATGTACCACAATCATGCTGCACTGCTTGCTTCAACCTTAAATAACTCTTGCACAATATTAAACCTTAAATACCTCTTTTGCACAATATTCATCTTTAATACCTCTCTTGCACAATATCCTGCACAACATTGTTCAGTCTCATGAAAAAGTACTTATGTGTATAGTTAAGTATCTTATAGTATATGTTAGTTAAGCATTTTTTTTAAATAGCTCTTATGTCGAGTGTTGTGTTTGTATTTATGATTAATTTATGCAGCACCGTTGTCCTGCGAGACACAAAATTTTGTTCCTCTATATGTCCACACATGTAGCGGAATGACAATAAAGCTCGACTTGACTTGAAAAAGAAATGTACCATAAATTCATTTCAAACCATTTTATTTCCTATATTTTTTCCTAAATATTTTTTTTTGTGCTAATAGTTATATAGTGCAAGTATTATATAGAGTGAAAAAGCATGAGTGTAAATTCTTTTATTTTTTGTTACTGTCTAATGTTCTAAAAAACTTTTTTTTTTTTAAAGCTATATCTGATTTGAAACTTTAAGCTCTCTGTTGTTACTGCGGAACACAACAGAAGATATTTAGAAAAATGTGGCAGTGTTTTTGTCCATACAAGTCAAGAGGGTCCAAAATTATGGAATTGCAAAAATAATGACTATTGTCAAACAGATTGTTGTCAGTCATTGGTCAATATATCTGCCCAAAACTCACACCATTGGATCAGATAATAGTGTTATTAGTTTAAGTAGTTGCTATTGGAGATTATTACATGGCTGTCTCGAATACTCGCTTCTGATTGGTCAGTCGCGACATTTCAAGGTATTCCCAGTTAACAACCTCTAAATAATGCAGGCTCATCTGAAAGTTTCGAATAACATTGACGGTCAGTGAATCCGTTCAAATCCATATAACTACATCTGCATTCATATGTATCTGCTTGTCTGTCACACCACGGTTTTTGATTGTTTGGCGCCGTCTTGTGAATGACTAATACGGTTAGACTATTCTCTATTCATCTGGTTTAGTTTCTGTCAGCTTGTGACTAAATAATGTGCAAGTTAGTGTATACTCCATCAGCTGTTTAAGTTTCTGTCAGCTTTGCATTTAATTAAAGAATTAACAAACTATTACAGCAGAACAATGTTTAAGTTTTAAGGCAAGTAGCCATGTAATAAGTTGGATAAAGCACATCCAGGAGGTTGTTTCAGCAGAATAAAGCCCTTCAAGCAGATAATAAAGCCGATTATTCAGGGTGAATAAAGCCGATAACCCTGTCAGGCTTTATTCTGTGATAACAACCTCCTGGATGTACTTTATGCTTTTATAACATACCTTGGAATGTTGTGATTGACCAATCAGAATCAAGAATTCCAGAGAACCGTGTAATAAGTACTAAACAACAGAACTGGATATTTTATTTGTTTGTTTGGTTTTTACTTATTCAGTTTACACAACCCTAATTTAATTTAAATTCCTTTAAAAGGGAAAAACTAAATACAAAATATAATAACTGAAAATACCTAAAAAACTGATTATTTACAGTTTTCATTTAAATTTTAATTAAATGCTCTCTGACTTTTTTGACATATGCTATATCTGGCTTTATAAAACTGCTCTGACCGCAATTATTTAAAGTCTTTTGTCTCTTTATGATGTGATTTAGCTCGAAAAACTAGTTGTGCAGGAAACTGTAAGATACAAGTTTTATGTTCTGAATTTAAAATGGTTTATAAATAAAAAGCAAACATCTGAACATGTAAAGAGAAATGCATCCAATGAAAGGCAGGAAATGATATAAAATGTGCACTATAAAATGTGTACAGTAGATTCATTTTCGTGAGTCTGTCAACATAAAATGCTAAAAAAGAAAGCATAAACAGACACTGAGGGTTTCTTTCATGTGGTCTGCATGGTTAGGCAGCACTATTGGTCATGAAATGTTATCTCTGAAGCCTCTTGTTTCAAAGCCTGCAGGGCCCATCTCCCCTTGCCGAGAACACGGACACGCAAGAAATGCTTTCTGTCCCAGAATTTCACAAATGTCCAGTTGAATCCTCATCACTTGTTTGTGCGCACTGAGGCCAATCAATCTAGATGAGAGAATTAAATAAATGAACTCAGTTCAGGTCACGCCAAGAAAGGCCCATGTAATCCATTGAGGCTTTTTTCCCTGCCACAACGTTTTCTGACATGACAGATGTAATTATTCTAATAAAACTGTGCCTGAGACAAACACTGCTATATTCCCTAGGTACACAGCAAAGTTAGGATGCATGCCAGTTTTTTTTTTTTCTTCTATTGCCACTGCTGACTAACCAAGCCAGCCATGACACAAATTCATGCCTTTTCTCGATACAAAAAATTGCTCTATAAAAGAAAATGCAT
>CAIGQV010019951.1:16259899-16284068 GCA_903798115.1 Danio jaintianensis
GCATGTGATATTTTGTTGCACATTTTTAAATTTGTAGTTAATACAGTAATAGTTCAACCTAAATACAAAACTCACCCCATTGGTTGAGCTAGCAGAATGCTCAAACGTAGCAATATTTTGGTATTTAGGTGTGTCAGGAAAACCTACAAATGTCTTAAAGTCGTGTGAAATGAGGAACAACTGTAATTATGTATTAAATAATGTATACATTCAGCAGCCACTTTACTAGTTACACCTGCTCAGCTGCTCGTTAACACAGACTGTAAAAAAATATCCATTAATTAACAGTTGCCAGTATAGCTTTTGAGTCACGGGTGTTTTTCGTTTATTTATGCTAACATTGATCTCTGTTCCTGCTGTATATTTAACTCTACAGTTTAATGAAAACACTTTTTATTGACATTGCATTATTTTGGAACAATGTATTGTATAATAAATAATACATATACAAATAATTCCATAAAACAATAGAAAAAGTACTGGCAGCTAATTATTTAACCGTTTTTGTACAGTAATTTACATGACAAACACAGACAATACATAGTTTCAAACAACTAAAACTGTCAATAATAGTCACTTTGTTAATCTTCTGAATATCAAAAGTTGGCAAAGCAGAGATCAGGGTCCCATAATCCAATTCCAAAGTGTAAATAAACAGAAAACACCCATGACAAACTGTATTTTCCCTTACAGAATAAAAAACACAGGTAACACTTTACAATAATGTTCGATTAGTTAAGGTTTAATAACATGAACAAACAATGAACAATGCATTTATTACAGTGTTTGTTCATCTTTGTTAACATTAGCTAATGGAAAGAAAGTTGTCCATTGTTAGTTCATTTTAATATTATTGTTAAGTGTTATTATTAAAGTGTTATGTGCATCCCATAAATGTCACATAACAAAAACACATATAAAACATGGGGTTTTGGAACATTCTTATGTGAAAAAGTCATCATGAAAACATTCTAAAATTCCACGTTTCACATGTAAATTTAACATGCAAAGCTCATGTGACATTTCTGTGGACCTCATGTCTTGGTGATTACTAAAGATTAGGGTTGGCCGATAAATCAAAATGAAATCGAAAATGCAAATAACCATACCTGCGATTATCATGCACATCTTGTCAGGGAACCACAGTTTTGTGTTCAGTAGAAAAACACCAGAGGGTGATCGTGCACAAAGACTCCAAACATGGGAAAAACCCAGGAAATCCACATAGTGTTGCGTTACAAACAGAAGATTTAACTGCTTCCACTGATTCAGCGTGACAAATAATCACAAGACTATGGAAGTATCTCAGAGAGGCTTTATTTCAAACACTTGACTGACGATACTAACAGACATGTTAGTATATGTGGTCATTTCTCATGCAGCATTTACTACACACAGCCATAGTTCTCTGAGAAGCTACACAAACAGTTGTCATTTTTATAGAATGATTATCTTGATTTCATAATCGTCCGTTAAATAGAATTCGATTTTAAATGCCATTTTGCATCAGTATACTGCGACTCTGTGTAGTAAATGATGCTCCATCTGAAAACACATGCTGGAGGTATAGTAGAACCTGCTTTACTTACAAAATCCGCATGACAATTGCCCAGTCCTACCAGAGATCAGAAGAGGATGACAAATACAAGCTTAGGAAGGCCACAGTAACTCAGACAACAAGAAGAGCATCTCTGATCACACCCAAACACTGCTCCTGTCGGCTAAGAACAGGAAACTGAGGATATAGATAAAAAGGATTCACAAAAATTGGACCAAGAAGTTTGAACAAAAGATGACTCTTAATTTCTGCTTCAAAAATGTAATGACCAGGTAAGATCTATCCGGTTTTGTATCAAGAGTTTCGGGACTGATACACATGGTGTAGGAATATTTTCTTGAAACACTTTGGGACCTTTAGTATCAACTGAGCATAGCTTGAACACCACAGGCTACCTGAGTGCTGATCACGTCCATCGCTTTATGACCACAGTGGGCCCATATTGTGCAGGATAATGCACAGATCAAAAAGCACAAATCATCTCAAACTGGTTTCTTAAACATGAGTACACTGCTCAAATGGCCTCCACCCTCACCCGATTTCAATCACACCATTGGGATGTATTGGAGCAGGATATTCACAACAAGGATGTACAGTCGACAGATCCATATCAACTGTTTGGTGCTCTTAAGTCAAAATGTACCAAAATCTCTACGAAAAACATCCAATATCTCGTTGAATATATGCCATGAAGAATTTACATAGTACGGAAAGCAAAAGGGGTCTTACCCGGTAATACTAGCTGATAAAGTGGTCTGTAACTGCCTATAGTTTGGAAAGGAAAGCTGGTGGTTTTTATGAATATTACGAATTTACTCTAAAATGTTTCAGTCCACACTTGTTTGGCGAACTAATTTGAAATCTATAAGCAATGTACAGTCATTTATCACTGTGTTGTAATGTTAGAATACAGTTGTTAGTCAGTCTCATCTTAAGCAGCACGAAGGATAAAGATCTTTGATAACCGCACGCCTTTCATCTTTTCAGAAATCCCAGCACGGCCGCACCTAGGCCTTTATTCTTTAAACATCCCCTTATAGGTCCTAAACGCACCGCATGGAATCCGATACACCTACAGAGTAAAATAAAAATGAAGAAGAGTGAACTGCAGGCTAAATTTTGAAAGAAAAGGAATATCACGCTCCTTTGATGACAGAGTAAAAACAAAAGACTGTAGGATATGTTCTGAAGCAGCCTGAACATAAATCCACACAGACACAAATCTCCCGCATTTGTCTTCAATGAGTCTCTTTTAATGATTTTTTTATATTCTTTAAATTCATTGTTTTTCCCTTTTACTGTTATGATGATGTTATGATGTTATGATTCATCGTACACATTTCCCAACAGTCTGTGAAGCCCACAGTGCAGAGACGAGCAAATTCAGGGGTAAAAATTTAACTGTACAGGTAGGAGAACCCAAAAGCTGGTAGATATCCTGAGGCAAAATATGACAAAACGGCATAATTATCTGAGTTGATTTATTCTTTCTTCTTCTTTCTAAATGTATTATTAGTACTATACAGTATATTAGAAATTAAAGGTAAAAGTTTTTGTCAAAATAAATCCTCTTAACCTAGTTTACTGTTAAGTGACTACTCCAAGTATGCCTTTTATGTGTTAATTTGCCCAAAAGTGTATTTACTGAGCTTCAAATCTGTCAATCAATTGTCAGCTCAACCAATTACAGGGTCGTGGCTATTGTAACAAGCAGGGAGATGTGTTACCTGAGAAAAATAAATAAATAAATTCACTTACAAACGTGCAAGTTAAAATTCAAACACTTGCCAAAATATGCAAAGACAAACAACAAAGTAAAAACAATGATAAACACTGGCGGCGCTGATAAATTTGGGTTTCAATGAAGATGCTGAACGTGTAGACTTTACTACTCAAGTTTTTTTTTGCCTACTGTAAAGATAAAAATGACCTTAAGATAAGGCATAGTGCTTGTAATCAGCCTGATTTCACGAGTAAACGTAACTATTTTACGTTTTGTCGACTTAGTGGCTAATTCGTATGAATTCATACGAGTTCAGTTGTACGAAAATGTACAATTTTAAAAAGGAGGCGTGGCACCAAACCCCGCCCCTAAACGCAACCGTCATTGGGGGATGAGCAAATCGTACTAAATTATATGAATGAGATTTCATACAAATTAGCCACTAAATCAAAAAGTTATGAATTGCTGTGAGATAGCGTTGGTGTAATGGGCATGTATGGCTCAACATTAATACTTGTCTGGGACAATTGGGTTTTTGAAGGGAAAATGGCAAAGGATTTCACAATTAAAAGTGTTGAGTTAAATTTGTGATAATCAAAACCCAATATTTCCAGTATGTCGGAACAACTGCACACATGACACTTATTTGATACAACAGCTGAATTAGAATGCATTTATTAAGTGCTTTACATATAATACATAATATTTTTCTCTAAGAATCCCACATCTATTTTGTAACAAACTGATTTGCTCTCCTAAATTAATTAACCATTAGAACGAATGACTCACTTATTATGACAATCATTTGTTGCCACCTATTGGTGTTTAAGTTACATGTGTAAAAGCATCATTGTGCTATTAACAGCATATTAGCATACCACCCAAAATGTGAAACAATCTCATAACAATATGTATATAATAGTTTGCAATGTAAATACATTCATGCTACCTCGGAGCTTCAATTCTGTGAGAATCTAACTTATGCATTTAGTCATTTGGCAGACGCTTTTGTCCACAGTGACTTACAATTGAGAAGGCATTCAGCAATTCAACAAGAAGAGGCAACACACACAAGAAGTGTTAATTATAGAAATGAACTGTTAGTGCTCAGAGAATTAAGCGCTAGAGTAAGGAGGAGGGACTTTTTTTATATATATAGAGAGAGAGAGAGTGTTTCTACAGGTGGTTTGTCAAGCCCACTCACCTGTTTGAGGTACTCTCAGAATTGTATAAACTTTTGAGGTTTTTGTGTGGTGTGGTGGAGAGCTGGTTTTGGGAGCCTGGACTGTGGATAATAATTCAGAGTGGAGTAAGTTGATTGGAGTTGAGGGCTCTAACAGCCTGTGTTTGAAAATGCTTTGTGTTTGAAAAAAGCCTTAACAGGCAAATATCACAAAGAGATGATAAAAGTCTGATATTTCTTCAGAACAAATTACATTTACAAAATGTAAAACAATTGCTTCTCCAGAGTAGGCTTAATGTTGAGCCTTAAAGTTGTTTGAAAAGATGGTTTATTTTTATAAGGAAACATACAAGGGAAATTTTTAAACAAACAAAACGACAGTACTATTTTTTGTTACATTTTAAACTGAATAAATTCCCCAGTATAACCAATGGCTAAGTTAAATGTTAATAGAGTTATTTCATTCTCTTTTTTTCCTGATTCGTGGTGAGAGCACAGCAGAGAAAATGCACAGTGCAAACCCTTAACACTCGTTTTAATTTAAATAAAAATAAATAAAAATTCCCAGAGCTTTTCTAGCCACAACAATTTGATAGAAAAAAACAAAACGCCTGTCGGGCTGGCGAGTGAGAAGCATGCTGGCTCTGGAATGGCCTGTGAAAAGTCATAAAAATATTTTCCTTTTTATTTAATGTCGCCCATAACTCATTGCAAGGAAAAGCTAATCAATAGCACCTTAATGAAAACTTGAGCCATATTTTATTTTGCTGCAGAGAAGGCCGGGATCAGCATTTGTTGCCTTGTTGTGTGTGCTGGGTCTGGCCTCGGGGCTGTTAGACAGATGTGCATCACGCTCGCAGATACCTTAAATATTTGCTGCCTTCTCCTAGAAATGTTATATCAACACGCCAAGCAGAAGGAGGGAGAATTTCTATGAAGAGAGCGCCATTAGAAGGAGAAAAAAAAACAACAGCCAAGACAGTGAGTCTATATTTCATCATTTTAGCGCCGTCATTGCCACAGTCAGTGATTTAATATGTGAGAGGAAGGAAGAGTGAAAGGTTATGACTTCTACATTTTAAAATATTCCACCTACATTGATAACGCGGCTATCCCACAAACCCTTTTGTTTCATCCCAAATCAGCATAAATGCCAATATCTCTCACATCTCATATATCTTTGTCTCACAGCCGTTCACCTCACATTTAGCAGGAAAAGAAAACAGCCGCAGCCAAGATCCCATGTGCTTCACATCTCTTTTCATATCACAATAAACACCGTAACAAATGTGATTATCACAAATTATAAGGCATTTGCTCAAATCAATACACAACAAATCAACAGACAGGCTCAAATTTGCCAGTAAATAAGGATGATTGACATTACACTATTCACAAATGTGTTGTTTATTAAAACTATTAATAATTAAGTAAAATAGCTTTAACAAACTATTTGTGGTCCATGCTAAACTTTCCTAAGTAATTAAATCACAATTTGTTTTCATTGTATTGCAAAAAAGAAATAAATAAAATATGTAGGAAAATAAGCAATTATTTACTGGATTATTGTAGGTTTATCTTTACTTATACTCTGAAGATCTAACAACTCTCAGGAACACAAAGCCTGAATCTTGACGCTGCTTTCTATTGAAATTACTGTAATTTCCAGCATCAACCAATAAGCACAGAAGAACGGCTGAATTATTTATATAATTTTTTACATTAAATATGCCTAAATTGCCGTTTAGACCCATTCACCTCTTCCCAGCATGCACTTGGGTATGAATAATTAATGTGGTTGCATTGTTTGACCATTTGCTGGTTTTCATGTGGAAAAAAAACATTAAATGAATTTCATAATAATGAACATTTAAAAGCATGTAAATACAGATAAACTATAGTGGACCCAATTTATGTTTATTCAGTTTCAGAAATAATGAGGTTTTATCTTTTTTAATCCAAAAAAAAATTCATAATAATCAAGTGAAGTAATTTAACTGCATTACATATTTTTGCCTTATTTTTTACTTTCTATAGACATTATACCCATAGTTAAAACAGTATATAATACAGTATATTATTTGATTTTAATTTCTCTATATATTTACTTATTGCTCAGAATTTCTCACCTCAACTCTCATGAACATGCATCTTCATAATGGAGAGAGGGTTCTAATAATGTGCAGTCTATAAAACATATCACATACATATTATTTTCTTAACTTACTACTTCATGCTGATTTTCATAAAAAGAAAATAATAACAATTTCTAATCTTCCACATCAAATTTACAAGCATAAAAAAAAGCTTATTTCTAGAATTTTTGCATCCAATGTTGGTCCCTTACACACTACAAGAAGGCTCAGACAGCATCCACAACCAAAAAAACAAGGATCAGCTCATTCACAGAGACTGAGAAAACAATTACTCATCAAAGGCGAAAATAATAACTCAAAGGTCAAGTCATAAAAAAAACAATATCAGGCCTGTCTGAACGCTCAGTGCAAGAGTCGCATTATGTTAACCAAAAGAGAGCTCTCTCAACACAGACAGATAAACCAACTTCTTGAGAATATATAAAAAAAAGACCTTCATATTATTTCAGTGCCTGCTTAGATCTCCGTCCATTATGTATATTCCCACTTGAATTACAAACATTAAATTTATAAAATCTATCACCTACGAAGCAATCAGCTAATATTGTAATTTTTGTGTTCTTTCATTTAAATCATCGGCGCCATTTAGAAGTAGTTTTCGTTCAAATGAGTAAGGCATTGATGCAGCGCAGGCCTGCGGAGAACTGTCCAACAGTGAGACGTCATTTGCATAGATTTGCATTGTCAGGATGCAGTGAGGGAGGGAGAGCTGACAAGCCAGTGACTGCTCTGTGATGCTAAAAGAGCTGACAAGCTCTCCTAAACGTCAATCCCATCCCAAACAAACACACACATAATACACACACATACACACACGCGCGCGCAGTGCTGCCTCAGAGCGTGAGGAGGACTCATCAACCGGCAAGTGTAGTGGTATTACACATTTTTAATGCAAGTAAACAGATGTCTGTTCAGATTGTGAAAGAGAGAGTAAGTTTTCAGTGCTTGTGAAAATGCTAGTTAATTATCAGCTACATTTATAAGGGGACTGTGTCTATAAAATCATAAAAAAAACATACGATTGCAAAACAAACGTAATGTCTTTCTAGTTTTAATCTGTTTGTCAAAACAAATTATATATTATTTTCACATTTATTCACACCTCATGTTGATACTTTTTTAAGCTGTTTTTATGTGCTACAGATCATAAAATACATTTTAAAATATTACATTTTGTATCATGTAGTTTTTATTTGTTAATTTTTTACGCATTAAATTCTAATTTGTTTAGTGTCAGTGCAAGTTGGCTCATGTTATAAACTTGTTTTAGAAATTAATTAGTAATAACTGTAGCAATAACATATTTCATTCATTTAAATGTAATTTTTATTTTTTTTATTTTACTTATATACATATATTTCATTTTTACTTATATATTTCATTTACTTTAATATGGATTGATAAAGTTTATATTTTAGTTTATTACATTTTATACAAATTAAAATTAGCCATGAGTTATATTTACTGAAGAAAAGTGTGATGGCCAAGTTAGAGCTTCCTTATTTTCTTTAAGACATTTTCATAGAATTTTCAGTAGAATTAAGCAGTCAAAATTTAAACAAATTAATAACAGTGGGTCTCATTCAATACTAATTAGATGGATTATTTGGTATTTGTACACACAGGAATACCTCTCAGGAAAAATTCACAACGCATGTATATGCACATTAATTTGTTCTTAACCTTGTTCTAATGTTAATGAATTTGGAACAAAACCAGTTCATATAATTTATAATTATCATATGCACAATTATCACCACGTTACAATAAAACTTAACTGTATATAAATTATACATAATACATAATTATTGCACAGGGATAAATTATAACCTCACACTTTCATAAGGGCACTCAGAGCATGTGGTTTTTTTATTATAGTATGTGTTGTTTCAGTAGTTTTAACATTTTCACTTGTAATTGTAATATAAGTTATATTTCTTTTTAGTATGAAAGTCTTTTTTATGATTATTGCTTTGTTTACAATTTATGCAAATACCACAATTAAAGAGATTACTAGTAAATCCAGAGAAGTTGAGGAAAATGCAAGAACTACTCAACCAACAAACCTGCAATGCACTGTAGTGTGGAGTTACAGACGAGACTGAGATGATTGAGAACAAAAGATATTGCAAAAAACAACAGAAGCTGTTTCAGTCTGCTAAAAAATTTACGCTTTCGAGAACGTTCATATTTCAACAGGACAAAGATATCAGACACAAGGGCAAAGTTACAGTGAAATGACTCAAGAACACAAAGACAAATGACCTTAAATGTTCCAGTCAAAGAGTTTGTCGAACTATCTGACATTGTTAAACCAGAAACAAACACCCTGTCTCCATTAGAAAAAAGAAGGATTGCATTTAATAATTAAAGTTTAAAAATCGATTGTAGAATTGCAAGCTTTAAATCAGTATTTTTTCTAAAAATGTTTGTTCATTATAATGGAAAGAGGGTTCTAATAACGTGCACTCTATAAAACAAACCTCAAAATTAAAGTAAAATGTTATCATTTTCAAGTTTGTGACATTCTGAATCCAACAGTTTGAATTATTATTATTTATTTTTTTTTCATGCTTGTATGGTGTTTTTGCAGTATAACTGTGTTTGATCACTGAAATGGACAAAAAAATATAAATTAAATGATGTTTACTTTTTTTTTTTTTTTTCTTATTTATGGAAGCCTTAAAGAACAGAAAAAATGTACTTTAACATTATATGGAAACATAATTCTGGTCTGAAGGGGTTAACTTTTAAATGTTAATTTGAGTTTTAGGACTCTAAAATATAAAAAGTAATGAATGTGGGATTTGTAATTGAGAAAAATGAGCTAATTGGTTAAGGTCCGATTACTGAAAGGCTTTAGCTGAGACTATTGATATTCAAATGGATTGTCAAGCCGAAATATCACAGCAGTGCCCCGTTTAACACTAAAGCCTTGCCCTGGAGGAGCTCGGCCAGCGGTCTAAACTGTAACGTATGGTTGCGGAGCACAAAAAGAATGATGTTTTGTTTTCTCTGTTTCTCCGTCTCTCTGCCAGTTTTTTTGCTCTGGAGGCAGCTCCTGTTTATGCACATCCCTCAGGCCATTTGTTTGTAGCACTTCCTGGTCCCAGAGTGGCATGCATAATGCAGGAATGAAAATGTTAACAGTGGCAAATAAAATCGGCAAGGTGCCCCCACAAATCAGGGCAGTTTAGGAGCACATTTAATCACCCGTGCATAGGGAGGCGCTGCGATTTATTGTGGCATTTCTGAGAAGATCAGGACCCCATTTTTCCAGGGCCTTCCCAAGCCATTCGCCTTCGTCCCCCTCCCATCAGATTCACATCCAAAGAGATCTTCTGCACTCACTCAACCAGTGGGGCGAAATTGATGTCGCTCTTTGTAAATGTATGTGGTTGCTCTTTTGTGTTTTATATTAAAGCAGTAAGCTGCCAGAAGATGTGCATTAGGGATTATACCACAGGTTCATGTTCTACAAGCCTCTTGTCTGTGGCAAAAACACAAGCTTTAAAATACACGTTTATTCCTTTTTGAAATTAGCAGCAACAGCATAAACACCAATGTTCAATAAATAACAATGTAGTTCATCTGATTTGCCATTCTGGATATTTTTTGTATCTGCTGAAATAACGATTTTAATTTAAAATGATACAATTTTAATGATAAAAAAAACTCAAAACAATAATGAATTAATATTAAATAGAATATTTAAATAAAACATTTAAATTGGCAAGATGTTCAGCAGCAGTTTATGATGGCTAAGCAAACAAGTATTAAATTATTATATTAAATAAACTTTAAAATATATATAATTTTTTATTTATATAAACTAATAAACCTTTTTATAAATTATAATAATAAATTCATTCACAGTAGAGAACGTGTCTACACGAGCGATCATATATATATATATATATATATATATATATATTTAGTTAATTTAGGAGTTAAAATAAACGTATAAATTTTTTTTTTTAAATAAAATTATATATGTATATATATATATATATATATATATATATATATATATACACATATACATTTATAATTTTATTTATTTTTTATTTTTTTATAAGTTTATTTTAACTCCTAAATTAACTAAATGTACTTTTTAAAAACTAATACTGAAATAAAATGTAATTAAACTACATAGACTTTAACTATACAAAAATATGACAAATATTTTAATTAAACATATTAACAACTATAATAATAGCATATAAATAATCTAATAAATAATACCAAAATAAAACCATCTGTTTCTGAAGTTCACAGACAAGTTCAGTCAAAACATTCTTTTCCACAAAGTGTTTGATGTAAAAACACGGTAAAGCAATAACAACATCAAGGCCCCACATTTGTAGCTCAACTGCAACTGAAGACACACACACACAAACACAAGTTGTGGCACCATATGGTGGTGTCAGGAAAATAAATGGTTAAAAAAATTAATGTGTGGAGCACGCGAGCGATCACAGAAATACCAACACAAGACCCCTCATGCTTAACCCTGCTAATCAGGACCTCAGGGGGGAGTTTGTGGAGAGATACGGCAGCGCTGCTCTAACTGAATTGAAGACCACTTTGGCATTTGAACGGAAGGACCGGCAGCTGTCTCCAGATCTACGGGCAGTGGTGCAAGCAACGATACAATCGCCAGCGCCTTTCAGCACTTCCTGTGTGCGAGACAGGCTAATCAAATGAGCCCAGGCGAGACCTGCCCAAGCTTTTAGTCCAGCATCCCCAAGCCCAACATTAAACCCATCCTCCCTCCCCCCTCGTTTCTTACTGTCTACCCCCGAGGTGCACTTGGTGTGGCTTGAGTCATCACTGTTCAAGTCTGTAGACCAGGGACACAAGCTGGTGGCAAGGTTACAGCCAGGAAGATGAGGGACACTCATATTCTGCCAAGCTGGCGAAAAACTTGAAGAGGGCTTGGAGTGAGAAGATGCGCTCTCTGCTGACAAGGCAGCCGTCACCTCACTGCAGCTGAAAAGACTGATGCATCCGGACAGCGCTGGAGAGACGCGCACACAGAGAGGGTCAGTGCAGGAAATACAGCTGCCACCCTATGGGACCAACCAGTCAGACAACCACACTGTTAACGCCATGGAATCGGCTTTAGATCAATGTCACATGGGAAAATATTGGCAAAACTAATGGTCGCAGCTGGAGAAGGATGGTCACATTATGTAGTAAGTGTATGATGAGATACAGTGTATGATGAGAAACAGACAACTAGTGGAAATCCATTTATTCTGTTTGTTTGTTTTAGGATTAATAGTCAAATCATCTTACTTTACATACAGTTGAAGTCAGAATTATTAGCCCACCTGAATAATTAGCCCCCCCTGTATATTTTTTTCTCCAATTTCTGTTTAACGGAAAGATTATTTTTTTCAACACATTTCTTGATATAACAGTTTTAATAACTGATTTTTAATAATTCATTTATTTTATCTTTGCCATGATGACAGTGCATAATATTTTACTAGATATCTTTCAAGATACTAGTATTCAGGTTAAAGTGCAATTTAAAGGCTTAACTATACGTTAATTAGGTTAACTAGGTGAGTTAGGATAATTAGGCAATTCATTCATCAGAAAACAAAATGCTTAAGGGGGCTAATAATGTTGAACTTAAAATGTTTGGTTTTTTTACTGCTTTTACTCTAGCCGAATAAAACAAATAAAACTTTCTCCAGAAGAACAAAATATTATAAGAAATACTGTGATAAATTCCTTGCTCTGTTAAAGATCAGTTGGAAATTTTTGAAAAAAGAAAAAAATTCAAAGAGGGCTAATAAGTTTGACTTTAAATGTATATCTTCATAATATTCGTTTCAAAGCAGCATAGGAGAAGGTTTGTCAAAAGAGCTGACTTCAGTGCATATTGATACTGAAATTTTAAAAATGTTCCTTTCCCGCTAACATTTCAGCTCTGTTGAGCACTGCTGATTGGATATTGTGTTCATATGCTTAACAGACATGACTGTGATTGGCTCTGAAGGTCTTCGCTTCGCATGTGATCGGTCAGCGGATTGCTCATATATTTGCTCTTGGACTGATCAGCTGATAGATGCAATGATCTTCGGAGCCAATCAGAGTCATATCTGCTGAGCATAAGAACACAATGGCCAATCAGCGGTGTTTAAGAATGTGTTCAAATGTCAGCAGAAAATGGAAATCGGTTGATATTAAAGTCGATACTTTTGACAACCCAACTCTTTAAATAGGAAAATAACAGAATAAAGGCCCATTCACAAAAAAATATAAATATAAATATAATGATAAATATATTTGCTTTCACACTGATGAATTATAACCATCTGATTATTTTTAGTTTATGATTTTCTTTTTGCATTGCCACCTTGTAACCAGCAGATATCCACTGTGTGATACTAGTGCATTTGTCCAGTGAATCCAGCTCGTGTAATCAACCAATTAAACTGTGAATTTAGAGATCTCAGTCAGTGTAATGGTGGAATAAAACAACACAACTTATTGCATTTTCGTAAAAGGGAACACAAAGATGTCACAACTAGCACTGGATACCTGAGATACTTTTTTTTTCTTTATTAGCTTGAAAAACTTTCATGCATTTTTACCATTATTTCCCACAGTATAAGCAATTGTTTCCAAGATACTCTTTAGCCTTAAATAAAAAGAGGGCTTAACATCAAGCAGAGCTTCTCCACAATAGCATTAAATTACGCATGCCATTTTTACCAGTATATTTGAATTTTGACCAGCTGTCAGTATTTTATCATTTACAATCTGGGAAAAAAATTATTCTGAAAGTAATCCCAATGTTATCTTTCTCTACATTTTATAGTTATCACTGAGGTCTGAATTCTGCTATTGTTTTACATTCTGAATGATTTTTAGAACTCTATCTTTATCATTATTTTATAGTTATCATGCTTGGTGTGAACGGGACATTTATCATGCAAAATTAATTAAAAGAGACAAATTCAAATTCTGCTGTTCTTAAAAGATGTTCAGTGTTGATGAAATTAATTCATCTCAGCTATAAGCAACTCTGCAGATGACAAGAGATTTGTTTTCCAGCTTGAAACAGTCGGAAATTGATTCAGTTCAGTTCAATAACTGTGTAAAGTTGATCAATTATGAAATGAGTTCAGCTATAAGCACTTCTACAGAAGACAAAATTGAAGTTAACATGGAAAATGTGTCAGTTATGAAACAAAGTTGAATCGACTGTAAAGCAGCACTAAAGAAGATAATGGTGTCATTGTTCAGTTCGAGTCGAATTGTTGATTCAATTTAATGTTATCCATGTTATGCTGCAAATGCTATATAGGAGCTTAACAGAAGACAATTCAAGTTTTATTCTCATCCGATAGTGTAGTTAAATCAAATCTGTAATACTGTAATTACTGAATATGAAGAAAATAGATTTTTTCATTGTAAGCAATAGGTATTTTGCATTTGTAATAGGTATTTTTTTTTATGTAACTCAATTTAAAGAGAATGAAATGTAGTAAACTATTCTCTCATAAAACACCGTACAGAATTTGAGCAACATACGGCCACATAAGCACTGTAGCAGACACGAGTCCTAGTCAATTCCACCTCTCCCATTTTCCAGCTTGTAATATTTAGTAATGACCACAAACCATGCACCAGCCTCCATTATTGTGTCATCAACTAAGCTATTTTAAGAATCTGGAAGCTTATTGGACTTTTTAATAAGACAAATTAGTGGCATGTGATGTGACGATTAAGTAAAGGCTCCAGAGCCGTAGCGGTAAAGAGTTCCTGACTGAACATGTGGACAAGTTCGATTTCAATGAATAACTAACAACAAGCAATCTCCAGCTTCACATCATAGCTGCCCACTTTTACAAGACGGTGTATTAGTGTGCCACTATTGTGCACTGCGCTGTGTATTATAAAAAGTATTTATATACTTGTACAAGTGTTTTTAACATTGACAATAATGGGAAATATTTACTGAGCTCCATATTAGCATGTGAAATAGATTTCTGAAGGATCATGTGACAAAATTTTCAGTAGGCATTACTCCTGATGTCAGTTTTGAATCAAAGTAATAAATTACATATTAAAGTGTACTATATTTTTCAATTGTATTTAAAGTATTTAATTTTTGTATAAATGCAGCCTTTGTCTACCTTGTAAAACATTTTTTTATGCTTTGAATTGCATTATGGGACCTTAATCTTTCCTTCAACAACTTTTGATGTTGAAAATTTTGAAAAAGTGACATTTATTGACATTTTTAATAGTTTGAAGCGATATATTGTCTGGATTGGTAAAACTGGATTACTGTAAAAAAAAAAAAACCTGGCAATAAACTGCCAGTACGATTCCTTTATTTTATGGACTTAAACTCTCTAAGAATTACTTCTTATACAATATATTTCTGGGCGACATGGTAATTAGTGGTTAGCACTACTAAACTAACAAACTATTAAAATGAAATGAAAAGTCAATGAAAGTCACTTTATTAAACAACACAGTTGAATTTTCAACATCAAAAATCAACAGAGCAGAGATCAATGTCTTATAATGCAAATCATAACTGTAAATAAAAAGAAAAAAAGAAAGTGAATGATGAAATGCGGAACCTGTTAATTAATGGGTATTTCTTGTAGTGTACTTCTTACCTACCTACATACCCACACAAAACCTTTCAACAATAGTGCATATACTACAAATGACCAATTATTAATTGTATTAGCTTGTACTGCTTTTGTTCAGCAAGAAAGAACTACCTTCCATCGATTTAACTACTATACGTGACACATCTGAATTGAAACACAGTAAACATTAACTACTACAGCAACTAATCTTACCCCAAAATCACACAGTTCATCAGCAGACATGTTGATGAGAAAGCCATGAAAATTCCACGGCGAGACTTAAAGTTTTGTTACAGAGGACATATAACTCAACCACATGCCTCTAATCTCAGGCAGCGCTCCATTATATTAAAGTGATTTCATACTGGTAATCATAACAGAGCACTCACAGTCATAACAAACACGTAAAGAGACAATGGCGTCTTCAACAACTCTCATCATTCACGTTGGACAGCGCCACAAATTTTAAAGCATTTCACAGTAAAAGATAAAGGGCACTTCAAAAGATGTTAAAAGTGTGTTCGGCACGCCATCAGTGTGATTGTCTTTACTGATGGGCTGCCTCTCTCATCTCCCACCCCAATGTCCCATGACTTGTAAAAATCACTGCGTTTTAAACAATGCTTAGCTGTTTACTGAGCGCATCAGAGGAAAAGAGGATAAGCGAAACAGGAAAAAAAAGCGTGTCCTAAGTTGCTCCACTATCGCCATAAATCACGTCCAGTTTATTGCCTCTAATAAGTTGATGCAAGGCCATTTTTCTCACTGCCCATCGTTCAAACATTTAAGACATATTTACAAGGAACTTGTTAAAATATTTAATAATATTTAGTGGCAATTTCAGAGCAGCCTGTCAACTACAAATTTACGTCCCTTAAGTGTTTAAAAAGGCGATGACATGAATAACAAACTGTCAAAACTGCCTCATTTGCATAGACAGGCCGTAACTCTGATACCTTGAATAAAAAAAAAAACATGATTTTAACAAAACAAGCCATAAAGCATGAGTGATGGTGCGCAACTTCTCCGCAAAGTCACTCGCGAGCAGACAACGTCCCGCTACAGATGCTGCCGAGATCATGTCAGCTAATAAAGGAACATATATCCTCCCCCCGTGAGTTATTTATCCCGCGACTACGAGTGCAAGATGGAACGTCTCTCCTACGGACTCCTTTAATTAATTGCTATAAAAAGCTAATTTTGAGACGAGCGAGCCAAACAATCGTTTCCGCTGCAAATCTTGTCAAATATTTAATCCATAATTTCAACTTTAAAGTCAGGCAAAGCTGTTGACTAAGCTCTGAGCTCCATTATCGATTACAAGCTACCTGGCGTATCGTCCCAGCCGGATCGCTCTGCCCGTCGTCTGGCCTTGTTGGCTTGCGCTCTGAGAGTCTGATATCAAGTCGTTTGACCTAGCAATGGCCTGGCTAGCGTGTGGAGAGAAGGGCCCCGTTGACACTGATTGCAGGGCTATGAGTAGTCTCTCCCCTGTGCCCTCTCTGCGCAACTCTAATTAATAGCCTATTCATCTTCTCTGATCTGAGTCTGCACACGCAGTAATATATGGTTAGTTTGGCGAGCAAGCCATTAAAGTGTAATAACCAAGTGCAGGCACTCGATTTGGGAGAGTAGCACCTTCTTACCATGGAGGGGAAACAATTAATTTCTTTGATGATCCCGTACAGCCAATCGCCTCTCTGTAGGCTCCAGAGAGGAAAACAAAGCCCATGGCGGCGAAATCCGGACACATTTTTGGGCACCAAAGATGCTGACTCTGTTTCTCTAATCTATACCGTCACCCCAGGCAAGAGAAATATCACTCAAGCATCTCAAAGGCAAATGTGGTTGCCGTCTCCAAGCAGTGATCTCTGGTTACCTTTTTATCATTTAAGGCTCCCGCAGCCAAGCTGAAGGTTAAACGTATTTAATTCCCAGCAAGGCCTTAGGCTGAGACTGCAATCATGGTGAAGACCTCAAATCGGGTCTACACTGTAAAAAATGTCAGTAATTTTAACAGTAAAAGTCTGTACAATCTACAGTGAAAAACCTGTTAAATGATTAACAGTTCATTTCTGTACAAAATACGGAAAATAACTGTAACAGATCTAACTTTTGTTTTCAGGAAAGTAATCAGAGTGTCTGAAATCTCACCATACACTCTCATTCACTAGTCCCTAAATCAGTTGATTAGTTTAGTCCACTAGACAGAGTAAATGACCACAAATGAGTGAATTCAGACACTGATGAACACCTGCTGTTAACAAACACAATCACTGAAGGAAAGAATAAGTAAAACTATACAGCAACAGCCTCACACCAAAGCAACTGAATTAAAACAGAGGATTAAACAACTCCACAAACAGCATTACCAGCTTCACTGATTACAGTCTGACTTCATTTCTGTAAAAATATTGAATAATTAAGAGAGGTTTATATGTTTTATTGAAAATCTTTCATTTGACCTCACCATCGTGGAGATCAGAGGCTGCTTTAGTTGGGCTCTTGATCCGTTACTCCTTTATTTTAATGTTTCTCTGGTTGTTATAACTGTGTTTATGAAACTCATCAGTTATGACAAGAATGGCAATGAGAAGCTTTATGTACTTAACTGTTACTGATATAATTTCTAGTATTTTATAAGTTAAGTTATAAAAAAATGCAATTATTTTGTCTTTCTCATGTGATGTTATTTGGGACAATACCACAGCTTCCCATAAACGGTAAACAAACAATTATGGAGGAATTAACAAAAACTCCTAGTTAATAATTAGAATTTCATGCACAAAACCGTGAGAGCTCCAGCAATATTTTTAAGACACACAGACATCAAGAATCAGGATATGAACCTCAACCATGGTTGCTAAAAAGAAAAAAAAGCTGCATAATTAATTGATGCCGCAATGCATTCTGGGTGCCAGCATAGTACAAAACTCCCAGCATGCATTGCAGCGTGAATACATTATGCAGCTTAAAGTTCTTACTATTTCTTTCATTGTCTTTATTTTATGTTGTTCTGGGGGTGGGGGGGTAATATTTCAGTAGATTGCTTTGTATTGTTCTGGGTTGATTTTTATTTTTTGATTGTCACCAATGTTGAGATTCAAAGACTAATTGTTGATGTCTGTGTGTTTTTAAGTTCTGCCGTAGATCAAACATTTTCATTGAGAATGGTGTATTTAGGCCTGTTAAACAGTCTTTAATTGTTAAAGCTCCAGTGGTATTATTTATGTATATTATTAATTCCTCACACATAACTAACCATATGTTTAATGAGTACACAAGCAGGTGAGGGTGATTCTGATGTCATAGTTAATCTCATCAGACTTCTTCTTAGATTTTCTTTTGGCTTTAAATGCTACACAAATAGTGTGATTAACACAATTAATTACAGCAACCAAATTAAAACTAGTGTTAAAATAAGAAGTTGAAGAGCCCAACTAAAGCAGACTCTGACCTCCATCATGGTGATTTCAAATGAACAACAAAAATGTCATTAAGAGCTTTTGTTCATGTGACAGAAATAAAGTCAAAGGTCAGTAATAAGTGAAGCTCCTGATGTTTGTGGAGTTGTTTAATGATCCTCTGCTGAGATCTTGAGAATTTTTTTTTTTATTGTGTAATTTATTTTTATTTAGAGTGTTATATTCAGTTGATTTCATCTTTGGTTTTGGCTGTAATTTGTATTATTTGGTCTTGTTTTTCTTTACTTTGGTGATTCTGCTTGTTAACAGTTGTTCATCAATCATTATCAATCTTCCTTTAATTAGACAATTATCTCATTAACTTCATCACTGCCTTAGTGTTCAACCCTCTGTAGTGAGGACACTAGTGAGGATTTTGCTCTGGGATTTAAGGGGTTAAATGTGTTCGATGAAAAATTCACACTGTGGAATGTATTTTTAATGGGAATATTCCGTAAATTGAAATTCTGAATGTACAATGTTAAAAACAGTAGATTACTGGCAACCACAGCTGCCGGTATTTTTCCGTAAAATTAAGAAAAAAACTGCAAAATACTGTAAAACCTTTTTTGTGTCACCATTGTGCAGGATAGTAGCATCTGTGTTCAAGTCTAAGATGAACAAAGAGCATCTGATGTTGTGCTGCATCTTCTTTTGTTTAAATGTAACTGTGTAGTTACTGATGCAGTGAAAATCTGTTTGCTGATTGCAATTGCATGAACACGTTAATGCATTTAATGACTTTACATTTTTGTGAACAAAGCTACGTTTTTGTGAACTGAAAATTGTATCAGTTAATTAAATACGGTTATTTTCCGTAAATTTAAACAGTTCTATAAAACTTCCGTAGTTTTTACAGAAAAATCCTGGCAACCACAGCTGCCGGTATTTTTCCGTAAATTTAACAGATTTTTTTTAACAGTGTAGAATATAAAAAGCATTTTTTTTTTCTCTCCACTGGCTTTGCAGGTGGGGAACTGTGCCAAAAGGATTACCTGGCGCTTGGCATTTGGGGCAGCTGATGGCAAGATGGTAAATATCCTGAAAGCACATGTAAGGGTGTGGTTGATTTATGTAGCTATCGTGCAGGGAAGACAATTATTTTGGAATTACACTTCAATAATATCCCATCCTAGTAGGATTCCCAAACCTTAAATAGATTGGCGGCTAACCAACAAAGTAAACAAAAGGTTGCACAAACATTGACAGACAATGGTCAGAGCGTATTCAGTCCTGCGTGGCAGTTAAGGAGTTATTCTGTGTTCCTCAAAGCGAAAATCCATAAACTTCAAAGCAGGCACACTGCAAAGGTATCCGACTGAATGATTACTCGAGCACCCATTATGGAACTTTTATTTTGTGTCTGCTAACCATGACAGGCCTTCTATCCAACTGCCTTTTATTAGAGAGGGAAAAAAAACACTTGCATGCATAATCTGTTTGGTATTTCGTGATTATGTGAAAATGAAAAAATCTGAATACCCAGGATTCAGCTTGGGGTTTTGCCTGCCTCTCAAGCAAAACCTTCTAAACCCATTATTCTTTTTGCTAGAACTAATAACGTTTTTGTCTCTGCAGCTTAAGAGACTAATTGACTAGTTTTTTTGGAGGATAGCCCAGATGGAAAAATAAGTACCCCTTAAAGACCCTATTCCCTCCTCTTCCTGCAAATTTAAGCCCCTTATTAATTAAACTTTCACCAAGTCTGGGTTTTTTATTAAAACGATAAAGTCTTCCGCCTTTTAAACAATTATTTTGTATTGTTTTAAAAGATGAAAAACCATTTGCATGACCAGAAGGAAGTTTTCTTTTAAATACCATAATTTGCGGTCTAAAGACTGAAACGCAAAACTCATTTAAGATGAGCTACTTAAAAAGACAGTTCACTCAAAAATGTCATTCTGCCACCATTTACTCATCCTTGTCTAATTTGAAACCTGTTTGACTTCCTTCCCTCTGTGAAACACAAAAGCAGAAGTTCTGATGAACTACAGTATCACATCGGTATACTCTATAAAGTGAAAATGGATATTAACCAGGGTTGTCATAGAGTGTTCTAAAAACATCATAAAAGTACTTTCAGAGTTTTTGGAAAACATGAGACGTATACACTCACTAGCTAATTAAATTGGTAAACCTAACTAGTCGGATTGGACTCAATTTTGACTCCAGAACTGCCTTTAAGGTGTTATGAACAGATCAAAATTACCTTGATCTTTTGGCATGAAATGTAAGAGGTCATTGTGCTATAAAGCACATCCTGTTAGAGTTCAAAACTTTTAAACTAATCTAAAAACAGTTTATATTGAAGGCAATCTGGCAAAAAGACAGGTTGTAGAATGTGCCTCTTTATCAAGTGCACTCTCAGAAACAAATGTACAAGAGCTGTCAGTACCTTTTCAAGTGGTGCACATTTGTACCTAAAGCGTCCAAAATGGTACCTTAAAAGTAAATGATAGTACCTAAAAAGTACAAAAGTGTACCTCTTGAAATTTTTTAACAAAAAGGTGATAATGGGGCCATAATATTGATTGAGACAGAAAAGTCACACAACAAAAGTGTGAGTGACTGTTTTTAATATGGTCACTGTTGCTTAGTCTTGCATTACAGATAATAATTTGACCTAAATCACAGCAGGGTTCATGTATGAAGGATGTATGCTGTCAAACACATATGGCAAACTTTACATCGCTGGAACAGCTGTCAAACACCTGCACATTCAAACTTTTAAATATGCAAACTACAGGCCATTTACTTCAGAGTATACAATCCACGCCACGTCAAACAGCGTGTTTTAATAAAGGGGTCAAATCAAGATTGATCAAGATATCTTTCTCTCTTTCTCTCTCTATTTAAAATGTTTGCCATTTGTCTTTCCTTATTTAACTTCTTGCTTTTGATCAATCTTGATTTAAATCATTTTAATCGCTTTCTTCCCCATTCTGATGTTTGGTTTGAACTTCAGAAGATCGTCTTAACCATGTCTACATGTATAACTGTCTTTAATGTCTGATTTGCATTAATGAGCAGCTGAACAACTGTATTAAAGTGTATTAAAGTGGCCTATTAGTCTACGTTTTTCATTAAAAATCTGTGGTCACCATTCACTGTATGGACAAGAGTATCTTGGACCTTCTGCAAAACCAGAAAATAAGCCATACAGGTTTAATATAACATATAAATTATAAATAAATGATGACACTATTGTAAAAATGAATCATTCTGGGTCATGCAAATTAACTCAATATGCAAATAACAAGTATTGTGTGATGGTATCACCAGTTAACTGTTGATGTGAACAAACAACATGGCGTGTGGATGTGAACTTGAGTCAGCGAGCTCTGCTTGACAGGATGTTTAACATGGGGTGTGTCTTTGCATTATCACTCTGGTACGATCAGTCATCATCTTGATCAATTCATTAATTTACATTGCACTATAAGCCTTGAAACAATATTTGCGAACCGATGTCATGTGGTTCAAAGCTGTTGATACTGCTGCTCAGAACATCAACTCTTTTTTTTTTTTTTTACAGTCCCAAAACTGGTGCTTATTTAGAAATGTGAAAACCTACAATAAAGGTGAACTAAGGCACTGACACCGAGTCCAAAAAGCGGCCAATGAATTATTAAGGATTGTGGGAGGTGCAGATGGCTGAAACTGAAATACACATTTTCGAGCACGGCCAAACACGTGTCTATGTGTCCATACATACAGTATAGCACTAACACAAGACCCAAAATAGATCAGCTAAAGAGCAAAATGAGCCATGGAGTGTTTGGAATGTGGATTTAGAAGAGACTGACAGCCGAGGCTGCTTCTGACGTTTAAACCCCAATAAAACGTGTGCTCATCTTCTGTAGCGTGAAGGTAATGGCTCATTCTAAAGCCAACAATCGACACGCCATACTTTTCTATCTTATCTATTCAGTTAACTTTATTAGTTAAAGAGCTTTTTATGTTGACAAAATTCACTTCCCCACCCATATTCTTCTCCACCCAAGTTAAATAGTACAGAATGCTGAGGTGTGGTTCCAAAAATAAACAGCAAAAATGTGTTTGTACATTCTTTTTTTTTTTTTTTTTTACATTTTCCCATAATGATCACACAGTACCAGTCAAACAGTAGCTGGCATTGTTGTGGGATGTCTTACCGATTGTTGTGGGATGTCTTACCGATACCATAAGAAGGTTTTAACTGCTAGGTCTGTGTTTTAAAAATGTAACACACAGGTGTAACACTTGGTTTTAACTTAAAACTGAATTGCAGTTAATTTCACTCAAGTGGATCCACAATATCCAACTGTTTCATCTTTATTGATTATCCAACCTCAGAGTGAGAAATATAGAGTAAATAGAAACTTTAGTTGCCAGTTACTTCTCATTGTCAAATAAACCACTTTCACTTTTATTAACGTATGGGGAATACAATGGAAAAAGAGATCTCACTTGTTTTTTTTCCAGTGCAAATAACAGCAGATGGAGACTTTAAATGTACCAAATTCTTTAAAAATATGTATATTACATACTTTTTGAACCCATGGGAACAAAATAAAAGATGACTTTTATTTATATTTATATATCAACTGTTTCTCCAAACAGCAACCAGACAAAATGGAGAATTGGCATTTTGTTCTTGTACTGAAAACATAAGCTCTATATGTTTATGTGTTTTGTGTCAAACATTGCTCAGATTTGCCAAAGTTTGAGATGAAAAAAAGTCAAGAGATTTCGTCCCAAAATCTTGCAAGATATTGATCTGGTCTTCCAATCAACTTTTCAGTCACCAGTTTTTAAAATAAAAAAAATCTGTAATATGAAAAATCTAAATACTTTTTTTTCATCATAAATGTCTTGTGCAGTTAAAAGAGTGTATGGATTTTAATGTTTTTGCTCTGAACAATAAATGTCAATAAATACGTTTGAGTGAAATTGTCTCCTTTATACATAGTTTTGCTTATTCTGCAAAATATTACCAACTGACAAAAACTGATACTTTTACAGTGGTTGATAACTTAATTTAGTCTCCTCATCTGTAAAAGAGCAATGTCTATAAAAAGATTCTTAATGCAAAGTACAGCATTTTATGTGCAAGGAAGACATAATGCACACACACACACACAAAACTTCTGTAGTGTCTATAAAAATTAAGGGTTACGAGCTTTAAATCAAACACATAAACAATGCAAGGGCAAATATGACTGCTAGGAAACAAATCGATCAAACAAATGTACCTATCCATCTTATTCCAGACAAAATGTGCATTATACAAGAAGAAAAACCTTCATTGTACTAAATAAAAGCTTCATTGTTTGCTCTCTGCCTTCATCCAGTTGTACGCATTTACAAAATGTTGATGTGAAAAAGAAATAAGTTAAATAAGGAAAGACAAATGGCAAACATTTTAAAGAGAGAGAGAAAGAGAGAGAGAGAGAGAGAGAGAGAGAGAGAGAGA
>CAIGQV010019951.1:16284168-16296145 GCA_903798115.1 Danio jaintianensis
GAAGAAGAAAAAAAAAAAAACCTTCTATTGAACAAAATGTAATAGACCGAAAGACCGGTACAAAAAATCCCATTTGGTGAGAATTGCTCTTTCCAGTCATTCGACTTGAGAAAAAAAAACAAAAAAACAATTGAAGCCCGCTTGGTAATTTTTCCCTCAGTTATCTGTTTTCTGCTAACGAGATGTCACTAATATGTTCTGGAATGCTGGGTGAATGGGCAATATGATTGGCTACAAGAAACTTAATGATGTATACTAAATGTGAGAGGACAGCTTCTTGCTTGATTTTTTTATTCTTTTTTTTTTATTCTTTATGCACAAACACATTTGTTGACAAGCTTTTCCACAAGAGTTTTCCGTTTCAGCAAGGCTTTACTCTCAAATTAGATGTGATGAATCATTTCTAGGGTGCCAAATCCTTTTACCAATCAAGCAGCCTTACTGTTTGTTAGATTGCGCATTTTCCCTCAATTACATAAATCGGGAGGACAAGACGGAATAACGTAACAGGCAGAATAATTAAAAGAAAAGCGGTTTTCCTGTCTCCATTTACAAGGCAAAACAGCTAATTGTTTACCTGTGTTCCTTTCAACTAATTAAAAGAGAAAAGCAAATACTGGGAGACGTCTTTTGACGTAAGTGCATAAGACAATTGTGATGTGGATTTGGCTTTATTGTTCCTCTCTCCAAACAGCATGCTATTCTGACTTAATTTGCACTAGTGTGCCATCCTGAGAGCATCTAAAGCCATCTTTAAACAGACCCATTTAAAATTCAATGTGATTAGCTGCCAAATTGCTACCAAGACTTTGCGTCTGCAGCGTAGGGATGGGGTAAAAATTTAATTAGGATTCATACATAAAAGCGAGGTCTTTGTCACATTTTGCAAAATGCATCCCAGAATGACCACAACGTTCAAAGCTCCTTTGCTCCTGTGAATCAAAACTAATCGATCTGAAGGGAGCAGAGCACAGAAAGTAGAAGGGAAAAACACACACACACAAAAACTCAGGGAGGACCTCGGCAGCACCGCAAACCCACAAGACGCGGCATGTTTGAATAATACAAAACTTTTCTTTAATCACAGTTTAGAAAAATTGTCTGGGATCTTCAACAGGAGACAGCTGCAGAGCCCCGCAGCCATTAATGAGATTCACGGAGGGTTTCCCCTTAAAATATTTACACCGTCCCACGGCACTGCAATACTGTCCTAGTATGAGAAGATAAGAACTGAGGAGGTGTGCTGTAGTTCTCCTAATAAATTTGCTAATTACTGAAGTGGCTATAGGAGAAGGGAGGAATTCCTGCTGGCTACGCCACGTACTAATAAATGCTGAAAATGTTATTTATTCCAACAGCCAAGTGGAATTGTGAAGCGGAGTTACCACACAAGCTGACTGAGACTAAGAACTCTGTCGAGGAAAGGGAAAAGGGAGCGGACAAATAAGCGGTCAATAAGGTTGTTCCGTAACACAAGAGGCCAAGTATCCAATCGCTGAAGGTGAGAGTAAAAAGAGAGACGTCAGTGCTGACAGACCACTTTCTCTTCAGAGAAACAAGAGGCTTCCAAATCATGGTGTCATTATAAATGTATATAAGTGGGGAAATGAAAAGAACACAGAAAATAAAGAGCAATTATATATACCTTTCTACCTATATATACCTGTCTTTAGTTTCTGTGTTTTTTTTTTATAAAAAATAAAACATATACAATCAAGCCTGAAATTGTTTATACCCCTGGTAAATTCTGACTTTTTGTTCAAATGTAAATAAAAGCTGAAAAATATTTTTTCCACAACGCCTCTTGTATTATCTTTTGGGAGAAGCCTGTGTCATTTCCTCTCCCCCAAAAAATTGCTGTTTGAATAAAAGTAACTTTGTAATAAAAGTCAGAGTAATAAAAAGTAATAAAAGTCAGAATTTGACAGGGGTATGAATCATTGCAGGGCTTGACTTTATATTTGTGTGTATATATAAAATATTGTATTAAATAAGTGTTTTATTTATTTTAATTCAGCGTTTTATTCTGCATGGAGTGGATCTCCCTACTCTGACCAACATTTAAATCATGGAAGTTTCAGAAGTCACAACAAGATTTACAAACAGAAGGAAAAACACCCAAATTTATGATTTTGTATTTGTATATGCAAAACCCACTCTCAAAATTATGATGACTGATATAATGGTACTGTTTTCATTTTGTTTGTTTTTAACATCAAGTTATGTTAACTTATAGCCTACTTCACAGAATGTGCTCTCAAAGTGTTGCCATGCCCTTTATAAGCAACATGTATTAGCTTATTTGGGCTTGGCAATTTGAACTGATCCAGTTTATGGAGTTTATAAAGTAGGCAGGTGCAGTTCGCAATATTTCGGTTTGTGGGATAATTTCCAAGGTACAGTGTTTGTATTTGGTTTGTGCTTGTACTCGGTCAGTTCACTTCCAAACATATTTTTGTAATCATCATTTTTGTAATTTATCATACTTATTATTTTGGGAGTTGTAGATTGTGTTTAATTCCAGTTATCACTCTCGTGAATTCTGCGCAGAACAGGACTTGTCACTAAAAGTGGAACTGACAGCTGAATTTAGCTGCAGTGTGTACAATGCTACTCCATCCCAGTAAATCCCCTGTTAAAGGACACTTGCTTGCTGAATATATTAATCAGTGCTAATCGCACACTTTTGCAATGGCACTAAAAGCAGACACTTCTTTGTTTTGCATGATACTTTGTAATAGGTCATTTTTAATACAATTTTACAATATCATAACCTAATCGTCTGGTCTTTCTGGTGGCATATGGCAAACATTTCCAATTATTTATTCTGGACTCTTGCATTTAGATGTGTCTTTGTCCAATCTACAACCATTCGATAGTACCAAGTTACCAAACTCTATAAAAAAATTGTCATAATTTATTCATATTAAAAATTTACAGATTTTTTGATCTATTAAAATTGAATTCTCAAATTAAAAAGTTGTGTTTCTTTTTATATGTCAATATAAATTATATGCACATATTTCCTTTATGACTGCTTAAAAAAAATAAGTAAAAAAAAAAAAAAGTATTAATATTTCAGTTCATTTTTATGTTACCTGAAGTAACAGGAAGGTATTTCCTGCATGTTTTCAATAAAGTTTTGGGTACAGGCAACAACATTTTAAAAAACTATTTCACACAAACAGATGCAAAAAACAACTAAAAGCACTGTTTTATGCATGCTAGGCCAGTAGGTGACTATGTCACTTACATTCCTAATGTCTGTCATTGTTGTTTTGTTTGTCATTCGCATATATCCATACAGACTGAACATATAATACGCATCTGTGTCATCTGACTTATTTCACAAAACCACATCTTGGTTGTTTACCCAGAAATGATAATGACATCATTTTCATAAACTTAACCTTTCTTAACGTAACCTTCCCAATTTATAATACATTAATATCACATTTTAATTGTTTCCATTTTGGCTTACCTTTTTTAAATTTTCAATTTCACTGGAAATATGTGATAAAGAAGAAAAGAAAGCTACTTTTATTAAACTGTGACTTAAAACAAAAACAATAATACTAGTCCAGACAACTTTTGAAGATTTTTTTTATAATGTTAACATAAGCCAATGCCAACTAGTAGTTAACTGCAAGTGATTCAATACATTTTACATTTTACAGTTTAGTTTAATGTTAATATATGATTAATCATAATAAAGTATATAATAGTACAGTATATAAAACTGTTCACAATATATTTAAATTATATAGTGACACTTTTTTTGCATACAAAAAATATCAGCAAATACAACAGGAGTAAAAGCGTGTAGGGCTAAGTGTTTGAGTTGGGTCAGAGGGGTGCTAGACTTTGCCGGGTGTGTGTTTGAGCCCCTCTGCACCTCAGGACAGCAGCAGTCCTTTCCAACACCAGAGGCCAGACTCAACACTGAACCTGTCACAGAACGCAACCCACATCCTCCCCGAGGTTACAGGAGGAGAAACAGGCACCTTCCTCCCGCTCAGACGCGCTGATTGCAGCCCCTTTTTGTGACCTGTCCCTCGGCCACGGCCTTCCCGCCCTGCCTGTCACACCGCACCGTATGTCTGCTACTGCACGTGCATCAATTAACATAAACTAAAGCCCAAACAGCACATGATAAACAACACCACAGAGGAAGATTAAGAAACATCTTCTTAAACAACACAAGCACATGCCCCCTCAGATTCTAGAGTCAATATGATATTCAGAGGATAAATAAAGAAAGATCAAAGATGTTGTTGTTTTTTTCAGTATAAAAATTAAGCATAAAATACATTTTAGCATGATTAATTGATGGAACATCTCATCTTTGATATGACATATTTACTACTTAAATTAGTTGTTGAGAGTCAGTAAATTATAACAATAAATTAATTATAATTCTAACAATAAACATTATCATCACTTTCATAATCTCTTGTACAAAAGAAAAAATCTTGTACAAAAAAATACAAGAAAATCTATCAAAGTGCACAAATTATTATTATATTGTTATTATCATCAATATTATTATTACTACTTGTAGTAGTTGTAGTAGTAATCTTTTGTAATGCAAACAAGGAAAAATCTAATATCTATGGAAATATCTAAACTTACAATTTAAATGTTGAGACAAAGGATTAATATCATCATTATCATCTAGCATTATTTACTCAAATTACTCAATTACTGAAAAAAAACAAAAACAATATTAGCTTGTATCTGAACCCTCGTAGTTTTTTTTTCTTGTGTGACAAAGGGAGCCATGACCAACACTAGAATGAGTGCAACACTTCTGAAAATTTGATGTAAAAGAAAATAAATAAATATTCAGAAACATGTTGTTTTAAACTTAATATAATGGTGGCAAATTCATTTTGGGTCTGTCTTTCCCTTTAAATGAGCAGAGATTTATGTGGCTCAAGTCTAAGATCAGCTTGAGCTAAATCTCAGAGGTACTTTAAGTTTTATGAATTAATTCTCTTTTTTTCACTTCAGTAATTAAAGACTTTGGCTTTTTTGCGAGGGGCTCTCAGCCTCAGTCTACAGCAGGAATTAATTTGTTCTTACTGCCCCTAGTGGAGAACAACCCATATCTAATAGACAGTGCAAAAAAAAAAGAAACTCTTTTCAACATTCATTCAGAAGAAGATTAAAGTGGAGAGTTCAAGTAAAAATCAACCAACCTGTAGTTTTGCTAGAATCTCCCTCTAAGTTTGCCAGGGAATTCACTTATGATGTAAGATTCATCCTAAAGGGACAGCTTACCCAAAACTGAAAATTCTGTAATTATTTACTACCTCTTCACTTGTCTCAAATCTGTTTTAGTTTGTATTTTCTGTTAAACACAAAATAAGTTATTTTGAAAAATGCTGAAAACCTGTAACCGTTGACTTCAATGTGTTTTTTTTCTGCTATGGAAGTCAATGGTTACATGTTTCTAACATTTTTCAAAATATCTTAATTTTGTGTTCAACAGAAAAAGAACACTCATGAAGGTTTAGAACCACTTGAGGGTGAGTAAATATTGAGTACATCTGCATTTTTGGGTGAACTAACACTACTGACCACCTTAGGACATTTAGCTATTAAAAAAAAAGAAAAAAGAAAAAAAAAGAAAAAAAAACACAAAAAAGGTTTGAACTATTCTAACTATATTAAAATAATATGCCTCTTTGCAATTCCTCACTGCAAACTGAGTTTTCATTTGTTTTCGCATCCTCCCGTTGCCTTCAACCGTGCACCAAAACGGATGACTTAAAAGAGGCAATTAACAGATATCACAAACAACTCGTTTAGCAGACGGCAGCACAGATGAATCAAAGGCTAAACAAACCCCTACGGGCATTAAAGGCAAAAACAACAAAAAGAAAAAAAGAAAAAAAAAAACCTGTTGCTGTGACATTTTGTTCCTCTCACCTCACCGCGCACCAGTCACAATGGGCTGCTTTGCGGAGGATCTGTGCTCTGATCACCATGGCTATGGCTCTCTGCCTCTCTGGATGCCCCAGGGGCCGATGAGCGCAGGTTGCCATACAAACCTCAGACAGGCCTGGGGAAGGGTGGGGGCTACAAGGAGCGCTGGGACAGGAAAGATGCACCGGCAAGACTGGACAACCAGCAAAAAGCCCAAATGCTACCTGAGGTTCAGCGGCTGCTTTCTCAACATTTTTCCAGCTCTGATAAAACAACAGCGGTGCACAAACAGTGGCAATTATGGGCACCTCTGCTGAAGCTTTGCATTTCATTCATAACCTTTGAAAGGGCAGGAAATAGAACAAACGTTGTGAACATCTGTTTGAGTGTAAATCATCTTTTTGTGATAACAGGAGAGAGAAACAGAGAGAGGAGCCAACAGCTCTGGTTAACAGATCTGACTCTGAGTTGTGTTTGTTCATTTAGCTGCTGCATGTTCACACACTTTAAAACAAACAAAAAAACTAAAGGTTGTTTTAACTCATATTTGGGTCAAATATAAATGAACAAACAACTGCTGGGTTAAAAATATAATTTAAAATGATTTCAAAATTGAACTCAACTGTTGTATTTGTTTACATAGTTTACAACAAAAATGAAAATGTACTCATTATTTAAATCACCCTCAATTGGATCCAAACCTTTATGGTATTCTTTATTCTGCACTTTATCTAAACGATAAAAAAAAACGTTATTCTGCACTGAGCACTAAAAAAGATATTTTGAAGAAAGCTTACATCTGTAACCATTGACTTACATAGGAAAGAACAAATACTGTGGAAGTCAATGGTTACAGATTTTCTATCTTTCTTCAAAATATCTTCTTGTGCGTTCAACAGGTGTGGAACAAGTTAAAGGCGAGTAAATGATGACAGAATTTTCAGTTTTGGGTGAACGATGCCTTTAAGGGCATGAGATGAGGGCTGAGGGAGACCTCCAATCCAGGAGCATTCAAAACAAGACAGCCGGATGATGCACTAAACTCGCCAGTAAGCTAAACACAGCTTTGTCCATGCAATCGTTTAATCCTCTCACAACTGTAATAAATACCTGACAGCAAACAAGTACACACTGCAAACATAAGTGCCGGTTTAATACTGCAAAGTGCACTCCTAACAAATGTGTGCAAAAACTGCTCTTATTTGAAATAAGACATAAATTCAACATAAATTCAACATGAATAAATAATGACTGATATTTAATCTGAAACGGGCATTTTTGTGATTTCAAGTGCTTTTTTGTCAATAAAGAATAACTTGTTAATGTTAGACTGCATGCTGTTTATGAAAATATATTACTTGCACCCCTGAGAATAATTATTAAAGTTTTTTGCATGCATTCCTAACCACAAAAAAATTAAATAAATAAACATATATACACATGTAAAATATATGTAATATTACTAATAATATATATATTATTAGTAATATTAGTATATTAGTACAATATATTTATTGTCATTTAAGTTCATGTATATAGTGGTACATGTTTCTAACAATAATCGTAATAAAATAATATAATATAATATAATATAATATAATATAATATAATATAATATAATATAATATAATATAATATAATATATATAATTTTTTTTTTTTTTTTGCTATCCGGTTAATTTGAAATATTCACAAAAGAACCAAAGTTATTAGACAAAACACTTTACCAACTTAAGCATCAGTTCATGCACTTTTTGTCTTGTCTCTCAGGGCCGTGTATGATCTGCTGGGGTTCGGTTCATTCTGTGTCCCGGTGCAAACAGCAGGGAGGGGTGCGCATGTGCCTTTGTCCCCAGTAACCTTGGCCAGTGTTAGGATTACCTTGCATTTACACTCACTGCTGCTTCTTTCCTTAAGACTTATTAAGAATGATAATGAGCTCGGAAAGGGGCAGTATGTCCCTTTCTCTGTCTTGTTAGCTCTCTCCCTCTCCATCTCCTCTCACCCTCCACCCCCTGAACCACTTCTCTCGCTCACCTCCTCCTGCATTGAAAGGACCCAGGACAAATTACCAAAAAGGCCATTTTCATCTATGAAGTGAAGGCTTAAATCGATACTTATTCCATGCCTTCAAAATCAAGCCTATATTACTGTTGTCAGTGTGATTTGTTTATTTTTGCACAAGTATATGCATGCTCTTTCTGTCAAGGGGAAACGCTCGGGATGCAATTCACCTTGAACCTCAATTATATTAGATTTCCCCACTGGTTGATCAAGCATGCAAAGAGGACATTTCCAGTGCACTAAAACAAAAATAATAATGACTATTAAACAAACATGCGGCCTTGTGCACGCCTGCGTATTGAGAACGGAAGATTTTACAAGGATCACAATAGTGTGAATACAGATACCGAATCATTGCGGCGAGCAATTTACAAAGTGGTGGTGTAAAAAAGCAATTGCATTACATCTCGAGAGCTGTCAAGCATAACGCAGAATCATGAATGTACAAGGGTTACGGGTTCAAAGCCAAGGTCAGAGAGACAAAGAAAACAGGTCTCAGGTTGCACTGGTTCCTTGACACTTGCAGTAAATCAGCGAAACCTCAAATATACAGTAGTGGCTAAAAGTGATCTTTGGTTTAGGAAAATCAATTTCTTCGGCCTTTATTCAAACTTGCTGAACGCTAGGTTGTTGTATAGATTTTCTAAGTATATTGGGTAGAAATAGTAAAAAAAAATTTAATAGTGTAAAACACCTGCTATTATTCAAATACAAATGAGAGCCAATGAAATTGTACATTGTAGTGAATGCAGTGCAGTATACTTCATTTCCTATGAACTTATCATTTTTCTATACATTCTTTTCCCCAAAGTAAAATAAAACCCAAATTCAGTGATTGGTTGTAATTTATAATATTTAATCATTTTAAAAGTTCAAATAACTTTTTTACTCACTTTTAGACCATCTAAGCTGAAACCTTGGTCCTAGGATTCATAAAATTCAACAGATACAGTACTGCCACTTTGAGAGACATACATAAAAAAAACATACATAAAACATAGGAACTAAATTAATACATGTGGCCCCTGATAACAATCTTATGAACCAAAGTCATTGTGTACACAAACGTAATCTTATTTTTTGGATATATTTCAATGAACAGTACAACATGAATCATCCTTCTCTATTGTAAACAAACAATATCAGCTTACATGAGAGTTCCATTCACACATACATCATTATATGATTAAATTTAACAAACCAAGGCAGCTGTGGCCTAATGGTTAGAGTTGGACTTGCGATCCAAAGGTCACAGGTTTGAGTCCCAGCATTGGCAGGTATTGTAGGTGGGGGAATGACCAGCATTCTCGAGCAAGCAAATTGTTTTGCATGATAGTGACTGTTAAATGTAAATGCTGTTAATAACGTTCAGTACAAACAAATAACTTTTCCCAATAAGACCTCAATGTATCATCAGGAGCGACAGTTATTAATTTAGCTTTGCCTGTATGTTTTTTGTCTTTCAAAGTGCCGGTAGTCATTGGCTTAAAATACACAAATTACAATGTTTCACAAAGGTCACTTCTATCTTCGACGGCCTGAGGGTAAGAAATTAAAGTCAGCGTGAACCAGAAGGTGCTGCAGACGTTTATTTCAAAATGATGATGTATTTCAAACTAAAACAGAATATTGAGTAGGGGGCAGTGTTTTATTTTTGTGTTCATCCTGTCATCTTTCACTTGCAGCAAACTAATGGTTATAGGTGCATGGCTAAGCATATTTCACCAAAACCTTTCAAACTGCCTTTCCAGAGTGGAAACCAATGTTAGATTTTCATTAAAGATTGGGTAAACTCGCATAAATTAATTGCTCACCTTGTGCGCTAGCAAAATAAACATTGCAATTTTGTCAGACTTTAACAGTAAATTTAATTTTTTCAGTCAACTATTAGGCTTTAGTCTTTCTCCTCTCAATGTAACATGTAACACTTACTTTTTTAATAATTTACTGAAACTTAAAAAATGCCATCAGTTACTCAACCTCCACTTGTTCCAAACCTTGAGTTTCTTTCTTTTGTTAAACACAAAAGAACATACACCGAATAAGAATGCTGAACAAAAACGAAGTCACTGACTTCTATAGTAGTTTTGGTTTCTACACTGATATCAATGATTACTTTTTCCCCAACATTCTTCAGAATATCTTCATTTGTGTTCAACAGAAGAAAGAAATTCCTAAAAGTTTAGAACCACGACTTGAGTGTGAGGAAATGGTGAGGAAATTTTCTTACTTGGGTATTCCTTTGGGTAAGCAAATATTGCAAACGGTCATCACTTTGGTCACTACTGTATATTCTTACTGTATGAATAAATTTAAAAACATAACAAAAACAACCCAAAAAAGCACCTTTCAGCACAACTTCTCAGCAACCAAAAGTTAAATCACAAGCAACACATAAAGTGATGGAGAGGTGAGGAGAATACTGAAGGCAGATGGACTCTGAGACTGATCAACACCTGTAAAATCGCTCTGACAGTTCGAGCAGGACGGCTGTCCAGATGGAAGTGCGTTTCTCCAGGCACGAGCCACATGCCACCACATTCCACAGACACGCTGTAGATCAACGCTGTGGGACGAGGCCCCAAGCAAAGCTCATCACTGACAAGTCCCACATTAATAATCAATTACAAGCAACCTGTGAAGGTTTCCAATGTATTCACTGCATCCCAGAAAGCAAATGTGACTTTTCAGGCTTTGTGTAATATGCTGAATTCATTCATTATTCTAATGATCACAGAGGCTTGCCATTTGAATGAGACCCAGACACAGGAAAAAAAGGCTGTCCTCACACATACAGTAATTACTTATTAAATATGTATAATTTCTCATAACGATCAAAACCAGAATGCACGATACACAAACACACAACAGATAGCCACCCTCAGACAGCGGGCACACATTAAACACGCACACACAAAATGCTCAGGGCACAAAAACACTTACATTCTAAACATCAAGGTTTTTTGTTTACCTTCTCTTGGATATCACAGGCATTTTAAACACGAGATGCTTCCCCTCAAATGATTGGCTTACTGAAGACAGGGAGGGAGAAAGAAAAGAGAGTAATTAATTACTTATGTGAACCATTGCATGAGAAAGACAATAAACCTGCCCGGTCGCCATGGATATGACATATTTGCTCAGAAAACAACACAATAATTAGCAAAGCAGAAAGATCCAGCGAGAATATGCGAACTCTGGGGCTTAAAGTGGCAGTGATCTTTTTACACACTATTGCTTTCAGACACAACATGGCAAATAGGGCACAAACAAACATATTAAAAAGAAATACAACTTGGAAACCAAGCCTGCTAAACAGAAGTTAGATAACACATGCTGTGGCAAATTCTTATTAACTATTACAGTCAATAAATCCATAAACAAGGGTGGGCAATGCTATGAAATTATTTTATAAAAATCAAGGTGAATGAATAACATTAATCTTCATGAAACTACAGTCTATTTACAAAGCTGTATAATGCTAATTATGTAACTGGGACACTTTTAAAATATATAGGTATTGCTATATTGCATTTCAGTTATTTTAACCACAGTAATTTCTGCTACTACTGCTAAAATAATTCTGGCAATAAGTGTAACAGGAACTGTTTAAGAAGTTCATTCTTTCAGACAAATTGAAGAATCAGTTGAAACAGAAAGCAAGTGACGATTTGCTGTCCTCTAATGACCCATTTAATTTTTAAAATGCATAAAAAGGAACTTTTAGTTCAAAACAAAAATAACACAACAATTAATTTTAACTAAGAACATGGAACTAAAACGATAGATAAATGCTGTCCTCTAAAATGCATTAAAAGGAACTTATAGTTCAAAATAAAAATAACACAATTAATTTTAACTAAGAACATAGAACTAAAAAACGATAGGTATCTGAATCGCATAGATAGATAGATAGATAGATAGATAGATAGATAGATAGATAGATAGATAGATAGATAGATAGATAGATAGATAGATAGATA
>CAIGQV010019951.1:16296594-16324024 GCA_903798115.1 Danio jaintianensis
AGATAGATAGATAGATAGATAGATAGATAGATAGATAGATAGATAGAATACTGTATACTACTTGCCTAACGTTAGTGCATTCACCTTGCACTCGTGTCTTACACCTGTTAGGTGCCCGATCACGCTGTGTGTGTATTTAAAGCTTTCACAAACGCTCCAATGTCAAATTCTGTTTCTTCTAACACTTATATTTACAATACCAAGAATGACATCAAACAAAAAACAAACTCCGAATTGTAGCTACTGTACACATATGCAGTAGGTAAGTGTCAGAGCCATCTATACATCTCAGTGTTTTAATCTTGTATAGCTGTATATCGAGCGGACATGTAACAACATTCAAGCCCCATGTTTTCGGAGGCGACTAAAAAGTTGTGAAGTACTTTTAGACTAACGGGGAGAACACGCGGAGCGGTTCTCCTGAAGCGGTGTGCGTCTGTCCCGCGCGTGTAGTGTACACTGTAGGTGACTGGAGGTGCGAGCTTCACTTCTCACGTTCTGCACTATAACTGACGCGTTTCAATCCCAACAAAACACAAGCTTTAAGTCAGAAACGCAAACGCTGAATTAAACCCAAGCGATCAACTCTGTCATAAACACCTCATCGTATTAAACTCGCTGGTGTCATAAACAAAAAGTTACAATTTACCAGGGAGAAGCTGTATAGCTCATCCAGATACAAAAGTCTTACCTGTAACGTTACTTCCTGGCTTTTCCGCGACTTTCCAACTTAGGACAAATGTTGTGTTTAAGGTGGATGACAAGGGAGCATGCGTGATCAAAGTTGGCTCATTTTTTCATTTTTTTTCTTCTGTTGTTATTATTGGATTTTCCTATTTCTAACATAGGGCGGGTCGCTCGGAAGATCTGCCCTGGAGAGCCGCTTCAGACTGGGAAGAGGAATCCTTAATTGAATATCTCAGTTAGCACAGTGAGCGAGGGGGAAAACACGGACTGGATTATGCATATCCGCCCCGGTCAGGTTAATTGCACTGTGGTATTGATCCGAGAAGCACTGCAGTGAATGATGTGGGACGTTTTATTCTCTTCGTTCATATGACATTGTTGGAGTGTCTTATGTAATTCAAAATGGTGATCTTTAAATAAAAAAAAGTATTATGTCTCGTCCTCTGCTCTGTTCTGTTCTAACTAGTATTACACATTTGGAATGTTCCAGTAGTTATAATGTTACGTTTACTTCTGATCAGAAAGGAAAAATTATACCAAATGTGGCTGATTATAGCATATATGTTTTTCTTATTTTTTTATCGGTTAGACTCGTATCCAAATTTAGACACTGTAAAAAAGTAAATGAAATTGCCTTTAATTATCCCTACATTATTATTGATGGTATCTTTTTTGCATAGCAGAATCCTGAAGGTTATAAGACAAAACACCCTCAAGGTGCTGTGATAATGTATTTCAAACCTGAACTTCTCCTTATCTAAATTCTGCACTCTTGTGAATTATTGACAAACAGATTATTGCTAATTAGCAGTTTTGTGATGTGCCCTGCTGGACATAAAAAAAGAATAAAAGGTAATCAATAGTATAGTCAACTAACAAGGTAATGCTATGATCTTGGAAAATCAAGTTTTGCAAACTTTGCAGCTGAATTTATATCATTTGAGAATTAAAAAATATATGTCAGAAAAAACAATTAAAAGCATCAACTCTGGGGATGTGTGTCCTTTGTGTTAAAAATAAATTCAAAATATAAATAATATAATTATATAAACTGTCAAATTCTATGTAAATGTCAACTTAAAAATAAGCAATAAAAGCACCAATATTGTGTGTAAAACATAAATTAATATAAATAAAAATTGTAATAAAAATAAAATGTTAAAATCCCTATTCAATTAAATTCTTGAAATAATTGTGAATTTTATCAGTGTAATAATAAAAATAAAAGCATCAATACTGGTCATGCATAAGCAAAAAATTTATACAATTAAAAATGTATATATTTTTAAATAAATATATTTATTGAATTTTTTTTATTGACTTGAAAGAATAAGGTGAATCATAAGAAACCTTTTAGCTCAACAATAAAATGTATTAAAAATAATTAACTAGATATATATAACCGGTCCACATCTGTACCTTAAAGGTACCTAATACTACCTAAAAAGCACATATGTGTACCTTATAGTACTTGAAAGATACAAAAGTTTACCCTAAAGGGGTGAAATTACCTTTAAGATATAAAAGTGTACCTGTAAGGTTCAGATGTGTACCTTTGAAAAGGTGAGAGAGTGTTTCTAAGAATGTCGATCTATCATTAATTTGAAACATTTAAACATTAATACATATATACACATGCATGCATAAGTATTTTATTGCCTTGCACTGCATCTTTGAAATAAATGGCAATTTTAGGGAAAAATAACCTTTACTTTCCGGCTATTAAAAGTAGGACACAATTATATTTCATATCGGTTGCTTGATAAATATTGAAAGACATGTTCATAGTTCAAATCCCCATCCTATTATTGCCTGTGGGATACAGTTACAAACGGTACATATTTAATGACCAAACAGCGCCACAAGCCCACAATGTTCAGAGGTAAAGCTCATGTTCTGCGGTTCAGACTGTTGCGTTCATCACTTTTAAATGGTTGGTTTGAACATCATGTTACACAAAAGAACAACTTTTCTGAGGTTACACAAAACCTAAGATATGGACATGCAGAAAAACAGCTTAATCGATTGCTAAAGCTTCCCATAATTGCAAGCTTTCTCTAAAAAAAGATTATTTTCTCTATTTTCTAAGTGAAAGAGACAGATCCAAAAGTCCCAACAGATTCCACTCGCCCTTCAGTCGATTCCCCTGATGGTGCAATACTGTGATACAGAATAATTATGTAGTAAGAAAGAGCAAAAATCAATACATTATTCTGCAGATCACTTGATTCAGTAATGACTAGTACAATTATTGCCATCTATTGATTCATTAGAGCGGCTCTCAAGGGCAGACCCAACAAACCCTTAGCCTTCTGACTTCTTCTCCAGTGCCATTACTAATTATGAAACATTAAAAGCTAATCGCAATGTAGGACAAGGTTAGAAGACCCATACTGCTAGGTGGAACCACTTAAAGCAATTAGTTTCCTTCTGTCCACATATTTGGCTGGATTTTGCTTTCAAGTCACTGGTCATTGCTGTTAAGAGGAAACAACATAAACGGGATCTTCCAGAGGCGTGACATAAACAAGAATATTTTGTCATCAAAAAAGGGCAGGTTAAAAATGGGTTTCGCTTTGGTCTCTGTTGTTGTCTAACTGGAATGGGAGGGGTGTAGAAATAATTGGAACGAGGACAATACTTTTAGTACATTCCATGCGAACTCAACTATGCAAACAATCATTCAAACAGAAGACAACAATAGAAATTGACAAACTGATGAATATCACTCCTAACGTCTGCATTGACAAAGTGATAAAGCACTGTCAATATGGCCCTGCTGACATGTAAGCATTTTTAATGTGAGGACACCTTTGCCCTACGCAAGCAGAAAGCCTTGACACCGGATTCACCGGGTATAATCACCTCTCACATAATGAGCTTTAACACACTGTCTCCTCTCAATCGCATTGCATGAATAATACACCAAAAGAAGACACTTAAACGCTTCAAATCGTAGGTGAAAGGGAGTGACGCACAGACATAATAAACATTACCTGCAAAAGAATGTGTATAAATGAATACATTTGATCTAAAATGAATAGAAACAAAAGAACAAACATAAATAAAATGTCTTATAAATAACTTACAGTTGAAGACAGTGACATTTTAATTATTTTACAAATATTTCCCAAATTATGTTTAACAGAGCACTTACATTTTCCACAGTATCTTATTTTTCTACTAAAGACAGTAATATTTCTTTTAGTTTGGCTAGAATACTAAATAAATATGTGTAAAAATGTAAAAACTGCTAAGTAAAATATTGCTCAGTTTGCCCCGTTAAGAATTTTTTTTTTTTTCTATTGGCTACAGAACAAACCATTGTTGTCAAGTGACTTGCCTAATTAACCTAACTTAATTAGTAAAGCCTATTCATAGGAGGGCTAATCATTTTGCCTTCAACTGTATATAAAACAATATTTATATAACCCTTAGCCTTTTATTTATATATATATATATCTATATATATATATATATATATATAAGAATGCATTAATCATGCCCCAAATTACATTATATATTTAAAATCATAATATATTATGTAATATATTAATACAAAATATTCAAAATATATATTATAATTAACTAATTCCTATAATTTGCATTGTATTATGACATTTCAAGCAGAAATAATAATGGTAATGTATTAATTTTAAAAGAAATCTGATACTTAAACATCTGTTAAAGTGGAATATATCTGTTTGGCTTTAAAAAAGCTAGTTATATATAAACATTATGATTAAAATATAATAACTCCGATTATTAACTCTGCAGATACAATGCCATTTATTAAAATATTTTATTAATTTTATAATGTTTTAAATAACAAAACTGTGCTTTAAAAACTAATTCATCCAAAACAAGGCATCCGGCTTCACTGAATAAACCATTAACTGAGAAAACACTACAGTCAGAAGGAAAGGTATCATTTCTCTCTGTTTCGATACCTGTCCTCAGTCAGATCCCTGTGAGAGCGTAATTAAGGTCGACTGTGAAACTCACTGGCATATCGTGGAAGGGCAGGCAACTGGCATTTACCTTAATTAGATAAAGATATGTACAAGCAATGTCCTCTAGAAGCAGGCGCCTGTCTTCCAACCGGAAGTTAGGAGTGCTGGCAGCTGCCTGTGCGCTGAAAAGAAGGAGCAGTTTTGTAAGTTGATGGGCAAATAGAGGGAGGAGGAGACTGAGAAGTTTAGCTGGGCAGCTGTTAGAATTTTATCCCTTCTTTGCTGACTTGAGTTAATGCTCTCTTCAGCCTTTCGCCTTGTTTTACTAAGCCAAGACACTGCAAGTGAATAGGGTAAAAATTTAGTCATCACTTTTCTGACCCAATTAATAATAAAACGAAGAATCACAATTTTCTAAAATGTTACATTAAATATGCAAATTAGGTATTGTTTAATTAACATACTAATTTAAATATATTTCTAACACAAAATTATAGTTTCTTCTCTTTTTTTTGCAGGTTTTTGCAGGATGGACTTAAGGAATCGCTTTTTTTGACACAGTATAATTCAAAAATACTGCAAAACTGAAAATACAAAAAAAATTCTGATTCATTTTAAGTTCTGGCGGCTGTCGAATGCACATTTTCAACAAAGTGTTGGCTGATTTCTGACTTGAAGCATGCCACATTCGAAGCAGAAGTTCCGAGAATTGTAATACGAACTGTAATATGAACTGTATTTTACTGTATTTTCAAGTTGCCTCATGAAAATTACTGTATTTTTACAGTAAAGATATACATACAATTTTGTAAATACATATACAGCAGGACAAATGGTGCTGCAAATGTAAATACAGTATTTTTGCTGTGATTTAGTTACTGGCGAACTGCTGCCAGTAAGTTACCGTAGATTCTACAAGTATTGCAGAGCAGCATGGACAGAAGGCAGAAGAATAGATACAACGGTGTCATACATGTGCAAAGTATGTGCTGTGGGGTACAGCAATCAATCCTCTTTACACAGAGGATATCTTATTGGGTATTTTTAATTTTGGGGTGAACCATTCCTTTAAGATCACTAATCTAAAGAACACCTTACATACAGTATGTACCTGTATAATTAAGAATGCATGGCCTTGAACAGGTGTTTAAGTAACCAAGCTTAAAAGGTGACATTAAATCCTGCTCCTACTGTTTGGGAACCCCCCTGAGTAACAATGTGTTCTCCCTATTCATTTATTTGTCCCATTTGAACACAATAACAGGTAGGTGGTCACTTCCTTAATCACTCACTCAGGAAATGAAAGTGTGGAGCCTCGTCTGCACATTACGGTATCAAATCAAAACAAAAACAATTCCGCAGAGGAGAACACTTTATCAAATTATTTTGATCAAACTCTTCAAATGAGCATATAGTTATATATAATGTAAAAATTCTTTGCATTCATGTGTCATATGCTAAAAGGGTATCTGCAGACACCGAGTACTATATAATATAAGTGATTTTCAACTGGTTGTTTGAGACCTGATGAAAGGGAGGATAAAACGTTTCCCATACCTTTTGTTACTGACGTCAATGCTTGTGCTTAGAATCAAGCAGAATTTCAACTCATCCTTTGCAAAGTGACAGCAAAAAAATAAGTCTATTCTGACAGGGCAGAAAAAATGCAAATTATTAGCTGCAACAAAGCATATAATAGTGTGTAGTTAGAACAGCAACACAAATGGGCTTATTAGCTGCAAAAGGGAGGAGTATCTTTTAGTGTTGAAAAGAAGCAATCAGACTCATCAAACACGACAGTATTTTGGTCAAACTAGTCATATTCAGTACTCTGCAATATAAAATATGCATATATATATTTAACAATATTAATGGTTTGTTTTTATGGTAAAGTGTGCCATTAACATTAGTGTGACTAAAGAGAAGTGCAAACACTTAACAAGCCTCAATACCACAAAACTGGAAGGTAATAGGTATGATCAAAGATAAAGAACAATGAAAATGCATTTAAATGTTTCATGTGAATTTAGGCATCAAAACATTATAATGTATGACATGATTAAAAAAAAGAAATTTATATTTTTACATTTTTTTAAGGCTATTTAACAATATTAAACTATTAGTGTTCATCTTTAATCATCTTTTTCAATAGTATATCAATCTTCAAATACTTCAGCTGGGAAATAATTAATTGTCATATTCATAGGGCCGTATGATTTCCACAATGCAGAAAGCACTGACAGAAATCTGCCTTAATGCATAAAGTCAGTGAGTTTAGCAAATTTTGTATTATTAAATAATACGTTGTGATGTAGACCCAATCAAATAACGATTTGAACTAGTGTCTATGAATATTAAACGGCAAAAAGACTATTTAAATAACTTGATGTTACTGCTTGATATGCTTGTCTAGGTGAATGATGTAGTTTCGTTTACTAGGAAAGTTTGATATCTGACGCTAATTGTGTTTTTAACATTTGCCGTCTCACTATATGAGTACACAAACACATGAAATTCATCTCCAGAGCAGCTCTTAATGAGGCACTTAACAAGCAACTCACAGTTTCATTCTGAGGAAATATCATGAACACAGAAACTTACAGGAGCGTATTCGCCACAACCAGACAAAATAAATGTTGGGTTGAACATGAAGAAATTGTTACGGATAAAGTTCTAAAAATAACAATGACAATAGTAGTCATAAAATAAATAAATAAACGTTAACTTTTCCCGATCATTTGTCAAAATAAAATTTCAGTTGAAGAAACAAATAAATAAATAAAAATAAATAAATAAATAAATAAAAATAAATAAAAAAATAAAAACAGCCTGGAAATGGCAACCTGATGTTTTTTTTCCAGCAGAAATGGTAATCGTAATCATCATCCTCATCATCATCATAACTTATTTACACAAAAACTTCAGTGTCTTCACAAAAACACATGGAAATAAAAGTTAGGTTGAACCTAAAAATAATGATGATAACAATACCAGAGGGACTAAACTTTGAAAAAAAGTTGCAAAATGTAAATGAAACCATTTTAAACTTTAAAAGTTTCTCATTTTAAAAACATTATTTAAATAGGTCTAAAATAGGCCCTTTCCAAGGGACTAAAGAGCACCCAGACAGCTCCCCTCTGAAATAATAGTAACAATATTACAAACACTAAAATTATTAAAAGAATAATCACACAATTTTTCTTCCATATTTTAATTTTAACAGGAATATATGTAATTAAGAATTAATAGTTCCTAAAAATTCAATCATATAAGTTGTGAAATGCTAAAATGCATAATGTTCATTATTAAATTCATTAAACCCACATTTTGATTATTAAAATTAAAATATTAAAGCAGAATCCAAAATAATTTTAATGTAAAAAGGAATTTGGGGGAAAGAAATAAAGCAGTATAGTAAAAGCAGGATAAAATAAAACTGATTTAATAAGTCACTATATCCAGTATAAATTGATATACATTGACCTTCTTCACCTTTAAGGTTAGTTTTTGCAAAAAAATCTGGGTCCCACAGTAAAACCAGTGAAGTGGCACTATAACAAAAGGAGGTATTCCAGTGCTCTGTGTTTATTAATGCTGTCTACCAATAATGCTTGTGGTGCAGCCATATGGTGCCGATAAGATATCTGGGTGCAGAGTTAAAATCTAATTTTAATAAATTCTTAATCAGCTTGTAGGATACCGAAACAACATAGTTAATGGAAATGTGTGGAGTCAGCGAGGTCTTTTGCAGTCGTGGTCTTTAATAAGATTTGAGAGGCATTACAACAACACAGCAGTCAATGTCACGTTGAGCTGCTCTCTCTGTCTGTAACTCAAGTGCAGAGAAAAAAAAGGAAAAAAAAGGAAGAGGAGAGCAACGAGCGGGGAGAGGAAAACATGGTCATCTGTTTCAGAAGAGACGGAATGTGATCTCTGGGGGAGAGAGTTGCAGGAGCTGTATATCACATATCATCTTCTCTGATCATTCACGCTTTCTAATTACTGAAGGTGAGGAGGGCCATAATTTTATCGTATTTGTTTTGCATCACTGCAAAAATAGAAAATGAGGGCTTGCAGAGCTGTACCAATTTACTTCATTTCGACCTTGATTAAAAGAAAATTAATTGCCACATCTCTCATTATGTTGTGAGCGGCATTTGATGACTGGAATGGAAAAACTAAAAAAAAAAAAAAAGGTAAAAAAAAAAAAGATGCACAGCCTCAATGGAAGTGCAAGCTCGACCCGCATGTTCAGGAGACAACACATTCTTTTAATGATGAAAATAAACAGGCCTTTTAACACAAGCATCACAAGACAATGTCAAAGATATTAGTCTTAATATCACAGCAGTTTTCTTCATGGTGCTTAACAGCGGAAGAGACCTTGTAACTTTGCCATTTTGTCTAGCGCATCCTTCGCAAAACACAATTAAATCTTTGAACCGAGCTGCACTAAGCTTTGTTAAGTTGAGGAGACGAGCCACTGAGCAGAACTTTATGTTGACTGGCAAAACAAGAGAAGATGAGACGGGATCTAAACAGATCACCATATGAAGACAATGAAACAAGACAAGCCCTGCAAGCGGCAGAGTCAAAACGTCAGTGAACGCATGAAAAATCTGTAATGTCTTCAATTAAACCTATGAATGAGCATTTCAGGATAACAAGGCCACATAGGTCTGGGTGGTTTAGATGGTAAGCAAACAATCATTTCCCATAATCAGCTGCTTGGATGCAGGAGAAATGAGATGGAATAAAGATCTGAATTAATTTTGCAAGAGCCAAGGTGAATGGGTCTCTGAAGTATCTGTAAAAAGGCATGGCTTGTGGGCAGTGTTGGGCAAGTTCCTACACAAAAGTAATTCTTATACTAATTACATCATTAAAATTGTACTTAAATTACTTTTCTAATTACTTTATCTGATGCTTGCTCAATAAGTAATTTAATTAATTGATTAAATACTACTTAAAATCCATGTAAATCTCAATGCATAAACAACGGAAATTAAACTCTTTAAATTTAAGTTAAATGGGGCTTTTTAGTTTTGTTTTTTAAAATTAACACAAAATGTTAAACATTTTACATAAAGCTCCAAATGTTTCGAATTAACAATACCATATTTCATGTATAATATATTGACAAATTTCCTATTGTACTGTTTCTTAAGGATGTGTAATTATTGAGCACATCTAATATTATTTAGCTTATTTTATTATAAAAAAAAACAAATATAATTATTGAAAAATAGAACTTACTCTGCAAAATATATTTGTTTAACAAAAAATACAATTACTCTGCTTCTCTGAAATATTTATATTTATTTACATTATTTCAGAGAAGTACATTATAAGTAATTGTAGTTAAATTACCTAAAAATGAAAATTAATTCCTTACTTTTTAACAAAAAAGTAATGTAATTACAGTAATTACTTTGTAACTATTTACACCCAACACTGCTTGTGGGTTGCTCCTGGTCAGCACTGGAAGCCTCATCGAAGGCTATCCCATCTTGTAGCCAACAGAAGGTCTACTGTAGCACAAAATGTTAAATATGCTCATGGTCGGAACGTGTCACAAAATAGAGCATTCCTTTCTGTTGAGTATAAGGATGCACAGCCCAGACCAATCAAGTGCATATGATGACCCCTGTCCAATGTCAAAACTCGAACATGGACCTTTAAACAGTGGAAGAGGGTCTCCTGGTCATATGAGCCCCATTTACCAATGTACAAGAGCACAGTGTACTTAAAGGAGCAATAGCAGTAGAGAAGAAAAGCCAGTAGAGGGAGTGTGATGCTCTGGCAAATGTTCTGCTGGTAACTCCTAAAATTTGATACACAAACTACCTAAATATTCTTGCAGACCAGGTACATCCTTTCATGACAATGGTGTTATATAGTAAAGTGTCTTCATTCACCTGCTTAATGCATCTGGTCACACTTCACATATTGTTCAGGAATGGTTTGAGGAACATCATGAAGGGTTTGAGGTGTAGCCCTGGCCTTCAAATCCCCCAGTCTCAATCCAATTGAGCAACTGTGGGAAGTACTGGAGCAGCAAGTTTGATCCATGGCAGCTCCACCTTGCAACCTACATGAATTGAAGAATCTGTTTTGGAAGCACATGGAGAACTACCAAAAATAAAAAGTTGTCATAATGTTCATAATGTTTTGGCTCATTAATTATATCGATTAAATATATGCAGGTAATATATGTGTAATATGCCCATATTATTAGGTACACCAGTACAAATGCTTATTGAGCCAAATTTCTAACCAGACTATAGCATGGCTGCAACTCAATGCATTTAACCCATCCTGTTATGATTTCTTGAACATGTCAGTGACATCACTATACTAAAGTTCTAAAAACAAATGCTAACAAATCCATATTTCATATTAAATCAAAACATAATGCTAAATAAAGGCATTTTCAGACTTTTGGACCCCATTAAATTCAATTAGCTGTTCTCAGTGTTTCCATATTTCAGTTGCATCTACCTTATAATCCACATTCTGCACAGTTTTAGTGTGTTTTTCGTCTTCTTTTTGTCTGCATGTATAAATCCCTCTTCACCCCCTTTCCTGCCATCCTCTCCTTTGGATAAGCCACCATATGTCTCAGAGGATCAACTTTGAAAGATTTCTAAGAGCGCAGTGTATGATTACACGAGAATTTCTCACAGACAGGGATCTCCAGAAGAAGGAAAATGCTAAATGCTATTTTAGAAATGAAATCCTCTTTCATGCATCTGCACCTGTCCCCCTCTGAGAACCCAGAGAGCAGATGCCTGATGGGGGAGTTTCGCCCGTACGCACACCTCATTCTGAAATATTTATATGCTTTTGACACTCTGCGATGGGGGGTGAGACAAAGGGTGCTCTGTGCCCTGTGCATTTGGTCTTGTATACTAATCTCTCATTTGACGCGGAGCTATTTCAGCTGTTTATCTCTTCACTGAATCATTAGCCGCATTCAGAGTTTTGTCCAATCAAACTCCCATCGAGCTCCCAATGTAATAATTCATAACACACTTCAATCAAATAATATTATGCACCCTTAAATTAATTAAATGCAAACTTCATTTATTTACTGCTAATATTACTGTATAAAGGAAGTACCAAGATTAGAAAGACACAGCTCTGATCCGTTCTCTAATGGAAGGGAACTAGCGGAAAAACATTGAGTGCTAGTGCACAGTGCTAGCAACTCCAAGGTCATGGGTTCGCTTCCCAGGGAACACATGTACTGCAAAAATGTATAGATTGAATGCATTAAATATGCATAAATGCTCAGAGACTGTATATTAAGCAATAGTTGTGTTCATAACTTTACATACCTTATTGTTTTTCATTTAAATTCCAGAAGGTAAAATAATATGGTTCAACACAATATCATGTCTAAATGTTTATATACCCTTGATTTTTAATATCCTGTGTTGCTTCCTTGAATCTCAGTGTCATTGAGCCACTGTAAGGAAGGTGAAAAGCATGCTGGGAACCAACGATCTTTTACACATTCACTGTTTGGGATAAACCAGGGGCTACAATTGAAAGAAGGCAATGCAAAAACCTATTACTGCTCAAAGATGGAACACATTGTCTTAAAGGGATAGTTCCATCATTCAATCTCGGTTTACTTATTTAAAATCTATTTGAGTTTCTGTCTTCTATTTAACACAAAAGAACACCAATTGACTTCCATAGTGATTTATTTTTTTCTACCATGGAAGTTGATGGGTGCCAGCTTCAAATATTCTTTTGTGTTCAACAGGAGAAAGAAACACATAAAGGTTTAAAACCACATGATGGAGAGTAAATGATCAATTTTTGGGATGAACTATCGCTTTAAGAATCAAAGAAAATGTGTTATTATAATACATAATCTACTAGGGGCGTGTAAACTTATGAGCAGAGCTGTTTGCTTCTGATAAAGCATCCTGGAATTGCTTGCAGGTTGTGTAAATGTATCATGTGGAGCGCTCAAGTTCATGTCAGTCATTCCGGGTAAGTTATGACAGCTCAGTGGGTCTGATGGTAGCATACCAAGTCATTACGGGCAGAATGGGAGGCATCTGAATAATTAATCAAAATAATGTAAAATAATCCAGCAAACCTTGCCTCTCTCTCTTTCACCTGTTTGCTGCCCTCAGAGTGCAACAGATCCGCTGGGAGGGGTAAAGTAGGTGCCCTTCAGGTTAAGCATTAAAAAATAAAATGACTGTATACTTGGGACCGGCCCTTTGACACCTCTTTAGCATCTACAGCTTTTGCCACTTTGTTAATACGATGAAAGATGAGGTATCAGACTCTGGTGAAAACGGCTCGAGTGGAAATATTGAACGCTTTCTTGCCGAGTAAAATGGAAAAATGTAATCCGAATGCAGAGAAATCATGTGCTTTGAGAGTCCACCACATAAAAGCATATGTGCCTGTTCTGTAAATGATGCAAACATCGTAATGTGGTCAGTGGTGAGCTTTAAAGGAGCTGCTCGTAGCACTTACTGTCCATCTGCCACGGGCATTAGACTCCTATTGAACAGTCCACAAGTCTGTTAAGAGAAAAGGGAATCATTTTCTTTCAGTCCGTAGATGGGAAGGTACTGTATGTGAGTGCTCGTTTGGGATATCGTCATGGAACATATGGTTTAAGCGCAAATGTGCATCCGCTACAAGAGAAGGTCTTCATTGATCCCGGAGCTTTTCTCTGGCAGAATCTGTGAATTCTGTTTATTAATCATGACTACAGTTGCTGCACTGGATACTGTGCCCAACTTTAATGGGCCGACTAAAGGCGTGATATGTGAGTAAGGAGAAGCAAGGGCAACCATGTTTTGTGTAAAACAAACTAAGGCCAGGAGCCATGTGCCACTTTGGAAGGTAATAGTCGGTGGTTGATGAAGGTCTCTATTTTAGATAGCAGTAAATCCCCCTCTTCTGCTCCCAACCCCCTCTTTTCAGATATCAGCCCTTGAAAGTGTTCAGTTTTAGGACACAGGGAGGTCACACCTGTTGTGGAACTTGATAGAAGGCTTATTTATAAACTTTCAGCCCTCCAGATTCTTCCTACAGAGAAAATGCTGACATAAACAGGGGAGGCCGGAGGGGGTGAAAAGCATGTTTATGAAAAGTGCACCAACTGGAAAATCCATAAAACTTTGAAATGATGAAATTAACGAGCAATCTGATCGGGTTTCCTCAGGACCAGCGAGGGAAAGTGTGGTTTTTTTTGTCTCCCGTTGAAAGGAGAATGACGGAGAGAATACTGGAAGTTCCTCTACATTTTAATTTAGTTAAGACATCGGATTACTATTAACCTTTTTAAAAGACCACGCCGAGTTATACAACGGACGCCTCGTAACTGTCGGTCGAATAAAGCCAGTCAGTAAATGTCAAAACTTTCGGAGACAAATTCACCATTCGGTTACTTTAAAGAAGAACTTCAGTGGATTGCCCCTTTCTTTGCCAGCATTAAATGTCCCAGTAAACAAAAAAGCAAAGCCAGTTGGGGCCAGTTAAAGGTTCTACTAGTATATTGCCTAAATTTAGGCTCTGAGTTATGTCCTATGGGGCATTTGGGTGGGATCATTTGACGTATGAAAAGTTCTGCAAATGCTGAGTGGATTTGCAGTATAAGGGGTAATATTATGTTGGTGGAGAAGACCTCCAACCCGTGACAGATAGCCTGACAGGTGTTAGAGAAGGCAACACAGTGTCAAATGAACCTCTCATTTAGAAATGTGAAAGTTGCTGACTTTTTTTAAACCTCAAGTAACATGTTTGCTAGGAGCGAGCTTCAAAGATGACTAAAAAACCGGCTCCTTTTGCTGTGATCTGTTTTTCGCCAAAGAAAGACAGATGGAAATACTTCCACACATGCTGTCTGTCACAAAGTCTTTTTTTCCATCCCATATAAGACAGAAAAAGAGGCATAGATGTCTGACATTGATACACCCAACTGCGTAATCAAGCTCAGTCGGAGCTGATCTGATTGCACCTGTGAAGCCATTTTTAACATGCTTGATCAACTTTAGTGGATTAGTGTCTAATTGACTTACAATATGTTATCGCATTCAGAGGAAAGAGCAGACAAATATGAAATGGAAGGAAAATTGCAATATCTTTGTATTTCATTGCAAACCTGCTCTCCAAAGGTATTGAATTCCCCCAAAAACTTTGCAATCACAGACAAAAGTAGTGCATTCCCCATAGAAACATTGAGTTGAATCACCAAAAAATTGTATTCCTCCGAAAAAAGGTGTATTTTGTCACAAAAAAAGCCTTCCACCACAAAAAAAAAAAATTATTTAGCAATTAAACTTTGTCCTCTCAAAAAGTTTTCTGCTCACAGAAACTGAGTTTTATGGCAAATATATTGTGTTAGCCCAAGAAACTTTGTTTTCTGGCAAAATTACTGCATTCCTCCAAGAAATCTTTTGTTCTCTCATAAAATGTTTCTGACAGGAAATATTGTGTTCTCTGGCAAAAGTGTCCCATTCCCCTTGAAACTCCTTGTCAAATGTATTGTGGTCTCCCAAAAAAACGTAGAAATGTTCTGTCAATAATACATTCCCCCAAGACACTTTGCGTCCTCTGATAAAAAAAAGTATTATGTTCCCTCATGGGAAATGTTGCACTGAAAAAAGCAATTAGTTGACTTACCACAACATACCACACCCATTGCCTTAAAATATTATAGTAGATGAACTATGAATAATTATTAAAAATAAGTTACGTCAACTTAACAGCTCCGAGTTACAATGGTTCTACTCACTTTTAAGGCAATGTGTTTACTCACATTAAGTGAAGTAACTAATACCTGTTTTACAATGGGTTCACTGGCAAAAGTATAGCATTCCCCCAATAAGCTACCAATTTTCTCCTAAAGCTATTATGTTTCCTTGTATAAGCTTTGCACTCAAATTGCTTCATATTTGTATCACAAAATCTTAGTGAACAAAATTTCTCCACTGGAGAAAAAAAAAAATGAAAGAACGCAGAAATATTTGATCATCACCACATCGCCTTGAGGAATGATAAGTTCTGTGCTGAATTAAAAGCACCTGAGATATGCTATCTGTTCCACTTGGCTTTATGCAACCATTAAAAAACATCCGATCAGTTCTAAGCACAACATAGAGCATAAGTAAGAGGACACTCTGACGGGCATCTGGATATAAAATTACTCACCTGTGCCAAAACCACTCAATAAAACACATATTCCAAACAACAGAACGTGATACGGCACAAATTGATGGCAAAAACCAGATTGCTTTGCAAGGATTTCTCCGCTGACAACACACACACCACAGTTTTGGCTTTAAAAAATGGTGACACCTTTTAAGGTGACCCCCTCCAGAATGCGTCTTATGAAATTACAACAGACAGAAATCCATTTGCAACTGTGTTCTAACTCTGAGATTACATTGTTACCACAGAGTCTCGCTGCAAATTAATTTGGAGGTTCATTTCATATTTTATTCCAATGGAGAGTGGTAGGAAAATTAAATCTTAGCTTCAAACATTCCTGTGTATGTTATGTTATTTCTGCAGGGGAGAAAAAAACAAAACACAGCAAACACGCACTAGTTACGACTACTTTTTGAATCGCCATTGCCTGGGATTCAAGACCACTGATTGCAGTACGATTTGAAATTATTTCTCACAAGATCCTAATGTTTCATTCCAGTCAGTCTGCAATCACACTTGCAGGGAACACTCAAATGATGTGATGACATTACGTGATTTAGGTGGACATGTACTGGCACACGCTGCATGTGAAGAAAACAGCTCATTTGCCTCAAGGGCTATTTGACCTTGGATAAAGCGCTATCATTTTTACATGGACCTTAATTAGGCTTTCATCGCCCAGCATCTTCTTCTCATCTCCACATTTTAATGTCAAAGTGAGAAATTCTGAGTTAAGTGCTTTTGTTGAACTACTGGTGAAAATGTTTTACACATTATCTAAAAGAGAAATAGAGCAGGTTAGCGCATTAACGGTTATTTGACACATTTTTCGCTATCTGAATCATTTTCTGAGCACATTTCATGAAGATGTTTTAAGATACAAAAAATAATAATTAGCTAGACATATTTTTTTCCCATCAGGCTTATAAATTATATGCTTGTTTGTTTTTTTAATGTTCAGATATTTTGAAGAATGTTGGTAGCCACTGACATCCATAGTATGGAGAAAAAAAAACACTATGGGATTTTCCAACATTCTTCAAAACATTTTATTTCATTTTCAACAGAAGGAACAATATTTTATTGTATTATTAAGTAGCATTAGCAATTAAGAGTAATTAATAAGCTCCTTTTCATATATAAATTATATATACTATTGTTCATTGCTGAATTACTTTAATGTTTGTTTTTGCAACATGAAATGTTATGTTTTAGTATTCACTACTATTCAAAAATTAGATTTTTTAATTAAATAAAAACTAAATAAATTGAACAAAAGTGACAATAAAGACATTTAAATGTGCATATTTCTGTTTCAAATCAATTCTGTACTTTTGAACCAATAATCCTGAATATAGACGCATCAAAAATATTAAGGAGCACAACTGTTTAAAACATTGAAAATATGAGCACAAAAGCAACACGTTAGAATGAATTATGAAGGAATATGTGACACTGAAATGACATTTTAAAATGTATTCAAGTCTGTTATTTTATTTGTAACAACATTACAGTTGCACTATTTTGTTTTTTCTTCAAATAAATGATGAGTATAAGTTTCAGAAAATACTCCAATATTTTGAACAGTAGTGTTTGCCACTTTGTGAATTTACTAAAGTTATTAAATTGAACCTCATTAAAAAAAAACTGAGTATTTAGTTTAATGATCCAAAATCTCACACACAAACACGCACACAAAAAAATCCCATCATATTTGCAGCATCAAACTTATTGAGTGCCCCCCCCTCCATCTGACACAGGCCGTGTGAGTGATTTTGGATGTGGAGGCTCTTATACCCTGTGGGGGGACTTGGGAGCCATGTGTCGACATGCACCACACTGATCTCTACATTGCCTGGCCTTACCGGGAGCAGGAGAGAAGGGGCGGAACAGAGGCTCTCCAGATGTTCTCCATCACAGGGCCACGGGGGAGAACTGCAGCGCACCATAACACCTGCTTCTGGAAACAAGAAGAAGAAGAAGAAAAAAAAAACATGAGCATGGCAAATGACAGGAAAACAGCTCATTTTATAACATATACTATAATGTCAGAGCTGCTTTCCTGGCAGCATTTCTTCTGTCCTAAGCTTCTTAACAACATATCTGCCGGTTTACATGATCACACGATCGGTGCCAGATATTAAAACTTGCTCAGCTGAGATATGAGTAGGTGGTGAAGGCGAAAGGCGACTGAAATATTTTGGGGGGCCGGGGGGCTGCTGTTGGATAGTATAATCTTTAATTTCCTAAAATAGTAAGTTCACTTGTGGGCAATGCAGCACTATGTGTTGTGTGTTGCCATAAAAGGATTCATTGTGCACTGGCTGCTTCCAAAATTTTTCAATACAAGCAGGTAATCAAAAATAGATCAATGACAACACAATTATTATTTTACAAATGTGCATATTATATCTAAATGCTCTTTGCAGAAGAGAAAGAAATGCTTGAAAACTGAATTAAGTAACTTAAAACTGGTCAGTTACAACTTTAAACACACTTAGAAATTTTGCATTGATTCTAGAATAAATACCCCAAATTATGTAATGCGATTTATTTTAATATACAAAACGCACCATCTTTTGATCACTTCAAAAATTTATTAAGACACATTTATTTAAGCTTGTTTTTAATTGATGGTGTATTTTGTACTGTTTTTATTTGTTTCATTTTTACTGTAGTGCTTTTTGTTTAAGAAAAGCACATTACAAATAAAAGGCATTGTTTTTATTATTGTTATTAAAATCGAAAAAGTTCATATGCTCATGCTTAAATAGTCCATTTAAAAAAATAGAAACACAGTGGTTATATATATTGTGAAAAAGTAATTATTTGATAAATGAACTAGACGCACTATAATTGAAGTAGTATAATTAAATGATGTAAATTTGATATATAACGCTAGAATTTTGAAATGTAAAACTGTGTATGGCATTGCACATCCTGAGAGTAAAATGCTTGGAAACAGTATTAAATCACAATATAAATTGATGTGGTGAAATGAAAAAAATGAGATAAATAATAATATAGTTTTGATCTAATAACAAAGCCCTTTTAAAAGAGGTGTACTGTGGGTCTATGGTTAATATTTGTGTGCCAGAACTGTAAATAAAGCAAAAGCATAATAAGTGTCAAAGTAAAGTCCATGATTAAAACGTGATTATCAACTCAAATTAATATGATTATGATTAACAATCAAACTCTATGTAAATGAATAGTATTAGAAATACATGATTATTATTATTATTATGGTTGTTGTTATTGTCATCATCATCCTATATTTAAGTATAAATACTTTCATAATAAATTGATGCAATCAGTTTTGATGCATTCATCAGTTTTGTGTATATAATAAATGTAAAAGTTTATGAAACTGCCTACTAATGACAAAGCCATTTTTTGTCCTAAAAGTGTGATTAAGTACATTGCATGCCCTTAAAAAAAGAAAAATTATTTTAAAATATGGCAAATATTTGCAAACATCCTTTTGAGATTAGAAAAATGCCTGAAAATGAACCAAAAAAAAAAAAAAGTGTTGGTCAATGAGCCGTATGGCTTTTAAGTGGCACACGATTGGAAAGTGCTAAATAATATCATAGTTTCCAACTCAAAACATTGACTTGGAGTCCTTAAGAGGTGTAAGCTAAGTCCATGATTACTTTGAGTCTCAAATCGCATTCCGGTAATCTGTTGGTGCAGCACGCACACAAAATGCAAATGAGCAGAAACAAAAGGGAGCAGAAGAGCGGCGGCAGGTGAGACGCTCAATAACACCAATGTTAAATTCTCCTTGACCTGAGGGTCACCAAACACCGACCCCAAATCGTTTAATATTTTCCCTTCGAGATCAATGGCGGCATAAATTTGGATTCAATGACAAGAATAATTTAAAACAGATCTATAAATGATAAGATGCAATTCCCAGAAGTGCTGCATGCATACTATTAAACTGACAGTATTGTTTTGGAAGCTTTAAGTGAGTTTGTATAACGAACGAATGGATTTCAAGTGTATGGAGAAAAAAAAAAAAAAAAGTTAAACAAGCCTTAGGATGTAATATAGCATGAAAATATGAAACACTATAATTTAGTTTATTAGATTTACAGTATTCATTACACGTAAGAGCGTGAAAAGAAAATAAAAGAAGACTGCAATAAACACAGTTTGATGTGTAATTCACTCTTATGAAATGTGGCAAATAACTGTATTTTGCATGGCTGTATTGTAACAGACATCTTTTGTATTCTCCACATTTGGTCTCAGGGATGCAGGTTAAAAATATCCCTTCATCTGAAGGTAATCTACAATAACTGTGATCTCGCCGCGTGTTTAATTCCAGTTCAGCGCTAATACTGTTTTGCAAATCATAAAAAAGCCTCTCACTGATAAATATTAATTTGAGCCTTCATGATGTATTTGAAAATTCCAGCTAAAATGTCACCACATGGAACATTAATGTAATATTTCAAGGCCTGAGAGCAATGCTCATATTGATTGCATTTATTTGACTCAAGGGATGAGGAATAATTCTTCAGCCTGGGACACATCTGGCAGCCAAAGATGCGAGGCAGGGAATGAGAAAATGCTAAATAACAATAAAAATAATAGGACTCAGATTTAAATATATCACCTCGACATTGTTTTAATGTGAATGGCTTAATACAGGAGAGATGCACCTCCTGCAGTTACGCCTCTATTTCTGAAAGGCTTATTTCGGCGTACTACATGATAGGCTACAGATTAGAAACTAAGATGCGTTTTCATCTCCTCATGGAGGAAAAGCAATTGCACCCTTCTAGATGACACAGGTAAACGGTCCGAGTCCTTGAAAGCTCACCTTTTGCTTATATTGACAGTGCTCTTCAGTTGCAAATCAGCAGACTGCTGTGAAAAAGAAAGCCTGTCTCCTTCTGGCAAGTTTAAGTCGAGACAGACGAGTTTGAGTATGCCTATACGTCCTAAAAGTCATTCATAATATTGACTATCATTAGGGAAGGGCGTCTCTCTGTCCTGGTGCAAATGAAACGAAATTCGAGACACCACTTGACCCACACCTGAACTACTATGAAATTGAGCAAGAATCCCTGGATGAAAACACAACAGCTGAGCTAAACGTCGTCAGCGGGATATTTTTATCTGGGAAATATTCACATGGACAAGAACTTTGTGTGCTCGCATTCTAATTATTAGAATTTAAAAATTAATAAATGAACAAATACGGTGAAGTAGGTGCTTGTAATCGTAAAGTAAATTGACTAATGAATTAAAAGTGCTGTAACTGCAGTGGTTTAATTAAAATACAATACAAATACAATAATATTAAATAAAAACAACAACAAGATTTTTTTTATATATTATACATTAATATAGATAATAAGAACACACTTTACAATAAGGTTTCCTTAGTTAATGTATTTACGAACATGAAATTAGAATTAACATTACTAGTATAGCATTTATTAATCATAGTCAGTGTTAGAAAAAAGTAACCTTTTAAGGTAAGTAATGATTTACAATTTTTAAAAAGGCTTACAATTTTAATATAGAACTTTTTTTAACCAACACTGAATAGTTCAACATTTACTAAGGCATTCAAATCCAAATTCATGCTTTTATTAACTTATTTTCATTTACATTACTTTTTTTAATTCATGCAAATGAATGCACTGTGAGTTAACTAACAATGAACTAACAATGATCAACCGTATTTCCATTCACTTTAATAAAGTTAAATTAATACTGTAATAAAAGTATGCTTCATTGTTTGTTAATGTTAGTAAATACATTAACTAACATTAAAAAATGCAACCTTATTGTAAGAGTTACCTATAATAATAATGATAATGTATTATTATTAATTATTATTATCATTATTGTCAATGTTTTAATCTCTACTCCAGCTATAACACTTCTCCTATCACTTGATGCAAGCACACTGAACACGAGTCTATCAGTTAAAGCAGAAGTAAAGGACGTTTCTCTCTGCTGAATGGGATATCAATTATGTATAGCTAAAGCGCCACCTACTGGCAAGAATAATTCAGTCAGGCAATATGTAGATATTGGATACATGGAAAACCTCAATGAACTCTCATTTGTATCAGTTGCAATTCATTTTCAGATATAAAGATGGAAGACAAATGTTTTTTTATATATAAATTAACATTAAATATAAAATAAAACAAATGCATTGGTTTTGAGAAATGCATGTAAAGCTGACAAAATAAAACAAAAATATATGATGTATAACAAAATACCAATAACACATAGGCATTTCTGAGAAATAATAACATTTTATAAGAAAAAAGTTCTAAATATATTAAATGTTTTTCATGAATGTGCAATAGATAGATGTAATAAATATATACACAATAGAATTTATATACTATATAATATAATATAAATTTATGCACAAATTAATACATATGAACAGATTAAATGGAAGTAAAAGATAGAGCTGAATGACAAGAAATACTACTGTTCCTCAATTCATCAGTCAGCATTTGTGACAAGTTTTTGGCTGGTGATCTTAGCACGCAATCTTGAGAGGCAAGGCGGTCTCAACTGCCATAAATAATCTACTTGAGGCTCACAAAAAACAACAGGTTTTTTTGGCCACCACAAAATCTTGCATACATGAGCATACAAACACACATGCAAAAATCCAATGCAGCATGACATTGAGTGTGTACATAAGCTAAATAGATCACAAAAAATTTTTATTTTCTCTTTCCTATAATGATCTTTCAATGGAATTCAGATCAGTCCATATAATCTATATAACTTACAACACACTTTATAAAAAAACAATCCTCTCAGCTGTTCAAATTAAATGGATGTCATTCTTCTTGAGGATGAACAAAAATATTATGTAAAAGATTCAGATGAAAAGAATATATAGCTATCACTACACTTCCCCAATTGATTGATTACATAAAGAATATTTTTACACATTTTATAAACTGTCAAGTGTAAATATTTAAATTAAACATTATTTTATTAAACATGTGCACGTTATACAAAAATCAAACATTGGATAAACAAAAATTCTAAATTCTTTTTGGGGTTTTTTTCATACAATTTTAGAGTTAAAGCTTTTTTTTCCAACAATGGATATTTTGGTTACATTGTTGTTGTTTATCACTCCAAAAATCTGAAAATATAGCAAACAACTAGACAAGAAAATCTTATATATTTTGGTCAATAAAACATGTATAATTTGGCAAACTATGTAAAAAAATAAATAATGTAGATATGCTGATGAAATGAAAAAAACTCATTTTGAGAAAACAGCCTCTAAAAGTCTGCATTATAATTGAAATTTACAAACAAAAATGAATAAAGTGCAACAAAAGAAACATTTAAAATGTATGTTAGAAGCTTTCATTCTATTAGAATGCTAAAAAAAAAAAATCCAAAATGCTCAAAACTGACAGGTGTGTAAAAAAAAAAAAGGGTTTGATTTTGTCCCTGTAGTGTCTCGCCTTGAAGTCCTAAATCAAGTCAGATTATCTCTGATTTCTGTATTATGACAATAAGCCACCTAAATATCACAAATGTTTAAATATTGAATCCGAAGTCAAACTAAGTGCTCTGAGAAATCCTCCATCACTCGCAGCTCCAAAAATGTAAAGCGATCTTCTCATATTTCAGCTGTGATGCCATTGCTTGTTCACCACAGTGTCATTAAAACTGACGAACCACAAAAAAGTGAGTCAATGATTTCACAATTACTTAGTCTCTTGGCCATCCAGCCAAGCTTTTGAAGTATCCTGTGAACTGGTGGAGGCCCTTCTCCACTTCATTAGACAGCGTCACGACCACATGATGTAACTCAATCCATCGAGAAGTCTCAATTACAATGTGGTCCATTACGTCGCTGGAAGCCGATTCAAAACCTATCAAAACCTGAAAGACTCATTTAGTCTGGGGGTCTTTCGCAAGTCCTGGATGTCCGACTGCGACGTGCCCGACACGTACAACCCCCCTGTCTATATTGCTTGTTCAACTTGACACGTAATTACAGAGGAAATATTTGTGTATTTTGTACGGGTGCCACAAAACTGCAGTCGACTCGCTGCCAAGGCTTCACAGCTCTCCAGCCAGAATCCCTGATTAAAACAAGATGCTTTCATTTGGGCCAGCTTTGCAAGGAATCACTCCCAGAGATCTGCTGCTCGCTGCCAAGTCGACTACTGCGAGAGCGTGAGACGCAGCCGAGAGAGCAGCGCGCATTAAAACACTACAGGCTGCTGGCTTCTACAGCGCTTCAGTGCAGTTGCAAACACACACACACACACACACACACACACACACACACACACATACATACACACACGTGGACACTGGCTGCCTGTGATATTCAATATCCACTTAAAAGACTAGATTTGCTTCATTGAAATGTGAATATATTTCCATGAGATGTTCAGCAGGTGAACAAATATTGGTTGACGTTTTAAATAATGATGAGATTATTAATAATAATCTGTTTGAAAGGTGTGGCGTGGTTTTTGCTGGAGTGTAAAAAAAGAAAGAACGTTAATGTGCTGTCATTTTGAGCCTGTCAAATGAGCTGCAATTCATACATTATATATGCATATATTAACTACAAAAATATGCAGCTATGGAAAAAATGAAAATGAAGAGACTACTTGAAAATTCTCTTTTTTTTTCTGGATGTAGGTTGTATAATGTAAACTACTGATGACATTTCCTTGAAATTAAGAATGCAAATAGTGTCATTTACAACTTTGTTTGTTTGTTTTTGCATAAAAAATATGCAAAAATATAAACACAAATATGTAAAATAAAAAAAGGTTGTTTTCATACATGTTAATAATCATTTTAGACAACACAATACTAATGTTATAACAATAATGGTGTAATACTAGGCCCACATGACGCGCGCAGAAATACACAGATTTTTAGCCCATCATTGAGTCTATTTATTTACTTGTGTAAATGTGTGTAAATTTATCTTAAATTAATTTCATTAATATTATTGACTAATATGCAAATTTCATATGATTTATTTACAATACGGTTTGTAAAGTAATTTTTTCTATATATTATATGAGAGATTTGCTTTATTTACCAAATAAGTGGATCTAATTGGATTTGCATTGTAAACATTAAATGTATTCTTTTTTATTTCATATATCCGAATCAGAATCAGAAAGAACTTTATTGCCAGGTATGTTCACACATACGAGGAATTTGTTTTTGTGACAGAGCTTCTAAAGTGCAACAGAATTACAGAGACAGGACAAAAAACCGATAATAAATATATTTTAAAAATAAAAGTAAATAGTGAATGCAAATATACAAATTGACAAGTGTATGTACAGGTATATTACTATATACAGCATTATATGGCAGCTGTTTTGTGCAAATTGGCATGTAAAATATGTTGTTAAATAAGTGTTTATGTGTATAAAAAGTGTATAGCAAGAAGTGATGTTTGTTTCATAATTTCAAATAAAAATATAAAGTATTCAGTTATGATACTCCCAAAATCATTTCACATAAATCCGCAGCTTTTTTACAAAATTCTCCGCAGAAATAGCAAAAAATGTCCGCAGATTCTGTCTGGCCCTAGTAATAACCCTGATTTTTTATCATAATGAATGAAAACATTTGTTATTCTGAATCAATATTTTTATTTGAAATTTGGTGGAAATGTTATAAAATCTTTATAGAATAAAACTAATATATTTCTACATTTTGACATACATGTTTATTTTAATTCTTTAGATAACACAATATCAAATGTTCTTAACTTTAGAAGACTTCAAAAATAATCACGTCATAACCCTGATTTTCAATCACAATGAAAGAAAACATTTGTTATTCTGACCAATTGTCATTTTCTGAAGAAAAAAAATGCTCTAAATGGCAATATATTCATTTGAAATTTGGCGGAAATGTTATCAGATCTTTATAGAATAAAATGTATATATTTCTACAATAAAATCCATTCATTCATTCATTTTCTTTTCGGCTTTATTTCCCTTTATTAATCTGGGGTTGCCACAGCGAAATGAACCGCCAACTTATCCAGCATATGTTTTACGCAGCGGATGCCCTTCAAGCTGCAACCCATCACTGGGAAACATCTATACACACTCATTCACACACATACACTACGGACAATTACTTTTTGCTTAACCAATTCACCTAAGCGCATGTCTTTGGACTTGTGGGGGAAACCGGAGGAAACCCACGCCAACACGGGGAGAACATGCAAACTCCACACAGAAACGCCAACTGACCCAGCCGAGGCTCGAACCAGCGACTTTCTTGCTGTGAGGCGAACGTGCTACCCACTGCACCACCGTGCAGCCCCAATAAAATCCATTATAAATTCATTTTACCATTGTTGTATTTCACTGGCATACATTCACAGAAATGTATGTTTTAACCTAAATGTTGTGCAGAGACTTTCATGAATATAAAAAAAGCATGTACATCGCCTCACCAAACCACAAGAGCATCTCTAAGGACTTCTCAAGACATGAATATTAATATAATGCAGAATACACAATCTACCCTGTTCCATTATATATGTTAAAATTAATTAATGTCTCAGATAATATTCATGAAGGCTATGGAGGATAGATGTTAATACACATGTGAACTTTGAAGAGCTCAGAGTTTCCATGCTTCAGATACTGCATTTATGATATACATAGCTACAGATAAAATAATGTTCAGCAAACAAGTAAAAAAAAATTATAATTAAGAAATATACTGTATAATGTTTATACACTCCTAAAAATAAAGGTTTTCTGTTGGCTTTGACAGTTTCATGCACCTTATAACATTGATCATGATGTGTGTGTACCTTGTATTCCTAACGTTTTGGGGACCAAAAATTAGTAAATTTTAAACTTGTAGTGACATTTTTTTGGTTGCCATTAGAAAAACAGCTTCTAAAAAAAACCACACACAACATTTGAACACATGAAATGTAAAAAAATTTTAGAATGTTTCCTGTGACCGTTGCGTTTAGGGATAGGGTTAGAGTAAGCAGTCTGTACAGTATAAAAATCATTACATCTTTAGGAAGTCCCTATAAAGATAGCTGTAGAAGTGTGTGTGTGTCTGTGTTTGCACATTGGAGAGGGTTACAAATTTCTACTTAGAACAAGCTTTTAAACCACTGAGCAATGCAACCAATCACAAGTTGCTAACTAAAGACAACCTTTTAGTGATTATAAAAGTGATCACACTTTATCAGTTATTCATTCATTCATTTTCTTTTCGACTTAGTCCCTTTATTAATCTGGGGTCGCCACGGCGAAATGAACCGCCAACTTATTCAGCATATGTTTTACGCAGCAGATACCCTTCCAGCTGCAACCCATCACTGGGAAATTTATCAGTTATATATATAAATAAAAGGTTTTTTTTCATGATGCTAAGAGGAACAAAAAATAAGTAGTGATTTGCTTTTAAAACATAAATGGCTTGCACAGTGATAACCATAGAAATTAACAAAAAGTCATATCTAAAGTCATATATAATGTCACTCTCTCTCTCTACATCTACATATATATATACATATATATATACATATATATATATATATATACATATATACA
>CAIGQV010019951.1:16335148-16348236 GCA_903798115.1 Danio jaintianensis
TTACCTATACCACATGTTTTTGGACTTGTGGGGGAAACCGGAGCACCCGGAGGAAACCCACGCGAACACGGGGAGAACATGCAAACTCCACACAGAAACGCCAACTGACCCAGCCGAGGCTCGAACCAGCGACCTTCTTGCTGTGAGGCGAACGTGCTACCCACTGCGCCACCGTGACGCCACTTTCTATCATTTCACTTCTAAAGTAAGTATTTTTAAATTCAAATTAGTGCTGAGCAAAGATTAATCACAATTAATTGCATCCAAAAAGTTCGTTTTGGCATAATATATATATATATATTTATTATGTATATGTCATACATACACATACATAGAAATGATACAAAACAATCTTGTTACATAGATATTTAAATTAATAAATAATTTGTATCATATACACATATTTTATAATAAAATTTACATCTAGGCAGCACAGTGGCGCAGTGGGTAGCACAATCGCAAGAAGGTCGCTGGTTCGAGCCCCGGCTGGGTCAGTTGGCATTTCTCTGTGAAGTTTGCATGTTCTCCCCGTGTTCGTGTGGGTTTCCTCCGGGTGCTCTGGTTTCCACCAAAAAAAAAAAAAGATATGGTACAGGTGAATTGGGTAAGCTAAATTGTAAAAGTGAATGAGTGTGTATGGATGTTTCCCAGTGATGGGTTTCAGCTGGAAGGGCATCCGCTGCACAAAACATACGATGGATAAGTTGGCGGTTCATTCCGCTGTGGTGACCCCAGATTAATAAAGGGACTAAGCCGAAAAGAAAAAGAATGAATGAATGAATTTACATCTAAATCTATAAACATTTTCTCAAATATATGCATGCATGTGTGTATTTGTATATATAAATATACACAGTACACACACTTAAATTATGTCAAAACAAGTTTTTATTTTGGATGCGATTAAATCGCAAAAAAAAAGATAATAATTGATAAATGCCATTTAAAATTTTCATTCTCCGTTCCCCATAAATCATTCTCAATACAGAAAACAAACACAGAAAAAAAACACAGAATACAACTACAAAATGTGCACTGCATTAAAAAGTCCTGCTTTCAACAGTTATTCATTTAATTTTCAACTTTTTTCACAAAATGTAAATGTGTCATAAATTTAGAATTATTTGAAAACAAGAAAAAAAAATTATTGATGTATAACTTTCACTTAATTCTCTCTTTTTTTTTTTCATAAAACACTTAATATTCCTGTCATTTCACTTCTAAAGTAAGTATTCTTAAGTTAAAATTTGATGAAAATAGAGAGGTAGAGATAAAAGCTATTTAAAATTAAAATTCTTCATTCCAGCATAAATCATTCTCCTATAATAGGTAATTTTCCCTTGTTTTAAAAGCACGATAAATTCAGTTTAAGTGTTTAAATAAAACAAAACTACAGAACAGACTATGAATACAAAACATGCACTGCATTAAAAAGTCTGTATAAAAAAGTCTTGCTTTAAACAGATATTCATTTAATTTTATTGATCTTTTTTCACAAAACAATGTAAATGTATCATGAATTTATAACTAAAAAAAACAAAAAAAAGAAAACAAGAAAAAAAAAAACGATTGATGCATGACTTTTTTAAAAATATTATTAAAGTGTCAGTTCACACTTGTCCATGTGCCATCCATTTGCTTGGCATAAAGAAGAAATGAGCTCATGCTGAGAATATGACAGTCGCCATTGCTTCTCTTTTGATGTCCTCATTTCACATTGACACAGAGAATGTAAATATGTTGGCAAATGTCTCGCAGCAGTGCTGAGGCAGACTCTTTTGTTATTGGACAACAAGCGAGAATGAAAATGTGTGATTTTACCAATACAAACCATATGGGTTCTAAATATACACAAAGGCCTGCCTTCTCCAAAACTGAAGCAGAATCAGCTGTTTCAACAGAGACGGTGTAAAACAAAGTCACTGAGTTCTAAACGGCTCAACACAATGAACTGGTTAAAAAGCCTGTTGTGTGTTTGCTTGGCTACACATGTGCTCATAAGACGCTCTGAGAATTTATGGGTTCCTCCATGATTTTGAAGGACTTTTTTTTCTAAAATTTGCAGACTGTTCTTGAAAGTCTTTGGCTATATTTTCTGTTCATTCATTCATTCATTCATTTTCCTTAGTCCCTTATTTATCAGGGGTCGTAACAGCGGAATGAACAGCCAACTATTCCGGCATATGTTTGCAACCCAATACTGGGAAACACCCATACACTCTCACATTCACACACGCACTCATACACAACGGGCAATTTGTTTACCCAATTCACCTATAGCGCATGTCTTTGGACTGTGGGGGAAACCGGAGCACCCGGAGGAAACCCACACGAACATGGGGAGAACATGCAAACTCCACACAGAAATGCCATCTGGTCCGGCCAGGACTTAAACCAGCGACCTTCTTGCTGTGAGGCAACAGTGCTAACCACTGAGCCACCGTGCCGATATATTTACTGATGATGATTTTTCTGATGATGATATAGACATACAATATTGTAAAGATTGAATTTTTCTCATCACACTTCATTTTGAGGTGCAGTTATCACTAATAACAAACCATTAACTAAGACTTTTAGCGCCATAAACTCCTAATTTGCTGCTTTTTAATAGTTATTAAAGTAGTAGATAGGTTTAGGTATTGGGTGGGATTAGCTAGGACTGCATGATCTTATGTAGAATAAGATGATGCTGAATATGTACTTTATAAGTAAAAAAGCCAATATCTTAACAAGGTAATGAGCCACTAGTTAATAATTAGAATTGATATTTAAACTTAAGTGTTACCATTTTTTGTTTACCTCAAGAACCATTGAGCTTCCTTTATATGTCTATAAAGAAAAAACTGAGAGCAGCAAACAGTTACTCAAGTATTTCACTCAACACCAAAGCCTACTGCATCATATCTGATACACAAATGACATGAAAAAGAAACTTTTTTGAAAACTTTATTCTCATCTATAATGATTACCATTGGAAAAGCCATTGACAAACCCAACAACTGGGTTAAAATTAATTCTAAAAAATAAACCAACCATTGGGTTTGTCCACATTTGACCCAACTTTGTGTTGAAACAACCCAGGACTTTTATTAAAGTGTAGAAGTTTATCAATCAATTCAATGCACTCAGCTATTTCAAGTGTGCTATGGCTGAATGTGCTTTACGATAAAGTTACACAATACACTTAAAGTTGCATAAAATCTGCTGCAATAAAAAAAAAAATTGGCAATATAACAAACAATTTTAAAGACTCCACTGGAGAGATTCTCATTAATGCTAAATAGACAGCTTGACATTGAAAATATAACTATGAACCTGTACATTATCCTCTTAGCCATAAGTAAATATCCTTAAAATAAGACAATTATATATAACATATTGTTACAAAAAATAGAAAGCAAGCACAAACAATTTTTTTAATTTTTTTTATATTATTATAAAACCTGTACAAAAAGTAATAATATTTTATTTCTTACTTGGTATGTCTTGTTTTCATGAAAAACCAATATCCTTCAAACAAAACACATTTACTTGAAAATTGATTAATAAAAAGAAACAAAAAAAACAAGAAACCTATAAATGACATTTTAAATGTGAAATATTACTATAACACCTCCACACTTTAAAAAATTGATTAATAATGAATTTCTCAGTATTTTTGCCTTGTTTTGAAGGGGTTTTGAAAATTTCACATAGAATTTTCACATGAATTGGCATATTTCGCAATGAAAATAATTAAATATCCTAAAGAAAAGAGAATTGTAACTGAGAAGTGTTAAACTGAAAAATAAATGAATAAAATGGGGTTTTATAAATGGGGTTTATAAAACAAAAAAAACAAACACTAATTAAGAAAATGATCTTAGCTCATGGAAATGTAATTTTCCTTCCATAAATGGACGCAGACACAGATGGCCGTATCGTCCCCTCTAAACTCCCCTGCCGCCCCTTACATTTTTTTTAATACCAGTCCATTGTGTTGTTTCTATAAGCTAAATGCTTTAAAAGGTATAGAAGTCCCTTGAAATGAGAGCAGTCAGATAATTGAACAGCTTAAAAACAGGAATCTAATTGTGCGGACCCCTCTGGGGGCCAATATTGAACTACCTTATAATAGGCCTGAGATATTCTCTTTGTGATTTATTGCCAAATCCCTGTATTTTTCAATACATTATAGTTTCTAAATTGTGTTTAAATTGAGTGCGGAGGAGCTCGGGCCATTAGGAGATGCAGAAAATGAAGATCATATTTAAATATTCATGCACCCTTTACCTTATTACTGAATCTGAACACTAACAAAATCAATATTAACTGCAGTTTGACATAAATTTATTTATGAATTTCGACTTTCTAAGTAGCGTATTTTTTCACTCAAAAATGCCTGCTATAATGTAGTAATGATATCAAAACAGAGTGTCAGGGTGCATTAGGCGTTCGGCCTCATGAAGCGTCACATAAAAACTCAGAGCGACCATGTAAAACTGCTTACTGCGCACAACCGTCCCGCTTTACAAACATCACTCATTACTTACTGCGCAGCATGTGAAACCGAGGGAAAGATACAGTTGTCTTGTTTGTCCAAACAATAAGCTGGATTGTATTAGAGTCTTAATGCGATGCGGTGTAACAAGCGATCAAAACGGATGCCCTTCCTTGGCTTCACCTGTCCTTATAACTCACCTTCCTCTGCTCTCAGCCAGCGTCTCATTTACATAGCAATACCATGAATTAAAATGAACCCGGAGAAACAGGGGGGAGGAAGACTTACAAAAGCAAACCTACAATTGCTTTTACTTGCTTACGTTCAAAGATTTCGTCTCCTTGCACAAACTCTGAATAAAACATCAATGATGTATGGATGGCAAATGACAAATAACAAATACGCAGTTTTTCCTCCTGACAGAATTTTTGAATGTCATTTCAATTTGATAATGAGATATTTCGAAACAAAACTAAGCAATTGTTAGTTTTCTCACAATTTGCACTTATTTTGCTCTCAATTTTGATCGTTTGTAATTGCTTTTACTTGCTTATATTCAAAGGATTTGTGAAGAATATATCAATGGCTGGATTTTCATCACCCTGTGTTAATGCATATTTTGAAGTATCGCATTAGAAACAAGTGGTTGAAACGTCAAATTTCGAATAATGCAAGATATGATAACACTTTTGCAGAATAAACTCTAAGCAAACATTACACCCAAGTGACTAATCAGTAGGCCCACACAGAATCTGCGTGCGCAGAAATCCGCAGATTTCCGCCAATATCAGTTCAGTAACATTACTGAATATTATGCAAATGTTTATGTGATTTATTTACAATACAGTTTATAAAGTAATATTTTATCTCTTTTAGTAGATATATTATATAAGAGACATGGCTTTGTTTACAAAATATAATTGGATCTAATTGGATCTGCAAGTTTTAAGTTACTATACTCTCAAAATCATGACATATAAATATGCAGATTCTGTCTGGCCCTGCTAATCAGTCTCCATTTTGGTTGCCTTGTTTATTGTTGGTTAGGTTACCAATACTACAGTCAGCTACTAACAACTTGATGGAAACCCACCTAATTTGCGTTTGGGACATTCTTTTCTTTTCTTGCAAACTTTGAAAAGATTTCCTTCACATAAGGACGGAAACCTGGCTAATGAATTGTGAAATGGCAAAAAAATTTCTTTATCTAAAGAAAAAGACACTTGCATTATGAGGCAAAAAATCTTTGGAATTCTTTTGATTGTTTACATTTTGATCATTTCAATTGGGTAATTCCAAAACGGATAGAAATTATCTGCATCTAGACAAATAGCAGTCAAATATAAAATACACAGTATTTCCTGACAGAATTTTCTCATGCCATTTCAATTGTAACGACTTTTGGTCATTTTAATATTGGTAATTCGATTTTTCTAAACAGACACTAAGCAAAAAAATAGACCATTTGCACATCATTTACCAATTTAAATATTAGCATTTTTGCTTCTCTCAATTGAGTCAATTTGGTAATTGCTTTTAATTGCTTACATTCAGAGATTTCATCTGCTTGCACAAATTCTGAAAAACACATCAGTGACATATGGACGGCAACAAATGCTCTTTATCTAAAGCGCAAGACGCTTACATTGGAATTCTTTATAGCTTTTTTTGGTCTTTAACGTTGAGTATTGAACATTAAACGGGGCTTTACTGGGCTGATGCCACATCTCTGGATACAAGATGATGTTGTAAAAGCAGAAAGGGCCGGAAAAAGCTCAGCATCAATCCAGAGAAAGACAGCGAAGCCATAAATCTCAGAGTCACAGCCTTGCCTCTCCTTTTAAAATCATCTAAACAGATTCAAAGAGCTTGATTCTGTCTGTAAGCAGCTCTTGTAAAGTCCTTACGCATTGGAAACAGAGTCAAAGAGGAAAATAAGCTTATTCAAAGGTTCTAAAACGGTGTTGATACGAGGGGGAAAAAAAGACTCAAGAGGCACTTGTTTAAAATCCAGTGTAAGTTATATAGGTCATTTAAAGAGTAGTGTGGTATATCTTGCAAAATTATGGTACTGTATTTATGCAAAATCTTTGCATTTCTTTTGCAAATTTTTCTTTTGGTAGAAATTGGTCATTTCAGTTTTGATAATTATCAACTTCAAAACACATTGCAATGTTAATGTTGCAAATTGCAAATGTTAAATAGACTGATTTTACTCACAGAATCTTTTTCTTTTTGTTGATTTCAATTTTGATCATATTATTTAAATTCTAATAATTTTCAATTTCTACAAATATTAAGCAACATCTGCACTTGTTGTGGCCGTTTACATTTTTGTAATTAGATATTTGTTAATAGGCTATTTCTTTTTCCCCCTCAGAATTTTTGCACTTTCAGTCATTTCTATTTTACACATTTCTGTCATTTCGATTTTGATATCATTAGTTTCTAAAATAACAGATTTTTGCTCATTTTAATTCTGATAACTACATATTTCTAAATGGTCCAAATCTTTAAACATTATTTAACTGAATGAATAACAGTTTTGATTATTCCTAACAAATATTAATCCTATAATAAGTTTTCTTTTAACACTAATAGAATATTCTGCTAATTTAAATCCTTTTTTTGCGATCATTTTGATAATTATTCATTTCTAAACAGTTCTAAACAATTTTTATACAGCAAATAACAAATATTGACGAATTTGGTCATTCAGATTTTTCTATAGAATTTTGGACAATTATTTATTCCTAAACAAATGACTGAAGAAAAAAAACAAAAAAGAGTTGTAACTTCAAATGTGCTTATGTGTGGTAACAGAGAATGGTAGCTTTGAGTGGTCCTGCTTCTGTCCTCTTGTGTACAGTAATGTTGAGGTCAAGACTGTGATGTGAACAGCTCTGTCAGCAGAGACACAAGGTGAGCTGGAAGAAGACAGAGACGCTTCATATAAGACGACACTCAAGATCCACAACACAAACAAACTGCATCCACTCCTGACCACTCAGCTCACACTGTCTGTATATAATGACCTCATACAGCTAATGATGCAGGAATATGAAGAAACAGTTTTAAAGATAGATATTCCTAAAATCAATATTTAATTAATTTATTCATTATTATTCATATATTTAGTTATACTTAGCATTTGTTGGCTTGATATTCACCCTCAGTTTTGATTTTTAAAAAGCATAACAACTGCAAAAATGCACAATAAAAATCCCATCCCAAACTGTTGCCTTAATGTTGCTAAAACGGCAATCATTTTTTTGTGCAACATAATTTTTGCAAGATTCATCCAGAAATGCACATTATTCCACAGAATATTGAGGTAATAATTCTCAATAAATAAACTAATTTCAAAGTCTTTCACCTCAGAGCTGTGAGAATAAATATATTACAGGCTGAAATCACATAAATTGCCAAGAAATGGCTAGCTCACATTTCATAGCAAATTCATAACAAAAAAATGAAAGACATTTTTCTACACCCTATCCAAAATCTTGCTAATACTTCCTTATTTTTTCTTATTTCCCCCAAAAATGTAGTTTATAGTTTCAGATAAATAACAAAAATTATATTGTAAACTTCTGGCTATTTTCTTAGTTTTTTTTTTAAAGATGTCTACAAGATGTGTTCCCAGACATTCCCAACTCAAATATTTAGCAAGAAACTGTAAATAAACATCCCATCCAAACATTTTGCTATCTTACAAATGCAAAACAAAATTACAAATATAATTTTTTATTTTATTTATTTTATTACTATAAATATTAATCCTTTTTGTCAAACACAATGTTGACATTTTGCTATAATTACGTGATAATTCTAGTGAAAAATCATCCTGTAATATACATTTTTCCTCAGAATTACACGTCTGTCCTTTCTAAAATAAAGAATAAAAAAAATCAAACAGTATGTCGTCCTCCTTCCATTCCTCCCAGTTAGTTTGTCTTGGTATTTATTTTCTCATGAATACAAAAATTCCATAAAAGGTGCGTCAAGCCGATGAAATAGTGACATCATAAAGCTAAAGCCATTATAGAAAGATTACCCTCCCCGTTCCCAAATATCAAGATACAAGCGGCTCCCTTTTCATCATGTTGCAGCCTTTTCTTCCTCATTGCTTTATGCGCATTAGGGAGAGCAGCCATATGTCATTACTGTAATACAAGATAAAAGTCAAAAGTTGGACTCTTTAAAGCCGCTTGCTAGGATTAGCAATAAAGAACTGTATATAAGTCTGGGAAGAGCTTAGCGAGCAGAAACTGGGCCTCTAAACATCAGTCAATTTATATTAGAATTTCCATACATGCATTTGCTTGTTACTGTCAATATGCAAAAATGGTGCTTACCAACAAATAAAGCATAATGTACTCAAGCCGGCGCATCAATAACTGCGTCTGAGCTTTAAAAGAAAATGCAAAAAGGGGAGAGAGCACAAAGACGCCTCCTGTGAAATATATCTCGCATTAAACGTGAAAACGTCAGAAAAATAAAGCTGGCTCTTCGCTCGCACGCTAGAGCCTCCATTCATCTTAGCGGAGACTGTGGCTCAACGGGAAATAAATAGCATCCTGTCAGCTCCCGTATTTCATTGAGTTACACAGTCAGGTTTTCGTGTTATGGACGACTCTCATAGCACAGACCTCCTAGAAGACACATAAGCGGAAGAGGCCTAAGAGAGAGAAAAGAGTGAAAAATGGACAACAGAGCAGATCGAAGTGGAAGATCAATGAAATCAGATTGCGGGCAAACAAAAACTAGCCAAAAGTGACAGTCTCTGCGTCTATCGTGATTTCACATGCTCATTGATAATGCATGAAGTGAAAGTAGGGAAGGTAGACAGATGTGGAGCGTTAACCGCAAGGGAGCGTCTAGAAGTGAACGATGATTGACCGTTACCCTGGACGTGAACTACTGGAAAACAGAGGTCGGGTCAGTTGAAGGAGTGATGTTAGCTTTGTGTAATGGGGTTGTTATTGGCTAGAGTGTGAATACAGGTCTCCCAATCCTCCGCTAGGAATGCCGATGCTTGTGTGTAAACGTATAAAGGCCCTGATATACTCAATGCAAAGTTCACTTTCGTTCTTCGTTTAGATGTAAAGAGAAGTTTGAAACACGTGAGCAAATGTATAATGTTAGCAAACATCCAAAAGTGATCCACAATGTTGAGTGTGGAGTTTAGATGAAAATGGAACTAGGTGACATTTTACATTTATATGTTGTTCAAATTGTAAATACGCAATTTATAGTTCTTTTCAATATCAAAATATAGTACAAATTACAATGGTTAGAAGAGCTTCTGACAATAGCGATATGTAAAAAGCTCTAATTTGGCACGTCTTGACATGTTTATTCATAGATCACTTTTTACTGCTTCAACAGCAGTTTTAAAGATGCAGTATAATTTTCACAGCTAGAGTGCACATATTCACAATAAACAAAGGCGTAGTTTGATGACATTTGGCCTCAGTGTGGAATCATGGGAGTTTTTCATTACATCCTATGGGACACATGCAGAAATTATGTTCATGGATAAACTTAAGTATTTACAAATTATTATCATAAGTATGAAGCAGAGTATTGGTGCGTTTCCACTACAGCGTCAAATCAGTGCTCACGCTACTGCTCTGGGGCATGTAAACTGTTCTTACATCGACTGCTCTCAATGCTTTCTACATGCCGATTTAATCCCATAATGCACTGCATGGGCGTTTATGCACAACTTTCATATGAATGAACTGAAAATGCTCACTACGCTGCGCTCCCAATGTGCCAATGGGAGCCAATAAGGCTGAAACAATTGCTAATGAAAGACTACCGTAACAGCACAAAAGCAGCAGAGATTTTATTATGCCGCAGTTGACTGCTTCCTGTCCCTTTATGCATGTAAAAACTGTCTGTGTTGCTTTTAATTAGAATTACACACTTCAGTTTCTACTGTAAAGCAGCTCTTTGGGGTTTTTACTCATAAACTTCTGACATTAATAGATTGAACATAAAATATAGACCAGATATTTCCATGTCAAAGAAGGTGGAGCCTCAGGGCCACTCGGTTTTAAGAGTGTTTCTCAGGTTTATATTATTTTTGATTGTTCAGTGTTAAAATGTCTTATTTGCTTTATCCAACAGTAAGACATGTTAAAAAACATGTTAGTTATAATATTTGTTTTAAATATCACATCACATATCGAATATCGCATTATTTAGCATGCTATAAGGTCGCATTTTTCTTCAGTATTACACAGCTCAATTTTAAAGTAATCTTTTTATGAGCAAATAACAACCAAACATCTTCCATTTGAGACACAAAACCTAGTTTATGTGTGACATGTGTCCCTCCATTGCAGATATTCAGCGTGCAGCGGTTGCCATGCGTCTGATGTTGGTGAACTCCAATGCTTTTTCCGGCATTTGCTCCCGCAGGTCTGACATTCAAGATCTCTCAATTATGTATGAACAGCAAGCAATATCCTTTACCGTCATGCCCACACAACATATTTCATCTTCCAGGGCACAGATGCCCAATCAAATTCTCCACATAATTATGATGACTTATTAAAAATGAGCCCAAACACGTTATTAGGAAGACTGCAGTTAGTCTCAGTGGCCAAAATTATTTAATTCATTAAAACAGCCTCTATTTTTAAGCCGTGAACAATAGACAAGAGCTCACCGAAAGACAACAGGTAGAATCCTGAGAGATTTAGGGCACCGCTAGCATTCGTCAAAGTGTCAACGTGTCTAAAAGGTCAAGAAACAAAGCAAAGTGGTTAGATTACATATTGGCTGAGGCAACTTGAGCTTGCGATATTATGAAGCGATATATTTCATGTGCTTTTTCAAACAAACAGCATGGCTCAGGCGTGACTTACTGAAACTCACTGAAAATGTCTTTTTTTTTTTTATTGGACGTATAAATGGCCTTTTTGTGGCTGTGGTTTCCCGGTGTACAGAGTACAGCCACATCTTGGGAATACACAGCTCGGCGGAGAGAAAACATCTCAAACACCATGTTTATCTGCCACACAACATGCAGCCATTAAAAATACATGAGGCTACCATCCATTATTCCGTCTCCGAATGGCAAAATCTGCATTAAGCTTGAAGAATCCTTCTGTTTTAGGATAAATAAATGAAACGGGCACTTAGAGATTCCTCGTGCTTTATTATAGAGCGAAGGAAACGCATGAGTTTGCAGAGGAGCGGGAAATGTGCTGCGCTTTCTAAATATGAATGAATAAATCAAAGCCTCTTCAATTAGTGTCTCGCATCTTTTCTGTTAATTCAAAAGATTTTGCCACTTTTCTAAGAAAGTGTATTTAATATTTAAATCGCTTTTTACTTTCTCAGTGCCCAGGTGATTTCTGGCGCAATGTGCCGACTAGGGCTTGTCAGTTGTGATTTGGGTGTTAAGAAGTGGCATAAATCTGACATGGAAAAAAAAAAAAAAAAAAAAAAAAAAAACTTAAAAATTTAGCAACATGAGACAAATGGAGAAATGCATGGCAAAACAACAGAAAGCTGAAGCGAGTACACAGTTTTACCATCAATAATTCATATCTCTCACATCCAACAACTTCTGTCCTGTTTTCGTGCCTCTCGTGTGTAATTTATGGCTCTCAACATAGTGCGTCTTAAATTTTTGAAAGATCTGTCAAAATGGATTTGTTGTTTTTGCAGATAATACAGAAAACGCTATCAAGACTTGTTGAATGTGCCTTTGGAAGTATAGTGAATATGCAGGAACAGTGTAATATGCCGAGTTTAGTGTGTTATAGTGCATTTTAAACACCTACTCATTTTTCTCTCTACTCTCAAATTGTCATGACTGTAAAAATCTATAAAAACCTTGTGCAAAATGCTGATTTTACATCTTGATCACAGAGAACACTAGAACTATGGTAGAACAGTAGCTATAAAGTTTTAATAATCATTCTACTTCTATGAGGCACAGAGGAACAATAGCACTGGAATAACTTTCAGAACAATTATTTCCAGCTGATGAATGATAAAAACACAGACAGCCAATCAGATTCAGCCCAAATATAAACAGCTTGAGCATTTAAACAGTGGACAACCATACAATTTGTATAAACATTTAATTTTTATAATTGTAAATGTAATGTATAATATAAATATACACTTTAATATAACAATTTAGCATAAAGCATATAATATAATATAATATAATATAATATAATATAATAGCTAATGTATCAATCCATCAGATTTTTTTTTATAGGTTTGTGTTTGAGCTTTCTTTTTTGTTCTATAAACCACTGATCAATAAAAAAAAAAGCAAAAAAAAAAAAAAAAAAGCCATGATTTGTCCACACTATATTGCTTTCAACCCAAATTTGAGCAAAATATGGGTAAACCAAAAGCTGGGTTAAAATGTTTTGCATAAAAAATTTATAATCTAAAGTTTATGTTTGTCCATATTTTATTATATGGATTTCAGTTGAAATAGAGTGTAATGTTTTTTTTTTTCTCATTTATAAATTTTCATAATGAAATGATTCATTTTACATTTTTCTTTCACTCCGAGAGTCTCACCTTTTTTGTAATCAACATTATGCCACAAATTCTGTCAGCC
>CAIGQV010019951.1:16348636-16381506 GCA_903798115.1 Danio jaintianensis
TGTCATTACTGTAACCCACAAACAACAACTCTCCATCCACTGTAATTGCTACATAATTCAGGAGATGCAGTGGATGTGACCTCCAGGTAAACTTATATTTACTTTGCAGCTGTTAATGACTAAAGCTTTGATTAGCTCTTCTCTTGGAGGATGAGGATCCCAGAGCTCAAGCTTTGTTTTGTTCAGTCAAAGGAGAGCTTTGTATCCATTGATGCAAGAATCAAAAAAAAAAAAAAAAAAAAGATTGTCTTCTAATTAAGATGGGCCATTTATCGGTCTGAAATTTGTTAAATTAATAGTTCCTTCAAAATCAGTGTGTTTGGCTTGAATCGTGTAAAAACAAATTGGTTTGCCTTACATTTTGTAATTAAATCAAATTAACCTTACAAGTAATTTTAACTTGCATTATATTGAATTTAAAAAGCTTATGACTTAAAGGGACAATTCACACAAAAATAAAAATTTACTCACTCTGTAGTAGTTTTAAACCTTTATGAGTTTCTTCTGTTAAACACAAAAGAAGATATTTGGAAGAATGCTGAAAACCTGTAACCATTGACTTCCATAAGAAAAACTATGAAGAACCAAAGCTGAGAGAGAGAAATAGAAAAAAAAAACAAATACATGACAAAAAATATATATTGCATTTTTATTTCAATATAATACAAAATTAATTAATTATTTTCTTCATTCCTTTGTATTATTTTTTGCATTCATTTTTTTATTTATATTTAAACTTAATAAAATAAATGCATTTGTTTTTCCATTTATTTTTATATTCATAGATTATGCCTATATAGCTGCATTTATTTATCTATTTATTAATACGTTTATATGGATAATTATGCATTTATTTATTTTTTTCGGTCTGGTACTCCATAAAATTTTTTTCAAAAAACCTCAAAAGTGTCAGAATCAGAATTTTTGATTTTTGGGTGAACTAACCCTTTAAACAAGATGGAACAATTTAATAAGTTAAATTAGCATAAAAACCTGCTGTTATGATTTATTGATCATATAATTTTTACAGTGCAGTTTCTCTCTCTCTGTCCTCTAGCTTGTTTAAAATAATCTCCGTCAAGCTTTGGCAAGGTTTTTGTGCATTAGTTCAGAAATGTGCATTAAATCTGAAAGGAATACGTGAATAAACATGGAATGTAGTAAATTAATGGGGTGTTTTGCCTGAGGGCAGAAGGGAGGACGGACCCCCCATGAGTTCATTTTTCACGGCTTTGGTTATGCTTTCAACACTAATTGAATTTCAGTGTACATTCTGAAAAGTCTTTATTAGAGTAACTTTTGATGTAAATCATACCTGATCTATAAGGGGACTTTTGCCCATTAAGTGCATTCATTCTTTCTGGTTTTATCTTGTCCATGTCATTTTCATTTGCGCTCACAGCCAAAATATTATCCTGTGAATTAGGAACAAGGTAATCATAGATTTGGGGAAAAAAAATTATAATTATGTTTTAATCTGAGATTTAAAAACATCATTTAATTAATAAATGGATAAATGGATATTATAAATGCACTCAAAAAAATGAATGTTGCTGCTTGTTCAAACTACTAATTAAAAAGGAGTTGAAACAACACAATTTTTAAGTTTTTTGGAACAACTTACTTGTTTTATGTTCTATCCACTTAAATATGTAAAAACTATTAAGTTGACTTTATTGATTTGTGTTGGGACAACATGAAAGAATATAGTGTGGAACCCAGCATTTTTTTACAGTGTGTATACAAACACAAAATTAGTTTAGAATATATATGTTCATAAATATATGATATATTTATATAATAATTTACATATAATCATTTAAAATATAATAATGTTTTATAACAAACAACAATTTTAACAAACAAATATACAGAATTATTACCAATCATGTGAACTTTTAATTATTTTTCAAGTATTTTCCAAGTGCCGTTTAATGATAGTAATAATAGTTTTAATAACTAATTTCGTAAGTCTTTTCCATGATAACAGTACATACAATTATATTCGTTTTTTTGCAAGATACCAATATTCATCTTAAAGTGCAATTGAAAGGCTTAACTAGGTTAATCAGGTTAACTAGGCAAGGTAAGGTAATAAGGTAATCATTGGACCATAGCGGTAGGAGATTTTATTATTAGTAGTATTTTTATTAATTACAGCCAAATTAAAAGAAAAATATAATAGGAAATACTGTGAAAAATATTTGAAAATTAATTAAAAAAATTCATAGGACGTCTAATAGTTTTGTCTTCAACTGTATATATAATTTAAATAAGTGTCAAATGTTTTACTTTTTTTATTACTTCAAATTATAAAAGCAATAATGCATGTATGTGCAAAAAATATGCCCTAACATTGCAGCAAATCCCATCATTTCCAAACGTAGCAACTAGACAGCCAATAGCTCATCATTTACAACATTTCTCCTTGTTTCCATCAAGCACTTTCACTGGTATCTTAACTCTCCAGGCACTGATCTGTCCAAAGAAACAAAACAATTTTCCGTTTGCTCTGAATCTCCGCTCCCGAGGCCACGGGAGCCTTTGGGTGGCTGTCAGACAGACGTCCAGTACGGCATCACACAGAATCATCTCATGTCAGAGACGTGCATCTCCAGCCATTAGAGTTTACCAGCACATACTGTCCCCTCAAACACCGACGCCCATCCTCCATCAGTCCAGAAAACAACCAGCCTGCCTCTTGGTCACCATGCCACATCCATTCAGATCAGCAGGCATACACAACACTGCAGCGGAAATTGGTCTTTTGTCACTCAAGATTAACAATGGCTTTCAAATCTCCACGGAAAAGTCTTAATCACTGTACGTTTCCATGGACATCAGTAATCTAATTGTTTACCTTATTCTGAATAAGATAGTATGGGAACACTTTACAATAAGGTTGGATTAGTTAATGCATTTACTAACAAACAAGCAGTTAACAAAACAGTACAGTATTCTTGCAACTTAGTTTGTTAGCATGTGTTAAAACAAAAGTCCTTCGTTAGTTCATTTTAACTTAGAGTGCATTAACTGATGTTAACAAGCATGAGTTTGTATTTTAACAATGCATTAGTAAATGCTGAACTTGGATTAATGAATGATGCACACGTATTGTTTGTTATTAGTTCATGCTAGTAAATATTAACTAATAGTAACAAATAAAAGCTTATTGTAAAGTGTGACTGACCATTATTAGCATTAATGTTTACATAAGTTGCTTTTATGATACCCCATGCACATGATGACATTCAACATATCCTCCAGCATATAGTAGGTCTTAGTTATTGTAGGGGAAACCAGGGGCAATTGTATAATTTTTAGGGTTTTTTTCTGGTCTTTATTTTGATAGGACAGCATGATGAAAAAGAAAGTGAAGTTGGAAAAAAAAAGAGGGGATGGGATCTGAAAAGGCCAGCGAGTCAGGACTCTAACTCAAGACACCCGCAGCAATGTTACGCTGTATGTCGGCACACTGCCCATTAGGCTATCAGTGCCAACAATTGTAATATTTTTTGCATTGTTCACAGATTACTTGATATACACTAGCAATCTTTTAATTGAGAATGAAAAAAACAGTAATAATTACATTATATATATCCACCAATTAATATTTATTAACCACAGATATACTTTTGCTAATAAGGAAACGATTATATTAAAATAATTGTATTTTAAAAATAATTTCACTCTACCTTGTTTATGATCTGAGGAACTAAGTGCATTACAGTTCTCCCCTGTACCAATTGTCCACAATTTTCCTGTTACACATACATTTTTCAGTGTTTAATTTTTACCATTTCCAGTTCAGTTAATAATTTGTCATGCTTTGCATCTGCCATCATTTACTGTATTTGCATGTAAATTCATGCTCAAGCCTTGCTCTTTTGTTTGCTCTAAAACTGCTGATCATTGAAAATAATCAAAAGTTCTACAAGATGGTAACCATGCTACATGTCTATACTGCATTTCGATAATGCGGCTAAAATAGCAATACTCCAGATGTCTTAATCTGATTTGTGTTTATTTTGATTATGACTGGAGCTGGGTTAAGATCATCGAAAATCTTTACATGCTAGATTCTTCATCAGTGTATCGCCTTAATGTTAGTATCAGAAAACTATTGTTCACATAAATGTACCGACTCACTGACTCAAGGTGACGCAAATGTGCCTTGCATCCAGGATGCTGAGCACACTTTTAAATAGAAGTGTTTTAGTAAAATCTATCTTAATCATTTCCACTAAACGCAAAAAGACTGGCAAAACAGGATGGCCATTCGGATGGGTTCAAGAGTTGGTCAAAAATAGACCCTCAAATGCATCATTATTGGCGTTTGTGCATAAACACACTGAAAGTGAGACAGAATCTGCCAGATGTAGCTAACAGGGAGACGCCTGACTCGATATTTCCTTTGTTGTTTGGTCAGGAAAGGGAAGGTTATTGTAAACCGACTTAGGAGTAAATAATCCCTACGTTTCCATAGCAAAGTCATAAACAGCCTGGAAAAACAAAGGACGAGAAGACAATAAATCTAACGATGGTCAATTTTGTTTAGTTTCCAAAGTGTTTTCGAGGGAAATTCTATTTCAAAACAAAGGGGGACCTCGTTTTTCCATGGAGAAAGAGGAAATCAGATGTTTCAGAGATTTGGGTGCTTCTTTTTTTTATTTCTTGAAATGAATAGGCCGTGTATTTTTCCTGGCAGACCTGCCCTGTGTTGTGACAGATATATGTGGACAATGTTTTGTTATTCTGTCAAGAAACTTCCAGTTTAACAAGACCTGTTTTAGGGCTCTGTCTCAAGGAAGTTTCAAAGTTCAAGATGTTTGAGACTATCGTTTGGCTTTCGCTCAAAATGTGAGAGCATTGATCTAAAAGAGAAGTGTTGAAACTTCACGTTTAAACTGTGAACTTCAGATGCACTACATTTAAACAGTAAAAGACTAAAAGTAACTAATCCTACACCTCGGGCAATGTGAGGGTCAATTTTACAGCAAAAAGATACTGAGTTTGATGACAAGAAGTGAATTAAACAAAATCTGTTTGTTTCTAAATAAAACCAACCACATTTTAATGTAGTTCAGTGGTCTCTCAATGCTCAGTAATGATGTAATGGGGAAATTATGCATAAATAATTTGAACTAAAAGCTTAATATAGATTAAATTAACTGCAATTTCTGGTAATGCATTAAAGGTTTATGTTTTACAAATATTGATGTCCACAAAATATCTTTTTCTCAATAAGACTGCAATTACTTGAAGAAAAATACAGTAAAAACTTTCATATTCTTAAAGTTATTAAAAATAACTATATTTTAAATTTGGACAGTAAAAAAAACAAAACATTATTGGAATTTGTTTGTAACCTTACAAATGTCCTTACTGCCACTATGACCATTACTTTGTCATATTGTGCTAATACACATCTAAAAATAACTTTTTAAAATGTGGAAACATCAATTTTTACAGTTTTTTTAAAGAATGAAAAAAAAATACAAAAGCATTTGTAACATTACAAACGCATTTACTGCCACTTGGATCAACTGAATGTGTCAGTGCTAAATAAAAGCAAATCAAATAAATAATTTTAAATATATAAAAGTATTTGCTAATGTAAAGAAATCCCACACACTCCACCTTTAAGCTCTTTTCCAGGTAGAGATGGCCAGTAAAACGCAGCATGACTGTCTTATCGCACTAATACATAAGCAAACAGCAGAGTCTTTACCACGTGTCGTATGCGCAGCACTGTACAGCATACGTGGCTTTTGGTAGCTGAGAGACATGATTATTCAGAGGTAATATTTTATCTTAGCAGTTTGCAGAGCTTTGTTTGCCGTTCTTTCAAGCAGGGGATAAAAGAGCAGCCTTGGCGTGCTGGCTCTGATTATGATCTAATTGTTAACATTCAGTGTGCCTTATTATCAATCTGGTGCCTTACAATGAGCAGTTAGTGCTTTGTTAGTGTTGGCAGAAGGCTCTGAGAGAGCGATTCTGCTACCGGTGGTGCATTACAGAAGTACTAGTTAGCGCTAAGGTGGCATGAGAGGAGCCCCTGCCGCCAACGACAACAACAACAACAAACAAACAGGAATTGATGGCAAGCGTTTATTATCTGGTTTAATTGCTCATCATCTGGAGGATCTGACAGTTGTGGTTAATGAGAGAGAGAGAGAGAGAAAGAGAGGAGCAGGCTGTTGGCAGAGGGCTTCACAGCACAGAGAATGCTGGGAAAGAGGAGGGAGACCGGGGGAGTTTGACACCCAGATCTGTAGCAACTCATTCCAGTCGAACAGAAGCACTGGATGTAAGCGAAGTCATTTTCTAATCAAAATATCAGCCTTCACTTTACTTCCACCCAGCTCTTCGGAGGTCTATTTAACCTGGATGTCATTAACACACACACACGAACACACTCGCAGAGATGAATTGGGCCCCGTGTGTAATCAGATGGTGAACACACGCAGGATATCACTCTTCATCTGGGATACAGGCCTGGATGGGCTTCAGAAAAGACCTCCCAGATTCTGCAGAATCAGGGATGTAGCGAAAGAGTTCAAACTGACAGTCATCAGAACAAGGCTTTGGTTAAATGCTTATTTTTTACATGCATCATATCATAAATCACACTTTTTAGTGTCTTTGTAGTTGGGTGCATCCCAAATTGCATCCTTAATTTTGTAGTATGAATAGTTCAAGTAATGCAATCACATCAAAAAATTATGAAAATATGTGCACTTTAAATACCTGAATGATGTACTTATTCAATGGATTAAAAAAAGTGTGTAATGTGTGTAATAAATACACTCAGTGGTTGCAACTTTGCTCATGTAGTTAAAAGGGAGAAGCTATGAGACACTAAAGCTGGATTATTTATTTTTAACTATATATGAGTATATATAGGATGACACTAAACTGAAACATTACACGATTGAGTGTATAAGTAAATAAGTGCTTAGTGTAAAATTGCAAAGTGTGTCATTTGGGATGCAACTGTTGTCTCCCATACCAGAAACACTGGTTCAGATCTGCTCTGAGAGTTGTGAGAAACAACTGGGGAGGGGGTTGCATTGGTGTAGTGACCCGGATGGGAGTGAGGTTTAGTGGTGGGAGCGTAACAGAGATCAGAAAGTAAGAGTTCAGGTAAGAACCTCTCTTCTCTGGCCTCGAGAAACACCTGGGGTGCTCTTGTTAGTAGACCCAACTCCCATGCTGGAGTTGAAGAGTAGAAGCATCCTTGTTAGTGTGCCTTCCTACTACACCAGAGACAGTGATTTAAAACCCTCTCAGAGGATGATGAGCAGAACTGGGAGGGGTTACATTGGTGCCATGTTCCAGATGGGAGCGATAATTAGTGATGAGCATGTGAGAAAAACTCACTGTCCTGGCCTCGGTAGGTAAAATCTTCTATCTGTTGTTTTCTTATTAGCGTGTCCACCTCCCATTCTAAAATTGAAAGCCTGTTTGGAGCATGGTAAGTAGAACCACAGGGGTTACATCGGTGCTGTGACAAACGAAAGTGAGGTTTAGTGATACGAGTGGAATGGAAATCAGCTGCTCAGAAGCGAAATAACAAATCATACTTATTGTACATTGAGTAAAATCATGACAAATAATATTAAATGTTTCTTGATTAGCCACTGTTTCACATAAAGGCTTCTGAAAGATCAGGTGACACTGAAGACCGTAAAGAATAATAATGCTGAAAATTCAGCTATGCGACACAAGAATAAAATATATTTTAAAATATATTAAAACACAAAGCAGAATTGTAATTATCTTCCAGAAATTTTTTTTTATGTACTTTTGATTAAATAAACTAACTGGATTGAGATAATCATCATAATGATTATGGATTGCATTATTACCAATAAATGACTGAGAGGCAGAATTTAATTCTGCAATGTTTAATATTTATTTGACAAATATTCCTTTTTAAATAATTTTTTCATAACCCACTCCCAAACAATTATATATTATTCCACGTTTAAAATTAGATTTGTAATCTCGCATTTTCTGAAGTGGTCTCCGACTTCTGGACCCCACAATTATATTACAACAACATGAAATATCCATCATATGTCTTGAGCTATTTTTGAAATCACTCTATGATATGATACACAGATGGGAAGTTGTAGATTAGTCCTAATGCACAACCACAAACAGTTGTAACATTAGTCTTCGTTACACAATGATTTATCCAATAAAAAAAAAAATACATTTGTGAACGCAAATAGCCTTAAAGAGCAATCTCTTCATACCACTCTTGTGGCTCACTAATAAAAAAAGACTTTTCCATTAATTTCCAAACATAAATGTTAAATTGAAGACATGAAGATAACTGCTTCATCAGCTCGAACTTACTAGGAGGGGCACAATGCCAACGGGGAACACCCTCCCAAAAACCACCACTGCTAAACTCATTCACAAACATCCCATTGAGAAACTCTGGAACTGGTGAAGCGCAGCATATGCCTGCATTCTACCCACTGCTGCAGATACGCACCCGCACACATGGGAATCATTAGGGCACACAAGTTGGCGAGTGTCCCTAGCAACCAGCTGCATCTGTTTATGTTTACCTTCACGCTCCTACCAGCTAATGCCATGAGTACATCTGCTACTGTGCAACGAAGCTGTGGTTACATGCATGGTTGACCCATGATTCTGTAATTGCCCAGCAAGTAAGATAAAGAGTCAGAGCGTAACCACCAAAGCCCTTCCAAAAGCCTCTTTCCTCTGCCAGCTCTGGTGCTGCTGTGGAAAGCTCATTCCTCAATCGCTTCAACAAACTGAGCCGCAATAGTAAACCTGCTTTTACAAATCTGTGCAAGAAATATGGACACTGACTAATGGCAGCATATTATATATATATATATATATATATATATATATATATATATGCCAAAGACATTTAAAATGCATTACAAATGTGAAAATAAAAAGGTAATTTTTGGACATTAAACATTGTGATACACTTTTGAATCCCACTGCATATATTTAATATAGCAAAATAAAGATAAATTCCAATATTTACTGTGCAAATATATTTATAATAAACCACAAAAAAAAATGGTGCTAATACAGAATCATAAAATATAAATTAAATATGATTTTACATTTTTACACATGCTAACTGTTCTTCAGACCACTAGGTTTAATCATTAAAATCATTTTTAATAATCTAAATATAATCAAATTGATATGTCTAAATATATAGAGGACAGGGGTGGCGCAGTGGGCGCTGTCACCTCACAGCAAGAAGGTCGCTGGTTCAAGTATCGGCTGAGTCACTTGGCATTTCTGTGTGGAGTTTGCATGTTCTCCCCATGATCGCGTGGGTTTCCCCCACAAGTCCAAAGACATGTGCTATAGGTGAATTGGGTAAGCTAAATTGTCCATAGTGTATGTGTGTGAATGGGAGTGTATGGGTTTCCCAGTGATGGGTTGCAGCTGGAAGGGCATCCGCTGCGTAAAACATATGCTGGATAAGTTGGCAGTTCATTCCGTTGTGGCGACCCCAGATTAATAAAGGGATTAAGCCGAAAAGAAAATGAATGAATGAATGAATAAATGAATATAGAGGCCAGAATAAATCATTTAAATTTTACATTATTCTTTTACACTAAATCAGATTTGGAACATTATTTTATTTATATTTTGACACTTTCTTTTCATAAAAGTAATATAATAGCACAAATATACTTGTATTTAATATGCTTTATGCATGAATTCAATTTTTGTTCTTTACATTTAAAAAAAACATTTAAAAAAAATAAAAAAGGACACTTGGAATTTCTTGTATATCTAAACTTGAATTTAAAGTATCCACAATAAAAAGTTCATATCGTTATCAATTATGACAATTAAAAACATCTCTGAAAGCAATGCAGAATTTAACCAGAGTGTGGTTTCAAACATCTCGCAGATGTGCAACTCGCATGAAAAAGAAAAGAAGGGGGACATGAAAGGAATTTTTAAGCCTACACTAATAAAATAATGGCTCAAAGCAGCCACATGAAAGTCTTGAGATGTTGGTGTACTTTGTGCTGTTATTGTGTTTCCTGTTCACAAGTTCATGCAACAGATGCCAAAGAAAAGCGTGGCGGCGCGGCCCCCCTCTGACCCGCCGGGTGAGAACTACACAAATGCTCTAGAGGACACAATATCCAACGCATACAAATGTGCTTGTGTTTCCTCATTTCATACAGAACACACACTTTCAGATGCAATCACAATTAGGATGATAAAGGGTGTTCCTCGGTTTGCTCAAATATCAAGACTATAATCACAATAAATTTTTACGAGTGTCTGTGGTCTTTTTTTCCAGATGCTCAGAATTTAGAAGAATATCTTGACTGGGTTACATAAAAATGGCCTGCCCTTTCAAAAGTCTAATTGAATTCATTCATGCGAGGGAAATTGCGCAGTAAAGGCAAATTAGCTAACCTCACATTTGAGGTTGTTTTCCCACTGAATCTGACCGAGTGCGTATTTCTGTGCCCATGGTATGAGTCTTATGGTATGAGTAAAATAAACTATGCCCATAAAGCGTCACTTATGCATATTCATAATTACAAATATATACACCTGCGCTTTAGAACAACAGACAATGGCATCAGATTTTGTGAAAGTTTCACACTTCTTTTTGATTGCCTTGACGGGGAATATTTTGTAAAAGCCAAACACTGATCAACACTGACCTCTTCTGGCTGTTTCTTATACTGACAGCAAAAGCGGCAAAGACACCAAAAAGATCAGGTATTTTAACAGATGTCACATCTCTTAAGGATAAACACGATAAGATTTTGTACAGTTATGGTCGAAATCAGGGAGAAATCCTCTCTGACGTTTGTCCATATCATGATCGTCATGTATTAAGGGGATAGTTCACCCAATAATGAAAAAATATCCTCACCATTTACTTACACTCAAGTGGTTTTAAATTTCTGTTGAACACAAAAATATATATTTTGAAAAATGTTAGAAAAAAAAAAGCGGCCATTGACATCCATAGTAGGAACAAAAAATACTATGGAAGTCATTGGCTGTTTTCCCCCCAACATTCTCATATCTTTGTTTGTGTCCAACAGAAATAAGAAACTCAAACAGGTTTGAAACAAGCGAAGGATTTTCCTTTTTGGGTGATCTCTTTAATCCAGCTCATATCAGTCAACTTGCAGGTTTCATTATACCTACACACTCAAGGACCAACATACTAAACAGTAGGACTGGAAACAAGATCAACATTGCAGTATACCAGTAATATTTATACATTTATCATAAGAACTTACATCAAGCCATTTATATGAATGGAAATGTAATATCCATTTATCCATCCATTTTTGTTTAGAATAGAGGGCACGATTATCCCATCCTTCTGAACGTAGAACAATTAAACAGAATAGCTTAATTTACTACTAATTTAATTATTTTTATAAATAAATAATCGCCTCGACAGAATTATTCGATGTCTCACAATGATTGCCAAAGTAACTGTTCTTTTTATTTTTAAAAATAATAATAATAAAAAGATTTTTTTTAATTAAAAAAAATAAGTAAATTACGGTTCACCAACTGCAGTGACAGTACTACTGGTACAATCTTGAAGAGTCAAATCACTTTCCAAAGGTGATTTAGGGATGTGTCCACACTTGGCAGATCAGTTCTACACTGTCTTATTGTTCTGTTAGTATGAGTTCATTCTCCAAATCCAATCTTGCAGTGCACAAAACAAGCAGAAAGGATTCTCAGTCCACTTTCAAACAAACTCTAATGCAGCCTTTGTCTTTAATGCACATTTTGTGTTGCATGAGAAACAAGGGAGGTTGAGGTGGTTTTGTTTTTGTTGTCAAAAAAGGTTCATGTGAATAATTGGTGATGGAAACACATTTGCCAAATAAACTCTGCCGAAGTGAAACTTACACCCACCTCCAAATGTGAATTAGGTTTGTTTCTGTCAAGTTGTTAGAGTGGCTGACTGCAGTATTGGTAACCTTGGTAATGGAAACATAATGGAGACATTTAGTCAGGTGGGTGGTTTGGGGGCATTCACTTCATGTTAGGATGGAAACCAAGCTATAGTCACAATGTTGCCCATTACAGCTCAAGTACAGGCTTCAGAATTGTCTCCTTGTAGCAGATCGTATGTAGCAAATTGTAAATATACCATCAGACATTACACATAAGAAGTGCATTTACATCAGCTCTCACAACTCTCACAGTAAGGATCCTCAGTTTCTGGCACAAAATAAACATTTCATAAAAACATAAAACAAAAAGAAATGGCTTTAAAATGTAGTTTTCAAAATGACACTGAGAACACAGGGTACACTAAGGGCTAAATGTGTTATTTACTTTTCAGTCTGGAACAAACGAACCTAGAGAACTGAACAAGTGTGCAAACTCAATTATATCTGAACTGTAAACTTTAACCCTGGTGATAATTTTGTGATAACTGACTTTTTGTATAATATAAATAACAATACTGTGTGGTTAAGAAGACTCAAGCACTTTTTTATTATTTATACATAGCAACTGCTCTCTCTGTGTCAGCGGTGGCGCAAACACAAATTTGAATGTTGAGATTATAGGTGTTAAAGGCTGAGGAGATATAAACAAACAGCTGTCATTTAGAAATAAGATTGCGAAGGTGTTTGAATCGAGACTCCTTTAGCAATTAATTGTGCAGTAGAAAACAAAAGGCATACCATGATTACAAATGATAACAGAAACTGTACTAAAATATACTACTGTAAAAAAAAACTGCCATACTAACTGCTCAAGAAAAAATTAGAGAACCAAGTATTAAGCTGCAACTGATAAAACTGCCAGGTTTAAGAACAGTTTTAGAACAGTTTCATATTTAGATTTTAAAATATATGTTATTTAATACCATTCTTACATTATTCACATAATTTATTAAACACTTTTTTTTATGCTAGATACCAATTTAGTCCAGATCCCCGCTTATTCCTGGAACACACCGAGCTGAGAGGTGTCCATTTAAATAGCATGACCAACACAGTCTGAGATGTAATCATTCCCCGTATGTGATTCCAAGGCACTTTGCTTGTCAACAGAAAAGATGCATGAGTCCGCTTGACTGTTGTGTTGTAAATCCCACTCTGAGTGAAAATGGCGCTTAAATGTGTAGCTGTATTTCAAACTGTGATTACATCTGCTCTCTGATTAATGGACTACCAATTGTAATACTGTAGTATGGAGAAAAAAAAAAATCACGTGTGCAGTCGGTACCTGAATTTCCATCCGTAGTGCAGTCACTGGTGTACAGATGAGCTTGTTGAGTTGTGATTTGGGCCGTAAAGTGTACTTGCAAACACTTCTTGGGGTGAAAGAGGGGTTGATGTATTGAATACTTCAGTTGTCTGGGGTTGTTGTGTTGGCACTGAGGCTGTGCTGGTGTCTGGATCTGCAGTCTGTAATGCTGTAGATGTAGTCGATGGTGGCACTGAAGGAGTAAAGTTGTTGGTGTAATCAGCTGGAATTTCTGGCCTGTCTGTAGACCTTGTTGGTGAATGTGTTGTAAAGTTTGCTTCTTGCAGGTCATCATAGACCGAATGTGATTTTAACACCTCTAAAAAACAGTTGTAGCATTTTTTTTAGTTTTGAACATTTGGTGTTTTCCATGGTCCTGTGGCATTTATTGGGTCTTTATTTTGATAAATGATTATTAAAGAAAAGGCAAAAACACATTTGAAGTGAAACACAACAACAGACACTAACCTGAACATGGAGAGGTGTTTTCCATGGTCCAGTGCATTTTGTGATTTGTCTCTTTAAATGTGAGGACAGCTTCTATCTTGTAGAAATTTTGCTGAAGTTTCTCACCTGTTTGCCTCAAGCACTCCTACAAAATAGAATAAATAGTAATCTGAAGTTTTAACTGATTTATTTAATTGGGTTAAATATAAAATCAAATGAAATAAAACTGGACAAACATTGAAATTGCTTCATGATAGAAAATATTTCTAATAAAATATAAAGCAATATTGTATATAACTATAAAATATAAAACAATACTGCTATAAATAATGTATTCACAGAGACACTAAAAACTAATTCCATTACGCAAGTGCTATACAGTGTTATACAACTAAAACTACTACTAAAACTACTACTAGTACTACTAAACAACTAACTAACTAACTAAAACAATTTTGATAAAGAAATTAAATGTAATAATACAAAACCAAACCAGCTAGTTCAAAGCGTTAATATAGCCTACAATGGTTACTCAAAAGGCATTAAATACTTTATCAGAATATTCTTACAGTACATGCTGCTTTGGCGCTCAATAAACAATTTTTTATATGAATATTAATTCATATTTAATATTTAATATTTTTCCATCAGGATTCCCTGATGAATATTAAGTTTAAAATAAAAAACAATTAAATAGAAAACATATGTAATGGTTTAATTATCTTTATCGTTTTGATCAACTAAATAAATTATTACTGAACAGAAGTATTGCATTATATGTAAACTTAAAACATCACACACTACTAACCTTATTCTGTTGAATGTGGGATGTAGGTATGATAAGCTGCACAAAGTCAGTGGTTTCAGTCCAGCTGAAAGTGTCAGTCTGCTCCACCATCACACTGCTTACTGACAGGTTCTCATTTTGATATCCACCTCTCTTGGTCAAACCCATGCGCCGCTTATAGATATGCAGCACCGTTTCATTAGATGATGACTTGTTCCCTGAAACAAACATGCAGTGTAGCTGTTAGTGACTGAAACACTATGGCATGTTATAATGTGCAGTGATATAATAATATTATTAACAAACCGTTTGGGCAGGTCGCCTCCATGCTGTAAGCATAATTGCCACTGACCAGTTTAAGGGGTAAGAAATGTCCTTCAGATGCGAAAACCTAAAAAAAATTGTATACTTTTAATGCAAATATATAAGAGGTTCAGGGCATTTTAGACTGTTTGAACATTTTTAAATCAGCTAAAGCACTATTGATTTAACACAGCTTTTGGCAAATATGATCAAGAGTCAGCAATATGCTATTCAGTTACATACCATTAGGTGGCACACTTTAGTAAATTCAGGGTTTAACTCTACCCACTCTAAGCCAAATGTCAAATTCCCTGGCTTTTTTCCTGACTAAAATCTGAATTTCCATGATCTATAATAAACAGGCAGCTACTGTGTTTAGTGCTGAGCAGACAAAACCAGCCACAGAGTATATTTAAATCCATCCATTTGAAGCTTTATTTACTTGTTCACAGACGTTTTCTGTACAAACCAAGTTTAATAAAAACAGTTAGTTAGGACAAATAATGACTCAAATGGAAAAAGTGTACTTTACCATGTGTTGTCATGTCACATCTGTTTTAGATACAGTGCTAAAGGCCAAAACAATGCTGGACTGGAAGTTAGATAATTTAATTAAAGGTCTTCAATCTTTTCGATTAGCCTATAGCACTGATAACTCTGAAGGGCTATGTTAAGATTTTTCAATTCTGTCAGCGACCATTTGTGTTACCTATCACAGGCAAATTTTTTATCAAAAACAACTTTTAAATATAACAAGCTACCTAACATTATAGCTACATAACACTATAGCTAACACTTTTTGACCTGCACAGCCAGTGCAAAAAGTACAAGTGACTTATTGCTAGTTGACATGCAGGAAAAGGAATAAGATGGCACTGAAAAATAACCCAACCATAACAATGGGGAAAACACATGAACCAATTTGTTTGGAACGTTAAATGTTAAAATTACAAACATAAATCCCCATGATATTCCATGACTGGGACAATTTTTTTTTTTTAAATACATTAATAATCAATGTATATGTAAGACAATAAATTCCATGACCCGTGGGAACCTTGTAAATAATTGTAGTTCAAGCACATGACAGTTAAGACCTTTGTGTTGTTTCTTGAGCAAATTATAATGATTTCTGAAGGATCATGTGACACCCCCATCTGAAGGACACTCAAGACCGCAGTAAAAATGCTGAACATTAAGCATTTCCATCACAGAAAATATCTGCATTTTAAAATATACTAAAATAAAATTTATACGTGTGGTATTTAATTTTAATAATAGTTTATTGCATTTTTTTAAATCAAATAAATGCAGATTTGGTGGGCATAAAAGACCCTAAATTTTAGTGTGTATATAGTTAAATACAAATTAAATAAAATTTTAGTAAAAATAAAATTAATAATAATAATAATCAAATTAATAATAATAATAATAATAATAATAATAATAATAAAGTTGATTTATTTAAAAACTATGTAACTGTGCATCATTGTTTTGAGAAAGTGTACAGTTTAATAATGAGTTTGTTAAAGATTTAAATGTGATTGTTTTTTTTATAAATATAAAATAAAATATTTTTTTTAAATCACATTTAAATCTTTAACAAACTGATTAGAAAACTGCACACTTTCTCAAAACAATGACGCACAGTTACATAGTTTTTTAGAAAATGCCATCACAGATATAACACAAAAAAGAGACTTAAAAGATAAGTTATTTCCAATTAACTATGACAAATTCCTACCTGCACAGGACTTAAGATGGTGTCCTTCCTCCCTTGAACTGTAATGTTTGGTTTGTGCATTTCAACATTTACTTGAATAAGACTAGAATCCTCCAATGCCACCACCAGACTCCCTCTCAAGGCCAGAGACCAGTTGAGCTGAGTGGAAAAAACACATCAGAATCACCACATCAAATACATTAATCAACTCATCACCTCATATTGACACATTTATTTAAATGTACCTCATTATTCCAGTTATCCACAGGGATCTCTCTGGTAACCTTAAACCCAAAGAAAAAAAAAAAAAGAGTGCAAAACTGAAAAAAGAGAGGCAGCAAGATGGTAATCATTAAATCAGTTTATTCTTACCTGAATGGAGTCTGAATCACATTGGATGTACTCTCTATTAGGAGGAGCTAACACTGCTGGACACTTCATCATAAACTTCTGAGTTCTGCCTCCAAAACGACTAACTCTCTTCAACAGGTTCAGCACAATCACGTAATTTCCGTGCTGTAAAATAACAACAAAATGCTATTGTGTGAAAAAGGACAGATTTTTACTAGCAAAACACTGTGAAGTGCATGCGTTACAGTGATGAACAAGGACATTTTCTGACCTCTAACTGGACAAAGCATCCGCTGTACATGACTCTGAAGATATAGTTCTTGTCCAGATCTCTGTGCAGTGCAAATCCACATGAAGAAAGCTGATGGTTTAGATTCTCCATGGACACCAGACCCACTGGACAGAGCAAGAGATTTATAAAACTTACGCACATTTTGAAATACATGTACTGTAAAATCTATTGAAAAATGTACAAATTTGGTCATTTTGTTTTATTGTTGTTCATACATTTAACATTGTCTTGTGCTACTGTGTGATATAACCAAAATAAATAATTTAGTAACTAGTCTATAATATTTATAAAGTTTAGTTAATATTTAAGATACATTTTTATTAATTACATTAATATACATTTTTGAATATAGTGAGTTAATATCTTGTTAAAAAGCTTGCAATAACATGATTGTTTCTATTTTAAAAAAGAAAAATATGTTTGTTTTGGTTTTTTGTTTGCCCTATAGCCATTTTTCTCTAAAGCCAGAAAATAATTAAGTTAGTTTAGGCAAAAAAAGTTTAAAAAAATCAATTCCAGATTAGTACTCAATTTAAGCTTGTAGAAAGTAAAAGCAGAACTTATTAGTACATTAAACTTGGAACTGCTTGTTATGTTTACAATTATTATTTAAATAAACATTGTATCAAGTTATACAATTAAGTAAAACCTTTTCATTCGGATACTAATGTGAAAATACTCAAACTAACTGCCAAAGTAAAATTTACTTATTCTGTTTGTCAATTTTACATAATTTTAAGCAGATCTTACTGAAATCTAGGTGAAATTGACTTAGAAATGTTTCTAAAAGGTCTGAAATCACTACTCTATTAACATAGTTTTACAGAATGACAATTACAGAATTACAGAAAGTATTATAGCAGATAATAAACAAATTCTACATTTATATAGAAGTATAAATTACAAATTAATTATATAAGTGTAAAATAAAGTGTGATTTAAATAATGTTTTTAAAAACTATTTTTTATGACACAGCAAATACTTTTGTATATAACAGGTTTTCTTCACTTGTGCTACATTAAGTAATTAAATATCCATATACTGTATCTCACCTTGAATTCTTAATATTCCAGAAAGCCAAACCCTCAATCCTTCAATTCTCAATCTATGGATCCAAAGTTCCATGTACTCAGAAAAACATTCCACGTCACCCTCTAAAAAAAAAACCCAAATCTGCCACTTCTTCAACATGCTTTTACTCCGGTGAAAAAAAAGCATAACTTAAGAATTACCTGTCATGCTTGAAGACGGACTCCCCATCCAGTCTCTCTTCTGCCGCAACACATTTCCCCATATCGGCAAAATGAAGTGTCTATATGAAGCAAAAATAATAATAATAATCATCATTTTGGTAAAAATACAGGTGAAAATACTAATAGAGCATTAGCATACAGTTGCATACATTGAAATAAGCAAAACCCTTGTCAGTATCAGCTCCATGGCTCATTGTACATTAGTACATGAAGACAGTGCTGATACAAGTGTTTTTATACTGCTAATAAGTCAGCTGTGTTTGAGCTTTTACATTACAAGTGGGTGTGAAGACAAGGCTGACCCACTGTCGTCATGTTACAATATATAGGCCTACAATTGTGAAAAAAAGCAATGGATGGAGGAAAACCTGCACCTGCATGGCAATAAACATTTATATTCCTGTTGTTTATTCACTGATTCGTTTGCCTACTGGATTTGGCTACTTTACTACTGTTATCAAGTGAAATGCAAGGTCTAAAACCTTTGTGTAGGCCTAATTGATCTTTTTTTGTATATTGGTAGACTGAGGCTGAAACAATGTGATAATAATACAATAGTGATTATTTTACCCACAGGCATACTTCAGACACCAATCTTAAAGAATGCCAACTTATTTGTGATATACAGCTCCATCTGCATTTAGTGTCAAAATATAGCTATTGATATGAAAATCATCATAATCTGATCTGTAGTTACTAAAAACTAATAGGCTAAGTAAATTAAATGAAAGTAATTTAACAAAGTACATAGTGATCGAAAAAGTGATCAAAGTTTAAATGATTGCCTTGATGACAACGGGGTAAAACATTGTAGGCGTAAATCATACAGATTTAAAATGACAATGAATGAGTATTTTAAATCGTCATCAAATGGTTTTGTTCCAAATATGCCACACTTGAATTTTGTTACATAAACTTTAACAAAAACAGACGTCCTAGTCTGTTTTGTACGTCGACGAATGTCATTATACGCCCTTGAGGGGGAAAATATAACTAACCGGACACATTCTTACGCTCGAGAAAAACAATAAAGGCTTATTAAACTTTATTTTTTTGGCGCTTAAATTAACAAATATTTGACTTAGTTGCAAAGTGCTTTTAGGTCTTTGTCTTTAAACCCATTGTTTCACAGCGCTTTTGTCTGTTCTAGGTCTGATGTAACGAACTAGTAAGGCCGCGAGATATGAGAGGCTTTCAACCAGCTTTCAACACTCCAGTGGATTCTTTTATTTTTACATTTATTTTAGCCGCTTTAGAAACAAATTACAACCCGACCGGTCTATCATGAACACGATTGAACACGGTAGAATCACACCACTTGACCAAGTATACAACAAATTATGTTTTGCGTCTGAAAAGTCAACATACTAGATTTCCAAACCCCTCCAAGTGCTGTGATGAGACGCTCCAAAGTGATGATGTCATTCCTTCAGTGACGCATCCGGTGGCCATTTTATCAGTTTAGGGGGTCGAAGCAGAAACTGAATGCGATAGTCCACGAGCTTTCTTTGTTTTTATTACTTTAAATTACGTGTTTTATCAACACTCGGTCGATAATCACGTACAATCGATGCACAAATATTTGCAACGCGTAATATTTGGCGGGAACAGGGTGCGTTGCGACGTCTCATTCATTTCTAACGTGCGCGCGGTTAGCAAGTAGCTTAGCTTAGCTAATGGCACCCCGCGTTATTTAACAGTCGCACGTAAACAATAGCCACAACTCGTGTAGCCAACAAATTGGTTATTGAGTGTGTTTGTTAAGTCGTTTTGGTGTACTAGTTTCGGTTTCGGCTCCGTTTGTTGCCTTGGTGCTGAATTATTGATCGAGTTGGAAGCAGTTAGCACAGCTCGCGCATTCGGTGTAATCATGACGGAGTGTTATATTCGTGTGGCGGAGGATGAAAACGAGGAGCCGATGGAGATTCCGTCCGAAGAGGACGGCACCGTGCTGCTCTCCACTGTCGCCGCGCAGTTTCCCGGTGCCTGCGGCCTAAGATATCGAAGCCCCGTTTCCCAGTGCATGAGAGGGGTCCGACTAGTGGAGGGGGTTCTTCATGCACCCGAAGCAGACTGGGGCAATCTGGTGTACGTGGTTAATTATCCAAAAGGTATTGTTGGATTTGGTAGTTTTTAATTGGATTGATGCAAATCCATCCATTATCTGATAGTTATCCCAATCATAATGCCTTCGACCTGCTTATTAATGCAATCACTAAATGAATGCACTTTTCAGATAACAAGAGGAAGATGGATGAAATGGATGCCGCATCGGCGGTGAAGATCAAAAGGGGCATCCAGAAGACATCAGATTTGATTGTGCTTGGGCTGCCATGGAAAACAACAGAGCAAGACCTTAAAGATTATTTCAGCACCTTTGGAGAGGTGATCATGGTGCAGGTTAGTATGAAAAAACTTATTGTAAATGTTCTCCAGAAAAGGCATGAAATATCACAAATGATTTATATTCTTCTCTCCCCAAATCAATTGCATTGAAAGAGAAAAAAAAATGGCGTGAACTTAATACTTGTAACAAATTAACAGTTGAAATGTAGAGCACAGACAAAGGCCCTATCTAAGCACAACTAATGCAATAGAAAATGTAGGCCTACATCAACATAACTACAAAGGCAACAAACAAAAAAATTCACTAGGCCGGACATCACCTTTGACATGTGCATGTTTTGTTTTTGTATGTGGCAACAAGTTTTGATCAGTATCTGTTGCTCTGCCATTTAGCAATAGTTACATTTTATTGTAAATAAATTTGATAAAAATGTTACATTTGCTGTTAACTTACCCAAAGGTCATCCAAGACACAGGTTACCTGTAAAATTCAAGTCAACAGTCCAAAAAAAAAAAAAAAAAAAAACTTGCAAAACATAAATAATATCTGTGGCTATATGAAGTGAAACTGCTGAATGTTATTTGATGCACAGCCCCTCCAAATGATTCTGAGAGCGTTTACAACAGTCACACGCTTCTTGTTGCATAATCAATGCATGGGCACAGACTCAAATGTAAGTGGCTGTGGATGAAAGGCAATAATGCTATAAAATATTTCTTGCACAGACCAATTGTTTTGCTCCCCAACATCTCAGCATATTGTCAAGAGCCACAGGAATAAGGTTCGTTTTACCTTTTTTTTTTTGTTTTCACCCTAAAATTGTCTGAATCACTAAGGACCACAGTCTCAAAACAAGTTTGCGTGCTAATGAAAAAAACAACAGCTCTTATATTTTGGATGGCTTAAGGGCAAGTTATTAGCAGATCATATTTTTGGTTGAGCTATGCCTCTAATGTAGTGATGCATTTGTAATTGTTAGCTGTGACATTGAGCATTACTTGTTTCCTTAGGTGAAAAGAGATGCCAAGAGTGGAAATTCCAAAGGATTTGGTTTTGTAAGATTTACTGACTATGAAACACAAATAAAAGTCATGTCCCAGCGGCATATGATCGATGGAAGATGGTGCGACTGCAAACTCCCCAACTCAAAGGTACACTAATGCAACACTAATGCAATGTAATTTTTTGATGTACACATTCCAAGCTGCATTTCAACATATACAGATATCATCTTTCAATTGTTTTATCATGCTTCTGTTGTTGTGAAGAATGCATGAGTAGACTCTGTTTTCTATTAAATGATCTAGTATTTCCTGGAACAGGCTGGCCCTGATGAGCCTATGAGAAGCAGGAAAGTGTTTGTGGGCCGCTGCACTGAGGACATGACAGCTGATGAGCTCAGACAGTTTTTTATGCAGTACGGCGAAGTCACAGATGTGTTCATCCCCAAACCCTTCCGCGCTTTTGCCTTCGTCACCTTTGCAGACGATCAGGTCAGTTTCCTGGATGTTTTGCTATCTTAATTTTGCAATGTTCTCATTCTATATTAACGCATGTTTATTTTCCTCCAGGTTGCCCAGTCTCTGTGCGGTGAGGACCTGATCATTAAAGGAACCAGCGTGCACATCTCCAATGCTGAGCCGAAGCACAATAATAGTAGGCAAATGATGGATCGTGGGCGTTTTGGGGGGTATGGGGGGCAGGGCTTTGGCAGTAATCGCAGTCCAAACAGCAATGTTAATTTTGGGGCCCTAAACCTGAATCCAGCTATGATGGCAGCCGCTCAGGCAGCACTTCAAAGTAGTTGGGGCATGATGGGGATGCTTGCTAATCAGCAAAACCAGACACCCGCCTCTGGCACCAACCCTAGTGGGCAGAGTGGTAGTAGAGATCAGACCCAGAATTACAACGCAAGCAGCAATAACTACAACGCCGGCAGCTCAGCTGCTCTGGGGTGGGGGGCGGGTACCAATTCGGCTTCAGCTGGTGGGTTCAATTCTGGCTTTGGATCTAGCATGGAGACAAAGTCCAGTTGGGGAATGTAGAGAGGGATTTGGTTTGAGTCGTGAAAGAATCCTAATATCTAGAGTATATGGTAAGTATTTTGAGAGAAGAAAGTTTAGTCAGATATTATGTCCCTTAAATATTTGCCTTTGATTTTGTAAAACTCTGAATGTTCTTCGTACACAAAGTGATTGCTCTTTAAGATTGATTGATAGTTAGGTGTGGAATGAACACTATTTTCTGTTTTCATTATTTATAATATAATTAATTTTGTGTCAGGCATTATTTCAGTATGCCCACATATCAGAGTATCTCTTAGCATTTCAGGGCCCTCTCAACATACAGTACATTTAAAGATGTTCCATGTGGAAAGCCATTTGAGTTGTGTTCTCTGCAGTTTTGTTTTTTTTGTACCTCAAAGTTTTTTATGGTCAAGCCTTCATACATCTCTTCTACAGTTCATCACCTCTTTTCCAATTTCCCGGGAAGAAGCCCCTCGTTGGCCGCAATGTTCGAGCGATCTCAGTATCAGTTCCCTTCTTCCCATGTGTAAATGCTTTGTCATCAAAAAGCACAGCTTCACTCTGCATATACTGTGTTAGACGGTGGGTGTTGTCTTTTTTTCCCTTTTTTCATGGATTAAATCTGTCCGCTTTTTTGAGAGCTGAGAGTGATATGGTGATGGATTGTTGGTGCGCCACGAGTGAGAGACTGAATGAGCGAACGCGAGAGAGAGAGAGAACTTGAACGAACGCAAGTGTGAAATGCTGAAAAGCGACATGACTGAAAAGAACTTGTGTGAGCGAGTGTGACTTAAAGCAGCGAATGTTTTTGTTTTTCTGTAGGACTATCAGAAGGACATTTATTTCCATTCTTCCATCCCTCTCGTCCTGTCTACCTTTCCTCCCTTTCTTATATTGCAATCATATAAAAAAAAGATATATGTAGTGGAATGTTTAAGTATTTGTGTTCTTGCTTAATAATTTGATGTGAATGCTGTGTATGGTGTGTGTTCTATCTCGCTGTTACTAAACTCATGTGTGAACGTGATGTGATGCTGTCTGTGGGCGGGGCTTCTGGAAGTGGGCGGTGAATGAGGGCGAACGTGAGCTCTGAGTGGCTTAACTGAGATGATGATGAAAGTGAAGAATGCTTCCAGAGGAGGTTGCTTTTGTTATGTGTTTTGAGTGCTTTTTATGTTTTGTGATTCTTCTAAGGGAACTCGAATAAAAAAAATTGACTAGTTATTTTGATAGTGGCTTATTTGCTTCAAGACATGAATTAAATTGCAAACACTTATTTAATTCGCATGTATAGGGACGTTGGACTCGGCTGGCCCAGGTTTACCTCAGAACCCTGAGTGAAGTCAATAATGGAAGAGCTGAAGACTGAAGATCACACAGTCCATCTGTGGAGACTGCTGCTGTATGCCTTTAACCTGAAAAGGGACTACATCACTTCACTAACCAGATTTCCCAGGAATCCTTATTGAAATTACAATGGACAATTCCCAATTGGCTGGAGTGCATGACTAAAGACAGTACAAGGCAATCTAAAAGCAGACCAGTTCGTTTACGGATCAGTCCCCATCACAAATGACTTCGTCCATGCCCGTGTGTATTTCCAGCTCTGTTTTACGCAAGATGTCAATGCAATCATTGATCTTGCTTTTTAAGTCTTTCTTTCTTCTTTTGTTTGATTGCTTGTTTATGATCTGTCTCACTGTAAATACAGTTTACTGCAAGTTGAAAAGGCCTATTTTTCATACAGTGTCCTGTTGTGGGTGGGGTTTGTGTTGTCATTGATTTGAGTCACTGGCAGGATATTCATTTTTCAAAGTACTTAATAAACATGCACAGAGCAATTGCATCTGGGGTTTTTTTTTGTTTAATTGTTAACATTAGATTTCTACAATTTAACAACACTAGTATAACAAAGATACTCTTCTCATGTGGAAAATCACATTAGTGGTAGAACTGCAGGTTTCACCGCATGAGGTGATTAATTGCTAATTACATCTTTCAAAACTGTAACGATAACTTAAGATATTGTCCTAGTTTATACAACAGCTATGGTTTTTTTAAACCTGCAGTGTAAGTGTTTTTTTTTTTTTTTCACAGCACTTTTATAAATTCTGTCTTAAATATGTATCCTGAGCTATTAAATTTAATAAAAGCCATTTTTCAATGGAATTACTATGCTTGGCCAATTAACTTTGAGTTGTGGTTACAGGTAAGTACTTTGAAAACATGATTTGTTTTTACTTGTTTCCCCAAAAATGTGTACTTGAAGTGTAAAACAGTTTAGTTAATATTTTAATAATGCAAACATGGCTAAAGTCAGGAAAAGTTGAACATCAGTTAAAATAAAATGAATAAGCTTTTTGGTGCTGTTCGAAATGAACACTTTAATGTGAGAAACTTGTTTTATATATATAAAAGAAAAACAATTAGAAACAACAGAGTTTACTCATTAATTGAGTATAAAAAGTATGAAAGGCGACTGACGAGTTCTGTTTAAGCAAACGAATTGGGACATCTGCATCAATACCAAAGTTTAGACCCCATTAGCAATCCAGTAGTGTGTGTTTTTAATTTCTTCATTTACATGCATACTCAAAATAAATGACGTTTGCTGTTTGTTAAAACTTACGTTGTCCCCCAAAAAATGTAGGAACTGTGTTGTTTCATATTGTGCAGTTTGATGTTCAATCCACTTACATTTTTCAAGTACATTTTTAAATAATTATGTTAACTTAATTGATTTGTTTTGGGACAACATGAAGTAATTGTGTGGAACTCAACATTTTTTACAGTGTACATTTGTACAATATCTTGTTAAGCAGTTGTATTAAAAGCTCAAACTTTTAAGGAAAATATGTGTCCCTCTTCTGCAATAGCACTGGCCAAATTAACTGAAAATTAATAAAACGCTTTTTCCATTCATTAGTATTACTTTTAAATCCACCAATGTTCCTTTCTAAAAAGTATAGAAGGAGACCATCTGGATTTCTTTAAAAGCGTGTGTAGGTACAATATGTTTATTGTTAATTAATATACGGTTTACCAAAAAAAGTTTTGACTAGTTTTATGAAAATATCAAATAATATGATTAATGGTGATTTATTGCTAAATATAATAAACCATCTTCATAAAACTTAAAAAAAAGTGGTCCTAGTTTATATTACACCCAAGTTTTTTTTTTATTTCACGTCATATCATGAGTTGTACAAAAGCCATTTTTCAGTGAGGGACTACATGTTTGGCAGATATCAGATGAACCTTAGTCGTACTCTCACAGGTAAGTCCTAACTCACCTGGTGTAAGGCACAGCAGACGGATGACGTACGTTATAAATACAGACAGCAGCAATTTATTACCTTTTTTACCTTCTGATCAAAATGAACACAGCAAACACAAAGGGATAGTTCATCCCAAAAAATTTTTAAATTGACAACATTTACTCACCCACAACCTTCACCACCACTCAAACCACAAAACCTGTAACCATTGACTTCCATAGTAGGAAAACAAATACTGTGGAAGTCAATGGTTACAGGTTGCAGCTTTCTTCAACATCTCATTTTGTGTTAACAGAAAAAACTCAAACAGGGTTGGGACAAGAAAAGGGTGAATATATGTTGACATACTTTTTATTTTTGGGTGATCTATCCCTTCAATTGGAAAAACATCACATTTGCTTACGCGGGTAAGTCCTGCATGCTTAACTCCTTAACTGTTATGATTTTTACTCTAATGTAATAAACGTGCATTTGGAACGATAATTATTATGAAAAGCGCTTTGTGGATAAACTTGAATTGAATTAAAACTGCCCTCATTCAAGCGCGACGACAATGCAGCTGAGCAACATTAGGCCTACAAACAATGGTAACATTGTCATACAACATTTTAGAAAACCTTTTTTGCTTATTTCTGTTTTAAGTGCTTTTTCCATTCTTTTAAACTAATGAAGTAAATCATTGCTGCTGAATAATCGAGTTAGCCTGTTAAGAGGCAGCCAACTGTCGTAAGACTGAAAAGCCACATCTAGGGATGGGGAGTCGATTCCTCTACTCTCAATGGACCTAGCAGGAATCGACTCCTAGAGTCGAGTCTGTAGGTGCGTTCGACTTGAACCACGGCTGCAGCAGCTTTAAGACAGATTTCCGATCGATCTGCACAGTGCTGCATGAAATCAAACCTGAGTCGAACGCACCTTGTTTCTTCAAACCCTCCTGAATGAAGCAGTTACATGCTACAGTTATAATGCTCTTTCTGGAGCACGATGAACATCGAAGGCGCCCGCTTTGAATGCGTGCTTACCAACACCGCCACCCTCCCGTTTTGTCATTTCTCCCGGACAACTTCCGTAAATTCCACCCCGCCCCCGGTCCTCAGCTTTTTGGTACAGTCTGTAACACCCCGGGTCACCAAGACCATTTCAATGTGTTGATGTCATTGGCCCATGAACATTTCCTGCTTGTTATCAGACTATTTTATAACTGTAACAAGAAGCAATCAGGACTTAATGTAATAACAGCTATCATAACATTATTTATCAATATGTGGCTCTTTTGGATTCTCGCAAGCTGTAGAAATTAAAAATGTAAAACAGGAAATATGCTGGGACCATTGTTTTTGTTTACATCCCTCAAAATGGTCTCAACGGCCGCACGAAACCCGGTCCATATTACCATAGATTTTATATAATAGATGGCTGGACGCCTCATGGTCCGTTGCTCCGATACATAGATATATATATATATATATATATATATATATGGCTCCGATACGTCAACGCAGACGCCATCTTAAATCGGTCATCAGTGCGCTATAAACGGTCAAACAACGCAATGACGCTAATATTTATTAACTGATTATAATTTTATGGCGTGAAAAGGTCAAACGTGTAATGTATATTTTATGGTATAAAGACAGATGTATTATCAATAAATGTATCTCCTTTATCAAAAGTAGTGCTGGAATCCTCTTTTTTTTCTTACAGTTTTATAACAGTTAATAAAAAGTAATGAATCACACTATTATAATAGTACAAATTCTATACAATAATGTAGAATAAAATAATATATCTGAAAAGATTAATTAATAATAGCAAATAGAATATGAAATAGTATGTGTGTTTCATATTCTAGCTATCTATTATATAATGTCTATGCATAGTACTAACACCACAGTGCAGTACAGTTACTAACCCGGTTCTCAACTGTGTTATTCAGACCAACACAAACACACCCACTCCAATTCAGTAAATCCAAGGAATCATTTTTGAATAATTTTTTTTCAGTGTACTTGCGGTGTAAGCTCCTCCCACTTGGAGGTCTTGGAGGTTCAATAAATCCGTTAATATAGCAGTGGTGCTTATACATTTGTTTGTGGGTGCTCCTACATTTTTGAAGTTGGGAACACCAGTGCTACCAAAAAAAAAAAAAAAAAAGTTAAAAAAAAAAAGTTTCCAGCCCTGTTTATTATATAATGATATTTTATTTTGCTCCCACACCTTTACAAAACTTCTACGTTAAGCTGCTTTGACACGTTCTACATTGTAAAAACACTACAGAAATAAACATTGAATTGAAACAAGACAAGGACAGATATCATTTAATAAATGTTTTCATTTTTCTTGCAAAATTCTTTTTGCACAAATGTAAACGTCAAGATGCTAAACCCTATTTTCTTTTTTCTGTAAAGATCTTAAATACTACCTCAATACTCTTCTTACATCCAACAATTCCAAAGCCTTTAAAACCATTTCGTTGTGTCATTCTCATAATATACAAGTTTCACTTCTTGAATGGAATTAGTAGTATGTAAGTTTGACACCCAGTGGTTGAACAAAGTATTGCATTCCTAGTTCAAAACACTTTTACACTCCGCCCCTCCTCTGACGACTCCACACAAGTGCAGGTTGCCAGATTGACGACATCCTCACATCAAGAGGCGTGCGTTTTTGTCCTGACTACCACCTGAAATTTCAACTTTAGAAATGGCTTCTATTTCTCGCAGCTGAACAACAGAATAAATTATGGCAATGATCGCTTCAGGTACACCTCATGTGCTTTATTTAGTGTTAAATACTAATAATGTGAGTTTGAATGTCATTTTACATGACATTTATTGCCATAATTAAAGCAGCAGCTGATAGTTTACCTCAGATCTTGAAAATAAAATAATTTTAAATTGAACTTTAGAACTGTGACTCAATGTAAACCAACACATATCAGTTATTCAGCATGTACATTTAATAATGTTAAAGATGTTTAATATGTATTAATTAGATTGTAAACCTTACCATTTTGTTGGAGTGCAGTGAGTGCTCATATATTCTGTGCTTCCGAATGGTATTTAAATGTTTCTGTCTTGTTTCGTCTGGTGCAAACAGCCAAATTGCTTATCACTGCAAATCTTGTCATGTTGTGTGTTGTTAGGACACGGTGTTACAATGTAACCTGCTCACCTAATGTTTATGTTTGTACTATTTATATTATTTGCTACTTAGTAACCCCCCTCATGTGGAACTCTGAATCTGCCTCATTTCGGAGGCTGCTATTGTCCACCGGAGGTTGCATTTTCTGTCGCGGACACATGCTTAGAGAGCATACACAGACGTTCTGACATGGAACACCCTTTTTTTATCTTTATAACTTTATTACAATGACCTTATAACTTTTTTAACCCTTACATGCATGGTGTCCACATTTGTGGACAGTTAATTTAACTTAATTTAAGGTTCATTAATCATGGTAATTTTCTCCAAACCACTTGAAGGCAGTGTCAGTGGACTGTCAGCAGTATTGTCACAGTGGCTACTCTCTTCCATTCTAGTTATTCTTTGCTTGATGACATCATTAATCCAAGATGGCTGACAGTGATGGAAGTGTGCTAAATGCCTCAGGCATATCTGTGAGAAACCTTTATTCAAGGAGGTCAATTGAGGAAGAAAACTAAAATCAGTATGTTCAGTAAAGTATGGTGAATGTTAGTAATTTATAAAATAAAATTTAGGGTAAAATGTAGTTTTTATTCACCAAAAACCAACTGTCCACCACGTATGTGAACGTCATGCAACAGAGGAGTCAGATTGCATAAAAGTTTTTTCTGTAACCTGCTAGCATATCTATTCTATTTTTTCAAAGATGTTATGAATTGTCTTATATTGTAATAAAACAGACATTTAACAAATATATAAACATAAATAGTCATTTAAAATTACATATTACAGCATTAAATGGCAATTTTACACATTCATATGGAAACAAATTTGCATTTTGCCTTCTAAACAGGGAAAGAATAGGTCAAAAAGTCAGTACAGAATAATTGAGAATATTCCAGAGGACAGTGGCAGTAACAGTGATAGAAAATAGCAGCTCTGAGACAGAGAGTGAAGCAGAGAGTAAAGATATTTAACTACTGTTATTACTGTTTTTACAATATGCGTTTTATTGTTATTATATTGTACTATTATTGTTTTTAATAAATGAGCTGATATGAATAGAACAGGCCATTAAAAAACATTTACATTTAGTCATTTGGCTGACGCTTTTATCCAAAGCAACTTACAAGTATTATGCAGAGGCCAATTATCACTGCAGAGCAAACGGGGGTGTCTTGCTCAAGGACACTTCAGTCATTGTCTGCTGGCACTGAGATTCAAACCCACAACCTTCTGCTTTACAAGTCCAACTCTCTAACCACCAGACCACGAATAAACCCCACAATATTCCATATTGTCAGCTATGTCTTCATGACTCATTTTACACCTTTGTTGCATGGTGTCCACGTATGTGGACAGTTAAATAATTTTTAAATAAAACAACAATTTGTAAAAATGAAAATGGATTTCAATTTTAGTGTCATATTAAAGTTATAAAAATTATAATAAAAAAATCCAAATGTTTTTCATAATTCATGCATGAAAGGGTTAAATGACTTTAGCATTGTTTTTCAGATAAACAAATGTCCACTTGGCATGTTTCTTAAATATCAGAGTCAAAAACCTCCAGCACCTTTAAAATACTTTTCTAGTTCATGTTTTTTTCAATTCACTTTACGCACTAGTATTCAACAGTAGTTTTGTTGGACATGTTCACATCTAAAATAATCTTACAATTTAATCTATGCTGGGTGTCCATGCACTTACTTAAGTCATTAAGAATCAGTGCACATCAGTTTTTCAAGGAGGCAGGGCTCTTCTTCCTGAAGAATAACAATGATTTTAACTTTTGAAGTCACACCAATTGAATGCACAGTCAAATCTTTCTCATAACCTGCTGACTGTTTAAATTAGTCTGTGTGATGTCAGAAGATAATTCTTAAAGAATTTTTCTCTGCTCATGAAGTTTATCCACAATGTTCTTCACATTTTTAACCCTTTGAATGAAAGTCAACCTGTGTGCATAAAAAAAAACAGATTTTTATCAATCTCAGAATTCAGTTGTGGCTCATCTTGGACTAGCTTTAAGTGGACAAGTTCATCTTTCCATATAGTGGCCGTCCACAGAGACTTCTTGTCTCCCTTTCTGATGAGATTCATTTGGACATCATCGACCTGAAGCTTCCTGACCTTGAAGAAGTTTGGCTCAAAGTCTGTTCTGAATGAACTGCCCTCTATGGTGGACAGATGCACCAGGAACCTCGAGGAGTTTTCATCCGAAATGGCCTGTTAGGTCTGAGGGGCTGATCAGAAGACTTGATCTTTCATTCTGCTCTACTTTTTCTTTTGAGCAAGTATCATTCACTGGGAAAAAGTAGATGTGACGAATGAGAAGAACTTTACAGCGCAAGTTGAGGAGAAGATTACAGTGTTCTTCCCATTTCATGATCCAGTTTATAATGAGAGTTGTAAGAGAGAATGATTGTTGTAGTATTTTAGCATGACAACAGCTGAGCTCTACAGATAGTAAAGATACTCCATCTCTCTTGCTAAGGAGGTTGACGGCGTCAGTGAGTGCAGGGTCTGACTCTGCTAAAAACGTTACTTGGCAGATGAGCTTCCTCCAGTTTCCCTGAGATCACATTCACATCAAACACAGGACCGTCTACCTCACACTGAAGCCTCTCCAGCTCTGCGTTTAGAAAATGTCCATCCACTGCCCGGTAGTGGAGAGTGACATCTCCATCACAGAGCCATCGCATTCTGGTTCTGCTGAACTGGAATTGACCAGCCAGCCGGAGTGCTGATCCTGAACTCTGAGCCTCCATCAGACTTATGGCTGTAGAAAAACAGAAAAACAGACAAATTGCTTGTCGCTGAAATCAAGTTGCGTCGCATGTGTGGTTAGGACGCGGTGTGAGGCACTTGACCAATCAGTGTACACAGCTGCCTCCTGACCAATCAGAGGACCTAGGTCCAACTGACCAGTCAGAGCACACAGGGCAACTGACCAATCAAAGCACACTGACACTGTGCTCTAACCTCATAGGATATGGTGGCGCGACACGCAATAAAAGCTATCTTTTCGATGTTAAAATGAGTTTTTGTGCCAACCATCGGCAACAGCGATGCGTGAAATTTAGATTTTATAAACCGTTTCTATTTCTGAATGAGGCAAATTCCACATGTTCACAAAACGTATCGCGTATTCCACCATGTTCGACTGTGGGACAGTAATCTGCCTCATATTTGCACTCACTTGTATGCAGTTTACTCACGAAAATACTTAATTCCCCATTTGATTGGAACTGTGTCATTATCACCGCCTGTTGGTTCGGCGTGCCCTTAACATGCATCACAGTGTATTTTTGCGTTTTCATGTGAACGTTTTTTTAAACAAGGGAACAACTCTGATTATAAAAATACTGTGCCACGGCAGAATGATCTTTACCCAGAGATTGCTCTCGGATGGCCAGAGTGCCGTTTAGCAGGTAAGCCGCCTCTTCATACTTATTTTGATGCCTGAAGAACACACAACACACATGTATTAGTCTGGTTAGCATCTGAGCAATTCCAGTGTTATGGATGTGAAAAATTGTTATGGATGTGCAGTAAAAACTCAAAACATAAATTCAAAGAGAAAGTATATGTTAACATTATATTGAAACATCTGTTTATATTTTCCAAAAC